>CM055128.1:333108286-333290478 GCA_029206835.1 Rana muscosa
GTTCTCCCCACACATTCCCCCTCTACTTTCCTTTCACACTCTCCCCACTTTCACCCATCTTTCTCACTTCTCCTCACATTCACCTCAAATTCCCCACACTTTCTCCCCACACTCTCCTCACATATTCCCCTCTACTTTCCTTTCACACTCTCCCCACTTTCTTCTCACATTCTCCTCACACATTCCCCCCTCTTTCTCCCCACACATTCCCCCCTCTACTTTCCTTTCACACTCTCCCCACTTTCACCATCTTTCTCACTTTCTCCTCACATTCACCTCAAATTCCCCTCACTTTCTCCCCACACTCTCCTCACATATTCCCCTCTACTTTCCTTTCACACTCTCCCCACTTTCTTCTCACATTCTCCTCACACATTCCCCCCTCTTTCTCCCCACACATTCCCCCTCTACTTCCTTCACACTCTCCCCACTTTCACCCATCTTTCTCACTTTCTCCTCACATTCACCTCAAATTCCCTCACTTTCTCCCCACACTCTCCTCACATATTCCCCTCTACTTCCTTTCACACTCTCCCCACTTTCTTCTCACATTCTCCTCACACATTCCCCCCCACTTTCTCCTCACACATTCCCCCCTCTTCTCCTCACACATTCCCCCCTCTTTCTCCTCACACATTCCCCCCTCTTTCTCCTCACACATTCCCCCCCTCTTTCTCCTCACACATTCCCCCCTCTTTCACCTCACACATTCCCCTCTTCTCCTCACACATTCTCCCCACTTCTCCTCACACATTCCCCCCTCTTTCTCCTCACACATTCCCCCCCTCTTTCTCACACATTCCCCCCCTTTTCCTCCTCACATTCTCCCCACTTCACCCATCTTTCTCCTCACACATTCCCCACTCTTCCTCACACATTCCCCCTCTTTCTCCACACATTCTCCCCACTTTCTCTCACACATTCCCCCCACTTTCTCCTCACACATTCCCCCCTCTTTCTCCTCACACATTCCCCCCTCTTTCTCCTCACACATTCCCCCCACTTTCTCCTCACACATTCCCCCCTCTTTCTCCTCACACATTCCCCCCTCTTTCTCCTCACACATTCTCCCCACTTTCTCCCACTTTCTCCTCACACATTCCCCCCTCTTTCTCCTCACACATTCCCCCTCTTTCTCCTCACACATTCTCCCCACTTTCTCCTCACATTCTCCCCACTTTCTCCTCACACATTCCCCCCTCTTTCTCCTCACACATCCCCCCTCTTTCTCCTCACACATTCTCCCCACTTTCTCCTCACATTCTCCCCACTTTCTCCTCACACATTCCCCCCTCTTTCTCCTCACACATCCCCCCTCTTTCTCCTCACACATTCTCCCCACATTCACCCCACTTTCTCCTCACACATTCTCCCCACTTTCTCCTCACACATTCCCCCCTCTTTCTCCTCACATTCTCCCCACTTTCTCCTCACACATTCCCCCCTCTTTCTCCTCACACATCCCCCCTCTTTCTCCTCACACATTCTCCCCACATTCACCCCACTTTCTCCTCACACATTCTCCCCACTTTCTCCTCACACATTCCCCCCTCTTTCTCCTCACACATTCCCCCCCTCTTTCTCCTCACACATTCCCCCCCTTTTCCTCCTCACATTCTCCCCACTTTCACCCATCTTTCTCCTCACACATTCCCCACTCTTTCTCCTCACACATTCCCCCCTCTTTCTCCACACATTCTCCCCACTTTCTCCTCACACATTCCCCCCACTTTCTCCTCACACATTCCCCCCTCTTTCTCCTCACACATTCCCCCCTCTTTCTCCTCACACATTCCCCCCACTTTCTCCTCACACATTCCCCCCTCTTTCTCCTCACACATTCCCCCCTCTTTCTCCTCACACATTCTCCCCACTTTCTCCCCACTTTCTCCTCACACATTCCCCCCTCTTTCTCCTCACACATTCCCCCTCTTTCTCCTCACACATTCTCCCCACTTTCTCCTCACATTCTCCCCACTTTCTCCTCACACATTCCCCCCTCTTTCTCCTCACACATCCCCCCTCTTTCTCCTCACACATTCTCCCCACTTTCTCCTCACATTCTCCCCACTTTCTCCTCACACATTCCCCCCTCTTTCTCCTCACACATCCCCCCTCTTTCTCCTCACACATTCTCCCCACATTCACCCCACTTTCTCCTCACACATTCTCCCCACTTTCTCCTCACACATTCCCCCCTCTTTCTCCTCACATTCTCCCCACTTTCTCCTCACACATTCCCCCCTCTTTCTCCTCACACATCCCCCCTCTTTCTCCTCACACATTCTCCCCACATTCACCCCACTTTCTCCTCACACATTCTCCCCACTTTCTCCTCACACATTCCCCCCTCTTTCTCCTCACATTCTCCCCACTTTCTCCTCACACATTCCCCCCTCTTTCTCCTCACACATCCCCCCTCTTTCTCCTCACACATTCCCCCCTCTTTCTCCTCACACATTCCCCCCTCTTTCTCCTCACACATTCCCCCCTCTTTCTCCTCACATTCCCCCCTCTTTCTCCTCACACATCCCCCCTTTTTCTCCTCACAATTCTCCCCTCTTCCTCCTCACATTCTCCCCACTTTCACCCATCTTTCTCCTCACATTCTCCCCACTTTCTCCTCACACATTCCCCCTCTTTCTCCTCACACATCCCCCCCTTTTTCTCCTCACAATTCTCCCCTCTTCCTCCTCACTTTCACCCATCTTTCTCCTCACATTCTCCCCACATTCTCCTCCCCACACATTCTCCCTGTGAAGGACTCCGGACCCCTGGACTGGGTATCTCCACCAAGAAGCTGCTTCCCAAGCTCTGGAACCCGAGAGCAGTAAATCTGTTTATAGTTACCCCAGGAACCAGACAACACCGGTTTTGGAGTAAATAAGTGTTTATTTGAATAAGAATATATAATATATACACCACAGGAGGACCTCCCCCTCCTGATCATATTACCCGGACAATACAAACTGTAACCAGGAATAGAATTATATACTATAAACATGACCTGAATGACCCACCCAGACTATTCATAGATTTCATTCCAAGTCAGACCGTCACCGAGCCCCCGAGTACAATACACATTATCATAAGTGTGACAGAACCCACTGTCACTGTGTTTGGAGGGGGCTGAGGGCTGGCCTCATACCCACAGATTATGGCCCAGAAGAGACTGAGAGACTTGGGGACAAGCTGGCATTGAGGTAATGTAATGCTACATCCCTTCTCCCCCATCCCCCCCTCTCTTGTTGCTGTGTGTAATTGTGTTGGGTCATGGCACGTAGACATAGGTCTGGAGACATCTCCCAGCAGGGGATGTGTAAGGAGAGACTGCCTGCTTATCATAATCCCTCTATGTGTTTCAACTGTAGTTGTTTGAATATACAAGTGTTGCGTTTCCATTGGTTCTTCCTTGTCCCCTCCCCCCTCTATGACAAGGATAAGGGGAGTGTCCCTAACTGTGTGTAAAAGTGTATGTTTGGTACTTAATAAAGACTTGATGCTCTACATGTTTAACCCTCAACACCTGTATGGCTTGTCTCGTGATTGAGGGGCTAAGGGCTGGTTATGGAGCGTCTGCAGGCTGCGGGTGCGTTTGGAGGACAGGAAACACAGGTCTGGCGGAGGTTCCCATACAGGGTATCCGAGATCCGTCACAGTGGTGGCAGCAGTGGGATGTCTCCTGCAGTCTGGGACATCCAAACCGCCACCAGGATTCAACATCCAGGCAGCCGCCGAGGAGCGATACAGGGACCGGCCAGCATGAGAGCGGAGTTCGGGAGGAGGCTGCAACGAATGCGGAAACAACATCGGGGACCAACGACGGAGCACACCATGCTCGGCTGGGGGGATACGATCCGCCGGCAACTCTGGCATGAGACGCTAAACCATGAGCGGCACCATCAGGGGAAGATCCTTCCCTCCTCCACAGAGATGTACTGGACGCAGTATGAGTCCCAAGCTGGCAGAGAGCATCATGGCCTTTTTAATAATGTCCTTTTGCATTACATAGCGGAACATCTTCCTAAATGCTTGTAGCTCCCTCAAATGCCAGGGCCCATAGTCAGTAGGCAAGAGGCTAGCATTCAGTCCCCTCCAAAAGCCTCTGTCCCGGGTGAGTCTATCACATTTCTCCTCCATCAAAAGTCAAATAACAAGGTTCCAGACCCCCCTTTATCTAGACATGCGTTAGTTGGGCAGAGTGAACACACATAGTCAGTCCGCATGATCTCCATTCTTGGCTGTGTAGCAAGGTCTTTTACCTCTTTTGGTCTAATGAGGACCTCCAAGGCCAAAGATAGCTGACATCCTTCAATATGTGGTGGGTTGTGAGGCATAGTGGGTGCAAAGATGGATAAACTCATTGGGCGCCAGACACTTCTTATATGTAAAAGAGGTTTTATTTCTTTTGACAGTCCTTTTTGTATATTTTGGGGGAAAGAGGGGTAGGGCCAGGACACCCTTACATAGTAGAAAACTCAATTGGCAGACACTGAGACTTCAATAGGAGAACAGCCGTTCAGGGAAAGGCCCCAGCAAGGCGCCACTTTTGCACGTGCAGGAATGCTGTCTCCTATGGCAACAGTACTTAACAGTTCCTAGTTGAAACGTATCAGTTCTCTCAACTTTACTACAACTTCTACTTGTAGTTCTTCAGCCCCTTGAGCTCCTGGTCTCTCACTAGACCCTCCGATTCACTGACTCTGAATCCCTGAGCTCCTCAAGGCTTTTGCGGTGGTATCTCCCTCAAGCGTCACCCACGCTTCCCTGCTGGGTCCCTAAAGGACAATCCGCAGCAGCCCCGGGAACTCTGATGCCAGGTTCATATCTCCGCTGGGGTGACTGAAGTCTGCTATCCTGATCTTTGTTCCCGGTGGAGGTTTGGATGTCTCAGACTTCAGGAAGCATCCCACTGCTGCCAACCAAATGTGATGGACTCTGGACACCTGGACTGGGTATCTCCGCCAAGAAGCTGCTTCCCAAGCTCTGGAAGTCGAGACCAGTGAATCTGGCTATAGTTACTCCAAGAACCAGACAACAACAGTTTTGGAGTAAACCAGAATAAGTGTTTATTTGAACAAGAATACAGAATATATAACCACAGGAGGACATCCCCCTCTCCTAATCATATTACCCGAACAATACAAACTGTAACCAGAAATATAATTACAACAACTGACACCCCTTCCGATGGGCTATCTCCTGGGATCGGGATGCTCTGTACTAGTTAGCACATGACATTCTCTTCTTTTAGGAGAAGATAGAAATGTGTGATGCCATGTGCCATGCCCAGCGCCATCTACTCTACTCTGCAAGGTGAAAACACTGGACCACAACAGGGGGATGGTTGTCACTCTATACCAGGAAGACCATCATGATGGGGGTCACCAATGGTTCTTGTAAAAGATAAAGATATTGATCTGGCAAAGTTTTCATTGATCTGGCAATGTCTCCGTCGATGTCTTCATAGATCTGGCGATGTCTTCATTGATCTGGTGATGTCTTCATTGATCTGGTGATGTCTCCAATGATCTGGTGATGTCTCCAATGATCTGGTGATGCCTCCATTCATCTGGCGATGTCTCTATTGATCTGGCAAAGTCTCCATCGCTCTGGTGATGTATTCATTGCTCTGGCGATGTCTCCATTAATCTGCTGGTGTCTCCAATAATCTGGTGGTGTCTCCATTAATCTGGTGGTGTCTTCATTAATCTGGTGGTATCTTCATTAATCTGGTGATGTCTCCATCGATCTGGCGATGTCTTCACCGATCTGGTGATGTTTTCATTGATCTGGCAATGTTTTCGTTGATCTGGAGATGTCTCTATTAAACTGGTGATGTTTTCATTGATCTGGCGATTTTTCCATTGATCTGGCGATTTTTCCATTGATCTGCTGATGTCTGCATTGATCTGGCGATGTCTCCATTGATCCGATGATGTCACCATTGATCCTGTAATCTCTTTATTGATCTGGCGATGTCTCCATGGATCTGGCAATGTCTCCATGGATCTGGCGATGTCACTATTGATCTAATGATGTCTACATTGATCGGGCGTTGTCTCCATTGATCAGTTGTCATCCTCTGCTTTTCTTCAGGATCTGGACTGAACTTCCTGCCACGGATGGGACCTTACTCTAAGGCATTTGGAAGGATAGGTGATGTATGATTGTGTCGTCATTGTTGAGAGACAAACATTGATTATCTGGTTACAATGGCATCTGAAAGTGGGTGTCATATATTAGGCAGCAAGTGAACATGTCTCTGAAGGTGATGTGTTGAAAGCAGAAAAAATGGACAGGTGTAAGGATTTGTGGGACATTGACAAGGACCAAATTGTAATGTCTAGATGACGGGGTCACAGCACCTCCAAAACTGCAGTTCTTGTGGGATGTTTCCGGTCTGCAGTGGTCAGGACCGACCAAACGGGGTCCAAGGAAGGAGAACTGGCCAACCAGTGACAGAGTCATGGTCAGCCAAGACTCATTGATGGAGGTGGGGGGAGGGAAGGCTCATTGATGGAGGTGGAGGGGGGGCTTGTGGATGGAGGTGGGGGGGAGGCTTAGTGATGGAGGTGGGAAGGGAAGACTCATTGATGGAGGTGGGGAGGGAAGGCTCATTGATGGAGGTGGGGAGGGAAGGCTCATTGATGGAGGTGGGGAGAGAAGGCTCATTGACGGAGGTGGGGAGGCAAGGCTCATTGATGGAGGGGGGGCTCATTGATGGAGGTGGGAAGGAAAGTCTCATTGATGGAGGTGGGGAGGGAAGGCTCATTGATGGAGGTGGGGAAGGAAGGCTCATTGATGGAGGTGGGGAAGGAAGGCTCATTGATGGAGGTGGGAAGGGAA
The DNA here is from genome assembly GCA_029206835.1 of Rana muscosa. Classification (NCBI taxonomy): domain Eukaryota; kingdom Metazoa; phylum Chordata; class Amphibia; order Anura; family Ranidae; genus Rana; species Rana muscosa. Next base: position 333,115,136 of record CM055128.1, read on the forward strand.
GTCTCGTTGATAGAGATGGGGAGGGAAGGCTCATTGATGGAGGTGGGGGGGGGGCTCATTGATGGAGGTCGGGAGGGAAGGTTTATTGATGGAGGTGGGGAAGGAAGGTTCATTGATGGAGGTGGGGAGGGAAGGCTCATTGATGGAGTTGGGGAGGGAAGGCTTATTGACGGAGGTGGGGAAGGAAGGTTCATTGATGGAGGTGGGGAGGGAAGGCTCAATGATGGAGGTGGGGGGGCTCATTGGTGGAGAGAAGGTTCATTGATGGAGGTGGGGGGGAGAAGGCTCATTGATGGAGGTGGGGAGGGAAGGCTCATTGATGGATGTGGGGAGAGAAGGCTCGATGATGGAGGGCACATTGATGGAGGTGGGTAGGGGGGAGGATCATTGATAGAGGTGGGGAGGGAAGGCTCATTGATGGAGGTGGGGAGAGGAAGGCTCATTGTTGGAGATGGGGAGAGGAAGGCTCATTGATGGAGGTGGGGGGAGGCTCATTGATGGAGGTGGGGAGGCAAGGCTCATTGATGGAGGTGGGGAAGGAAGGTTCATTGATGGAGGTGGGGAGGGAAGGCTCAATGATGGAGGTGGGGGGTGGGCTCATTGATGGAGGTGGGGGGGCTCACTTATGGATGTGGGGAGAGAAGGCTCATTGATGGAGGTGGGGGGGCTCATTGGTGGAGGTGGGGAGAGAAGGTTCATTGATGGAGGTGGGGAAGGAAGGTTAATTGATGGAGGTGGGGAGGGAAGGCTCATTGATGGAGGTGGGGGGGCTCATTGATGGAGGTGGGGAGGGAAGGCTCATTGACGGAGGTGGGGGAGAGAAGGCTTATTGTTGGAGGTGGGGGGAGGGAAGGCTCATTGATGGAGGTGGGGGGGTAGGCTCATTGATGGAGGTGGGGGGAGGGAAGGATCATTGATGGAGGTGGGGAAGGAAGGTTCATTGATGGAGGTGGGGGGTGGGAAGGATCATTAATGGAGGTGGGGAGGGAAGGCTCAATGATGGAGGTGGGCTCATTGATGGAGGTGGGGAGGGAAGGCTCATTGACGGAGGTGGGGAGGGAAGTCTCATTGACGGAGGTTGGGAGGGAAGGTTCATTGATGGAGGTGGGGAGGGAAGGCTCATTGATGAAGGTGGGGAAGGAAGGTTCATTGATGGAGGTGGGGAGGGAAGGCTCAATGATGGAGGTGGGGGGTGGGCTCATTGATGGAGGTGGGGGGGCTCATTTATGGATGTGGGGAGAGAAGGCTCATTGATGGAGGTGGGGAAGGAAGGTTCATTGATGGAGGTGGGGAGGGAAGGCTCAATGATGGAGGTGGGGGGTGGGCTCATTGATGGAGGTGGGGGGGCTCATTTATGGATGTGGGGAGAGAAGGCTCATTGATGGAGGTGGGGGGGCTCATTGGTGGAGGTGGGGAGAGAAGGTTCATTGATGGAGGTGGGGAAGGAAGGTTAATTGATGGAGGTGGGGAGGGAAGGCTCATTGATGGAGGTGGGGGGGCTCATTGATGGAGGTGGGGAGGGAAGGCTCATTGATGGAGGTGGGGAGGGAAGGCTCATTGACGGAGGTGGGGAGAGAAGGCTCATTGATGGAGGTGGGGAAGGAAGGCTCATTGATGGAGGTGGGAAGGGAAGTCTCGTTGATAGATGGGGAGGGAAGGCTCATTGATGGAGGTGGGGGGGCTCATTGATGGAGGTCGGGAGGGAAGGTTTATTGATGGAGGTGGGGAAGGAAGGTTCATTGATGGAGGTGGGGAGGGAAGGCTCATTGATGGAGGTGGGGAGGGAAGGCTCATTGACGGAGGTGGGGAGAGAAGGCTCATTGTTGGAGGTGGGGAGGGAAGTCTCGTTGATGGAGGTGGGGAGGGAAGGCTCATTGATGGAGGTGGGGAAGGAAGGCTCATTGATGGAGGTGGGAAGGGAAGTCTCGTTGATAGATGGGGAGGGAAGGCTCATTGATGGAGGTGGGGGGGGGCTCATTGATGGAGGTCGGGAGGGAAGGTTTATTGATGGAGGTGGGGAAGGAAGGTTCATTGATGGAGGTGGGGAGGGAAGGCTCATTGATGGAGGTGGGGGGAGGGAAGGATCATTGATGGAGGTGGGGAAGGAAGGTTCATTGATGGAGGTGGGGGGTGGGAAGGATCATTAATGGAGGTGGGGAGGGAAGGCTCAATGATGGAGGTGGGGGGTGGGCTCATTGATGGAGGTGGGGAGGGAAGGCTCATTGACGGAGGTGGGGAGGGAAGGCTCATTGACGGAGGTGGGGAGGGAAGTCTCATTGACGGAGGTTGGGAGGGAAGGTTCATTGATGGAGGTGGGGAGGGAAGGCTCATTGATGGAGGTGGGGAAGGAAGGTTCATTGATGGAGGTGGGGAGGGAAGGCTCAATGATGGAGGTGGGGGGTGGGCTCATTGATGGAGGTGGGGGGGCTCATTTATGGATGTGGGGAGAGAAGGCTCATTGATGGAGGTGGGGAAGGAAGGTTCATTGATGGAGGTGGGGAGGGAAGGCTCAATGATGGAGGTGAGGGGTGGGCTCATTGATGGAGGTGGGGGGGCTCATTTATGGATGTGGGGAGAGAAGGCTCATTGATGGAGGTGGGGGGGCTCATTGGTGGAGGTGGGGAGAGAAGGTTCATTGATGGAGGTGGGGAAGGAAGGTTAATTGATGGAGGTGGGGAGGGAAGGCTCATTGATGGAGGTGAGGGGGCTCATTGATGGAGGTCGGGAGGGAAGGCTCATTGATGGAGGTGGGGAGGGAGGGCTCATTGATGGAGGTGGGGAGGGAAGGCTCATTGACGGAGGTGGGGAGAGAAGGCTCATTGTTGGAGGTGGGGAGGGAAGTCTCGTTGATGGAGGTGGGGAGGGAAGGCTCATTGATGGAGGTGGGGAAGGAAGGCTCATTGATGGAGGTGGGAAGGGAAGTCTCGTTGATAGATGGGGAGGGAAGGCTCATTGATGGAGGTGGGGGGGCTCATTGATGGAGGTCGGGAGGGAAGGTTTATTGATGGAGGTGGGGAAGGAAGGTTCATTGATGGAGGTGGGGAGGGAAGGCTCATTGATGGAGGTGGGGAGGGAAGGCTCATTGACGGAGGTGGGGAGAGAAGGCTCATTGTTGGAGGTGGGGAGGGAAGTCTCGTTGATGGAGGTGGGGAGGGAAGGCTCATTGATGGAGGTGGGGAAGGAAGGCTCATTGATGGAGGTGGGAAGGGAAGTCTCGTTGATAGATGGGGAGGGAAGGTTCATTGATGGAGGTGGGGGGGGCTCATTGATGGAGGTCGGGAGGGAAGGTTTATTGATGGAGGTGGGGAAGGAAGGTTCATTGATGGAGGTGGGGAGGGAAGGCTCATTGATGGAGGTGGGGAGGGAAGGCTTATTGACGGAGGTGGGGAAGGAAGGTTCATTGATGGAGGTGGGGAGGGAAGGCTCAATGATGGAGGTGGGGGGGCTCATTGGTGGAGGTGGGGAGAGAAGGTTCATTGATGGAGGTGGGGGGGAGAAGGCTCATTGATGGAGGTGGGGAGGGAAGGCTCATTGATGGATGTGGGGAGAGAAGGCTCGATGATGGAGGTGGGGGGGCACATTGATGGAGGTGGGTAGGGGGGAGGATCATTGATAGAGGTGGGGAGGGAAGGCTCATTGATGGAGGTGGGGAGAGGAAGGCTCATTGTTGGAGATGGGGAGAGGAAGGCTCATTGATGGAGGTGGGGGGGAGGCTCATTGATGGAGGTGGGGAGGAAAGGCTCATTGATGGAGGTGGGGAAGGAAGGTTCATTGATGGAGGTGGGGAGGGAAAGCTCAATGATGGAGGTGGGGGGTGGGCTCATTGATGGAGGTGGGGGGCTCATTTATGGATGTGGGGAGAGAAGGCTCATTGATGGAGGTGGGGGGGCTCATTGGTGGAGGTGGGGAGAGAAGGTTCATTGATGGAGGTGGGGAAGGAAGGGTAATTGATGGAGGTGGGGAGGGAAGGCTCATTGATGGAGGTGGGGGGGCTCATTGATGGAGGTGGGGAGGGAAGGCTCATTGACAGAGGTGGGGGAGAGAAGGCTTATTGTTGGAGGTGGGGGGAGGGAAGGCTCATTGATGGAGGTGGGGGGGTAGGCTCATTGATGGAGGTGGGGGGAGGGAAGGATCATTGATGGAGGTGGGGAAGGAAGGTTCATTGATGGAGGTGGGGGGTGGGAAGGATCATTAATGGAGGTGGGGAGGGAAGGCTCAATGATGGAGGTGGGGGGTGGGCTCATTGATGGAGGTGGGGAGGGAAGGCTCATTGACGGAGGTGGGGAGGGAAGTCTCATTGACGGAGGTGGGGAGGGAAGGTTCATTGACGGAGGTGGGGAGGGAAGGCTCATTGATGGAGGTGGGGAAGGAAGGTTCATTGATGGAGGTGGGGAGGGAAGGCTCAATGATGGAGGTGGGGGTGGGCTCATTGATGGAGGTGGGGGGGCTCATTTATGGATGTGGGGAGAGAAGGCTCATTGATGGAGGTGGGGAAGGAAGGTTCATTGATGGAGGTGGGGAGGGAAGGCTCAATGATGGGGGTGGGCTCATTGATGGAGGTGGGGGGGCTCATTTATGGATGTGGGGAGAGAAGGCTCATTGATGGAGGTGGGGGGGCTCATTGGTGGAGGCGGGGAGAGAAGGTTCATTGATGGTGGTGGGGAAGGAAGGTAAATTGATGGAGATGGGGAGGGAAGGCTCATTGATGGAGGTGGGGGGGGGCTCATTGATGGAGGTGGGGGGGCTAATTTATGGATGTGGGGAGAGAAGGCTCATTGATGGAGGTGGGGGGCTCATTGGTGGAGGTGGGGAGAGAAGGTTCATTGATGGTGGTGAGGAAGGAAGGTTAATTGATGGAGGTGGGGAGGGAAGGCTCATTGATGGAGGTGGGGAGGGAAGGCTCATTGATGGAGGTGGGGAGGGAAGGCTCATTGACGGAGGTGGGGAGAGAAGGCTCATTGTTGGAGGTGGGGGGAGGGAAGGCTCATTGATGGAGGTGGGGGGTAGGCTCATTGATGGAGGTGGGGGGAGGGAAGGATCATTGATGGAGGTGGGGAAGGAAGGTTCATTGATGGAGGTGGGGGGTGGGAAGGATCATTGATGGAGGTGGGGAGGGAAGGCTCATTGATAGAGGTGGGGAGAGAAGGCTCATTGATGGAGGTGGGGAAGGAAGGTTCATTGATGGAGGTGGAGGGTGGGAAGGATCATTGATGGATGTGGGGAGGGAAGGCTCATTGATGGAGGTGGGGGGTGGGAAGGATCATTGATGGAGGTGGGGAGGGAAGGCTCAATAATGGAGGTGGGGGGGCTCATTGATGGAGGTGGGGAGGGAAGGCTCATTGACGGAGGTGGGGAGGGAAGTCTCATTGACGGAGGTGGGGAGGGAAGGTTCATTGATGGAGGTGGGGAGGGAAGGCTCATTGATGGAGGTGGGGAGGGAAGGCTCATTGATGGAGGTGGGAAGAGAAGGCTCATTGTTGGAGGTGGGGGGAGGGAAGGTTCATTGATGGAGGTGGGGAGGGAAGTCTCATTGATGGAGGTGGGGAGGGAAGGATCATTGATGGAGGTGGGGAGGGAAGTCTCATTGATGGAGGTGGGGGGAGGGAAGGTTCATTGATGGAGGTGGGGAGGGAAGGCTCATGGATGGAGGTGGGGTGGGGGGGGTAGGCTCATTGATCGAGGTGGGGGGAGGGAAGGATCATTGATGGAGGTGGGGAGGGAAGGCTCATTGACGGAGGTGGGGAGGGAAGTTTCATTGATGGAGGTGGGGAGGGAAGTCTCATTGATTGAGGTGGGGAGGGAAGGTTCATTGATGGAGGTGGGGAGGGAAGGCTCATTGATGGAGGTGGGAAGAGGGAAGGTTCATTGATGGAGGTGGGGAGGGAAGTCTCATTGATGGAGGTGGGGAGGGAAGGATCATTGATGGAGGTGGGGAGGGTAGTCTCATTGATGGAGGTGGGGGGAGGGAAGGTTCATTGATGGAGGTGGGGAGGGAAGGCTCATGGATGGAGGTGGGGTGGGGGGGGTAGGCTCATTGATCGAGGTGGGAAGAGGGAAGGATCATTGATGGAGGTGGGGAGGGAAGGATCATTGATGGAGGTGGGGAGGGAAGGCTCATTGATGGGGGAGGGAAGGCTCATTGATGGAGGTGGGGGGAGGGAAGGTTCATTGATGGAGGTGGGGAGGGAAGGCTCATTGATGGAGGTGGGGAGGGGGGGGTAGGCTCATTGATGGAGGTGGGGGGAGGGAAGGATCATTGATGGAGGTGGGGAGGGAAGGATCATTGATGGAGGTGGGGAGGGAAGGATCATTGATGGGGGTGGGGGGAGGCTCATTCATGGGGGAGGGTCCCGATAGATGATGGAGGTATTTGTTGGGATTATGTTTTGGTATTTCATATCACAGACCAGGCAGGGTGTCCACATCCAAAAGCTCCTACAACGGGCACGTGCGTATCAGAAGTGGAGCACGGAGCAATGGAAGGAGGTGACCTGGTCTGATGAAGACGACAAGCCAGCAAAGGCAGGGTGATGCTTTGGGAAATGTCCTGCTGGGAAGCCTTGGCTCCTCCATTCATGTGGCTGTGACACGTACCACCTACCTAAACCTTGTTGGTGACCAAGTCTACCCCTTCATGAAAACAGTATTCTCTGATGGGGGTGGCCTCTTTCAGCAGGATAATGTGCCCTGACACACTGCAAAAATGGTTCTAGAATGGTTTGAGGAACACAACAATGAGTTTGATGTGTTGACTTGGCCTCCAAATCCTCCAGATCTCAATCCAATGGAGCATCTGTGGGATGTGCTGGAAAAACAAGTCCATTCCATGGAGGCCCCTCCCCCCAACTTACAGGACTTAAAGGATCTGCTAGTGACGGCTCGGTGCCAGATACCACAGCATACCTTCAGAGGTCTAGTGGTGTCCACGTCTGGAGGATTAAGGAAAGGGGAACCTACTCAATGAAGCTTTCTGTAGCTGCTGACTTTTATTTATTTTTAATTCAATCTGTGCACATTGAGGGAACCCGGCCTATCCTGGCTCTGGCCCACAGGCTGCAGTTTGGTGACTCCTCTCCTAACACAACCTTGGGCACCAGTGACACGGCTAGTGGTGCAGTAATGATGCCCCACCCCTGAGGTGTCAACACATTTTACTGACATGTGATCTGTTTCCTCAGTTCTGTAATAATTATCTTTCTGGCTTCTATAGACCTGCTACCATTCCTCCTCAGGATGTAGGCCGCGGGGTGCAGGGACTGTGGGCCGCAGGGTCCCTTAGAGGTGCGGGGACTGTGGGCCGCAGGGTCCCTGAGAGGTGCAGGGACTGTGGACCGCAGGGTCCCTGAGATGTGCGGGGACTGTGGGCCGCGGTGTCCCTTAGAGGTGCGGGGACTGTGGGCCGCGGTGTCCCTTAGAGGTGCAGGGACTGTGGACCGCGGGGTCCCCGAGATGTGCAGAGACTGTGGGCCGCGGGGTCCCTGAGATGTGCGGGGACTGTGGGCCACGGTGTCCCTTAGAGGTGTGGGGACTGTGGGCCGCAGGGTCCCTGAGATGTTGCGGGGACTGTGGGCCGCAGGGTCCCTGAGATGTTGCGGGGACTGTGGGCCGCAGGGTCCCTGAGATGTTGCGGGGACTGTGGGCCGCAGGGTCCCTGAGATGTTGCGGGGACTGTGGGCCGCAGGGTCCCTGAGATGTTGCGGGGACTGTGGGCCGCGGTGTCCCTTAGAGGTGTGGGAACTGTGGGCCGCAGGGTCCCTGAGACGTTGCGGGGACTGTGGGCCGCAGGGTCCCTGAGATGTTGTGGGGACTGTGGGCCGCGGTGTCCCTTAGAGGTGTGGGGACTGTGGGCCGCAGGGTCCCTGAGATGTTGCGGGGACTGTGGGCCGCAGGGTCCCTGAGATGTTGCGGGGACTGTGGGCCGCAGGGTCCCCCTGAGAGGTGTGGGGACTGTGGGCTGCGGGGTCCCTGAGAGGTGTGGGGACTGTGGAGAACATCGGCAAAGGAAGAAGAAAGTTGTCACCGCCTCGGGGCCACCATGTTGTTGGTTAGTATCGGGCGGACTCATTATATGGTGTACTCACTGCCGGTGTTCTGTGAAAACTCGTCCAAATCTCCAATTCTTGCTGCTGGAGAGTCACCCGGAAGAGACGCGGTTGGAGATTTTGGCAGAACACCATCGACTCTGGGCCCTTTAAGAGGGTTATGATGCCGGGCGGGGCTTAAGATCATGTGATTGCCATGATTGGCTGTCACACGATCTGAAAACTCACAGTGGCAAGCAGAGATCAGAATATTTCGGTTCGGCGCTGGTAACTGTGCCGGGAGCACGACCCTGAAGTGCACGCGGCGCCAACCCCCGACACAGCTGTATGGACAGCAATTAATGGTCCTTGGTCCCGAGGGGCCGCGTATTTGCTTGTTGCCGACAGCGGGCTCAGTGGAAAGGGTACGGAGAGGAGCATTGTGCTGACCACACCAGTCATTGTATTGAGCACGGCATGTCTTCATTTCTAGGCAAAGATACAAATGATGTGTTCTGAGTTACATGTTTTCTTCATTTTCAATAAGTAAAAAAAAAAAATTGTAAGCACCACTCTGAATTGTTTGAATGCATCACCCCGTACATTAGGGGTGTGTCTCCCCCCCCCACCCCGGAATGGGGGGATTGAATGGTGGATTGCAGTGAAGATGTCCCTTCCCTGAATGAACACAGTGAGTGATCAGTACTGATCCATTCTGGGTCAATTCATAGGAAATACGGTTTACAGGAATGAATAGGAAGCCCCTGTACTGAGCGCTCCCTCATCCATTCAGTGCAGAGATGGGGGATGGGGATGTTCTGATCTCACAGGTCAGCCAGTTATTGATCCGTCCTGGCTGATTCCCATTGCTGTACACAAACCCAACCCCCGGGGACACAGAAATACCCCCCGGGGACACAGAAATACCCCCATGCAATGTGTGAAGGAGGTCTGTGATTGGGCGTTCACAGCCAACCTCCAGATTGTACGGCATTCCTCGGCCTCCCTCATTAGATGTCCTCTGATCTGGCCCCTCCCCCCAGGAAGTAAAGACTCGGAGACGTTGTGTGCAGAATGGAGATTTTTATTTAACAAAACAGCGAAGCGGATTCTGTTATCAGAACATTGTGAGCAGGCGCAGCGTAAGAGCGGGCTGTGCGGGACGCCACACACTCCATGACATGCACAACACATGAACACAAAGACAACGCATGTCCCCGGGAGGAAGGACAGCTTCCAGCCAGAGCTTCTTCATCAGGTATTCATCTAGTACCATCCCCCGGGAGGGCTGTACAGGCAGAGATCCCTGGAACACACTCCAGGACCACCCCCCACCCGGGGACCAACCCCCACTCTAGGACCCGACACCTCCCCTGCCCTGGGACCACCACCACCCCCCCCACTCCGGGACCATCCCCCACCCTGGGACCAACCCCACTCTAGGACCCGGGACCTCCCCTGCCCTGGGACCACCACCCCCCCACTCTGGAACCCGGGACCACCACCACCCCCCCACTCCGGTACCCGGAACCACCACCACCCCCCCACTCCGGAACCCGGGACCACCACCCCCCTACTCCGGAACCACCACCACCACCCCCCCACTCCGGAACAACCACCACCCCCCCACTCCGGAACCCAGGACCACCACCCTCCTCCACTCCAGAAACCGAGACCACCACCCCCCACACAAGACTTTTCACTGACATTAAGGCCTCATGCCCACGGACGTTTTTACAGCCGCGTTTTTGAGCGTTTTTTACAGCCTAAAAACGCCTGTCCATGTTAGTCTATAGCTTCATGCCCACCTAGGCGTTTTTGAGCTGCAAACAGCATAGACGTTTTTAAGCTGTAAAAAAAACCAGGACCAGTGCGTTCCTCAGCGTCGGAGTTAGGCAGAAAAAAACGCGAGCGTCAAAAAACGCGCACTAACGCGCGGTCGTGTTTTTTTTAGCTCCGACGTTTTTTTTTTGTTTTTTTTTTCTGAAAAAAAAATAAAAATTTTACAATAACAAGGACAGGCGTTTTTAAGCTGTAAAAAAACGCAGCTGTTAAAAACGTCTGTGGGCATGAAGCCTTAAAAGAACTTCCTCTATACAGAGTCATCTCCCCGGAATACCAGAGCTCTGCAGTTCTTCATTCTCACCACTGGATGGTGCTGCTGTCCGGGGTTAAAGCCGAACTCCAGGAACTCAGCCACATTGTTCTCTGTGCTGGACTGGTGCGGAGGAGCGCCGGGAGGTCGGCTTTCTCTATACGTCCAACGCTGGGTCCTCTGGTCTCAGGTACTGCAACCACTAATCCCGCCTCTCCTCTCCTCCTGCCCAATCACAGAATGCTTTGTATTATGCGGATAGGCAGCAGAGGGGAGGGGCGGGCAGAACTGCTGCATGTGAGAAGAGCCGTCTCTCCCGTCAGAGCCCCGGAGGGGAAGTCCAGAGGGTGGCATGGACCTCATTAGCCCCCCCCCCAGTGTGACATCATTCCTGGAGGTCACCTCTATATGACACCTGTGGGGGAGGGGCTGCAATGTCTACCTGTATATAACCTGCACTCCTACCCTCTGTATACAGATCAGATAAAAGGAAATGTGTGGGGGGGAGGGGCCTCTGGACGGCGGCAGAAGTCTGGACCGTGATCAGGGAGCAGAGGACTTCCCTCTCCGGTCACCTTCTATTCCACCATGTTTGTAGTGTAGTTCTAGGGAAAGCTTTAATCTTCTGAGTTTTGGAAGACCCTCCATGACGCCTTTATTGTTAAGCGCCCCCCCCCCCCCCATTAGGAGGCTGACCCTCTCCCCTCCCCCATTGGGAAGTCTCTCTCTCTCTCTCTCTAATAGGGGAATGCCCAGCACTATCTATTGTGTCCCTAATGACACAACATATATGGCCGGGGGGGTTACTTCAACGTCAGAGTTTTGGCCGCGTGTACAAATTCTAGAAATGCCCCTCCCCCTCCACATTCCACCAAACAATGCATTCAATAGAAGAAATACGCTTTTATCCTGATTGGTCCTCGGGTGATCACAGACAGTCCCACCCCCCAGAGATCTCTGCGATGTACAGCGAACCCTGCGATAGGAGCCCCTTCCTGGGGGGAGGGGGCCCCCTTTTGATAGGAGCCCCTTCCTGGGGGGAGGGGGGCCCCCTTTTGATAGGAGCCCCTTCCTTCATGTCACAGAGAAGATCAGACCTACGTAGAACGTCACGGGGGGGAGGGGAGGGGGGGGGGGTCCAGGCAAGACGCTTCAAATTAGAAAACACAAAAAAAATAGAAAATAATCAATAAAACGATTCTCCAGTCTGACATGTAAACGAATGTCAGCCAATCAACGCAAATCAACTTGGCAATTTCACCAGAACTCAAAGCTATAAAAAAATAAGGTCTTCTATGGATGGGAGTCATGGCGGGGGAGGGGGTGATGGGCGTGGCACCCAGTATGACCTGTGACCTCTCGGGTCCCGTACCGCGCACTCTGTGATTGTACGTCACTAAAGCATTGTATGCTCTCTCTGTACACACATACATTAAATAATTACACAATATTCCTCGGCCTCCTTCATTGGATAAATATCGGCTGCAGTACAATCACCTGACCTGCAGGGGGTGCTGTGAGCCAAGCTTTGGTCAGAAGGGACTCACTAGTGCATTCTGCTGGCAGAGAGACTGTACTGCAACCCTAAAGACAATAAAAGCGTGATATAGAAGGTCACACCTAATCCCTCTTCTAAGTCCTCGTCACGGGAGAAGTTGGGGATTATGTCCCGTTACCTGGCGGTCACCAAGCAGGTTCTGGCTACATACCTCTGCCGGAGGGTGGCCACCAGGGAAGGGGAGCAGCCGGACTTCATTTCATGATGGAATCACTTTACAGGATATCTAACCCAGCAACACAATGTCCTGTATATGAGCAGCACAGGTAAGGACAGCTACGCCGCCGTACGGCACAGGTAAGGACAGCTACGCCGCCGTACGGCACAGGTAAGGACAGCTACGCCGCCGTACGGCACAGGTAAGGACAGCTACGCCGCCGTACGGCACAGGTAAGGACAGCTACGCCGCCGTACGGCACAGGTAAGGACAGCTACGCCGCCGTACGGCACAGGTAAGGACAGCTACGCCGCCGTACGGCACAGGTAAGGACAGCTACGCCGCCGTACAGGACATCGTTGTTGCTGGGATTTGTTTTACGTGTCACTCGTATGTAGAAAGTGCTTTTTAGTTTATTCCTATGTTAGTGTGATGCCATCCCCATTGGTCCAGGCAGCCTGGAGGCGGGATTATCACCACCTCAGCCATTCTCCAGAGTAGGAGATCCTCCTAGTACAGCCCCTTCTGCTAGAGGCAGGCTCTGATTGGAGGAAGAGAAGTTGTATGGGCGCAGACCAGACAGTGAGCTCACCTCCTGGATTGTATGGCTGTGTCTCTTCTCCAGGCCCGTCCCAGTCTGGTCACCCACCAGAGCTGAAGTGCATTGGGTGCGTAGGCCTTTCTTACGCCCCCCCCCAAACATTTCCTGCACAAGCTGGACACCACCGGGTGGGCTGGGGGCAGAGTGTGCTATTACTACTTTCCTGTAGTGTTGGTATAGAACAATGGCGGCGCCATCCATGTGTCAGCAGGAAGTCGGTCAATGACGGCGCCATCCATGTGCCGGCAGGAAGTCGGTGAGCGGTCACTGAGAAGGGCCCTAATAAATCTCCTCCTCCATCTGCCTCTCATCACATATACAAACCATACTGGAGGCTCCACCTTCCCGGGAAGATGATGGAACGTGATGATAATGGAGAGTCTGCTGGGTGGCCGGGGATTGGCAGTAAAGAAGGTGTGGTGTTTAGGAGGAACTCCGACACTCTGCAGTAATCTGGTACTAGTAACATCCCTGAGCGGGGGGCACAGTGATGTACACAACGCGCTTTACAACAGAATAAAAAGTCTAATACTGTAAACGGCCACCACTTCACATTTCATGGGGCATCCACCGTCGTGGCCTCCCTGTCCGAATCTTTGCTGGAACGCGAGTCCATCGCCGAGTGCATTATCGTCACATACACGTCGTCCATGTTTGGCATGACAAATATTTTCTGGGGAGAGAGAGAACATACATGAGAAATGATGCAAGGGAAGTATGGAGGGTAAAGGGAGTCTGGGGGTAGAGAGGGATTGTGGGGGGAGGGGGGTAGAAAGAGAGGGAGACATGGACAGTGTATGGAATAGAAAGAGGGAAAACCGGGAGCACAAAAAAAGTAGCTGGTTGGTTGATAAATGTTGTTTATTAAAAAGGGACACGGGAATTTTTCACCTTCAGATTATACTGCCACCTACAGGAGGATTAGACACTGGCAACCAAAAAAAACTCTAGGCCAGCCCAGATGACCCCTCCCACTACAAGGCCGGGTGTGACATTTGTCCCTCGATGGTCTCTTACTACAAGTACAAATATCCAATGTTCTTTCTCATCCATTGAGATGTTTGGGAACCAGTGGTGGTCACCAGCAAACAACTGCTAAGAAGCTTAATGAAAAATATAAAAACTTGGGACTGTCAGCAGCTGAAGGGCTGTCTGGAGGCGTAAACTGCTTACAACAAAAAAAAGACGCTCTTCTCAAAGAGCTGGGACTGTCAGAAACCACAAAACGACCTCCTGGTCCAGGAAGGTTCAAAACTGCTGTAGGTCAGAAGAAGCGCCTAGGCCTCAACTCGCCCATTATAAGCTGAAGGTATACAGAGTTCTGTGCATGTCAGAGCAGATCTTCACATCGCAGAGGCGAGGACTACCAGGGATGAACCCTGGAGGCTCGATTAGAGTAGAAGTGTGACAGGAGTGACTTTGGGTAGGGGGTTTGTGCGGCTCAGCTTGCCCTGGAGGCTCCTTGTCCAGCTTCCAACACCTCTTATGTGTAGATCACCCTGTGTCTCTAATAGGGGCGCAGGGTGAATGAGAATCCCACTATGATCTGTGCTAGTCAGACTCAAAGCTGTATATACATTGTATATATTGTGTGTTGGCTGTTGTGTACTATTTGCTGTGATGGGGTGGGGTGGGACTATTCTATTGTCTATTGTGGCTGCCTCAATTATTATGGGATGTGCAAGTGTCTTGCTGTGAGGATAGAGGGGGGGGGGATTCCTCCAGTAGCCCCCCTGCTAAAACTATTTACTTATGAGAAGTTGGAACACACCAGACCTGTATCACCATTGTCATTGGACAGTTTAACCCTCCCTGTTTCCCAAGGGTGGGGGGAGTGTTTTGAAGTGAGATATCTGTTAACATGTGCTGGAAAAAAGAGTCTGCTGGTTTTACCCTACACTGAGGTGTTGTCTGATGACTGGGATGGCTGGAGAGTCTGGGATAAGTGCTGGTTCTGAACAGAGGAAGCATTGACGGTGGACCTAGATCTGTTTGAGGACAGAGGGTTCGTCACAAGAAGTATCTCCAAGGACTGGAAACGGTGCTTCCTGAGAAACCATAGATAGCCAAGTTTCCATCCCACAGTCACAACCAACAAACTGGGTGATAGGCACGGGAACTCCCCCGTCGGGGTGATGTGTATACGAACTCCTCCGTCGGGGTGATGGGTATGCGAACTCCCCCGTACAAGGATTAGGAAGGGGTAGAAGGTAGATTTCCCCACAAAAATAGCAAGGAATAATACAGACTTGATAGTTTGAGGATCAAGCTCAAGTCCCACCTAACCCATCATAAACCTTACTGTAATATCCTACCCACAGATTTAGAGATGTTTTTGACTCCCCAAAGCCAACAATGTGTCAGAGTCCATGAAGCAATGGTCAGGAACCTGATGTTGATGGAGAACATCAATCCTGGAAGAGGGAAAAGTCACCATAAAATCCTCCCTCTTAAGTCATTGAAGCAAACAAAGAGGAAAGAGCCGATCACATTGGCCTCTGTACAATGTAGGAGACGGGCCGACTCCTGCTATTGTGTGAAGGTGTCCTGTGTTTATTCTTATGATAATGTATCATCTGCTGTGTGAAGCTCGGTGACAACAAGTCTGACCTGTAGTGACATCCTGATTTATCATAACAATGACCAGGTGGGCATGGAGTCACATCGGCTGCTTTAAGGGATTAGTTAATTAGCTCATGTTAATTAGGTTTCTGGTTACAGGTGTATTATTAGAGTATTATGAGCAGGAGGGGGGAACCTCTTCTTCTACTGTATATAAGACTTGTATTCTGGTTCTATTAAACAGTCCATGTTCAGCAAACAAACGAGTATCGTCTTGTTGTGGTTGTTAGTGGTTGGAATATCTGATATCTATATTCAGACTGGGAGGAAGCTGTATATGATGAAAGCACTGAAGCGGAGTGTGGGACGTTTCGTTACACAGGTAGAGAGCTAGATCCAGGTAGAGAGCTAGATCCAGGTAGAGAGCTAGATCCAGGTAGAGAGCTAGATCCAGGTAGAGAGCTAGATCCAGGTAAAGAGATCCCACAGAGTCACCATTCTCTGCTAACACCACAGGATTCCTGTACCTGGAGATGAGCCTCTTTCACATGCAGCTATACCCAAATCACAAGGGGAACCCATCCAGCATCCTCCACCTGCAATGTGCTCGGGTGTATGGACTGCTCCCTCACATTCTGATGCAACCATAAAGTGTTTGGGAATCTGTAGCCCCAGGCCTGTAAGGTAGAAGATTTGGCCCCACCTGGCAATGCTGGGAAAGACTCTGATGAGGAGTTAAACTCCAATCATTAGAGAACAGGATTCTAGGTTACAGCTGTGGGCTCCTTCAGTGGGTATGGAGTAAACATCCCCAAACCATTTGCCAAGTGTGAACTGGGGTCCCCCAATACGGCAGGACTGCCCCCTCCATGTCTAGAAACAGGAATGCTGTGACCACACAGAGATAAGGAAACCGAAAGCTCATAGTATGAGGTAAGGCCTCAGGTACTCACAAAACCCTGACAGCCGGTGAAGGTCAAATGGCCAGAAAAGACCAAGGCCACTGCAGACGGACAACAGGAACAAACCAAGGATCAGGGTTTCTTCTGGCTTTTTACAAATCTGAATGGTGGGAGAGAAAGCATGTGACCTTTCACCCAGCGGATGACCTCTGTGACCGTCCCCCCAGTATTAACCCCTTCTGTGGTAGGAAATCAGTGGGAAGTGGAAATTTTATAAGGTTTCCAGTGATATGAAGGAACAAGAAAGCTACAGTTGCCAGGCCAGAATGGCCTTCTCACATAGAGTGAGCCTCAGAAACAGGGCAAGTGCTGAGGCGAGGCCAGTGGCCCCAGACCTGTAGAGCGCTCCATGACTAACTTCTTACCAGAACAGGGTGAGAAAAGCTCCTTATGCAGGGGAAGCCAGTGCCTGAAGGTCACTTTACTGCAATGTCCAGCCGGGTCTGGTGTTGTGGAAATTTTATGAAGATGTATTTAATATGTATTGTCATAGTGTCTCCCAGTGTTAGTTCTCCTGCAGCCCGCTCTAAAGAGCTGACTGGGGCAGACTGATGCTGGTTGAGTCCCATCTGGTAGTGGAAAACTTCCTGGGATTGGAGAGAGGTGTTTGCAGAGTGGGGATATGTCCGCCAGCGAAGGGCCCCTGTGCGATGCACAGAATGATCGTCTGAGGGGAAATGATCGCTCTGCAAGGACATTATCAGTTATAGGCAGATGTGCGCTCTTGTCTCTGCTGTGTGTCTGATCAGCACATGTCGGGACTCATAGCGCATGCCTGCAGATAGCCTCCCATCCACAGGAACGGTAGTATAATTCCGGGTATGCGTTGTTCTCTGGAACAGCGCAGAATAAGGATTCCTATCAGCGATAATACGGGAGCTTATAAATTGTCATGGTCAGGGAGAACGTCCATGTTTTAAAGCCATGCGGCTTCTTTTGTTAAAAACATACATACACGCTTTCCCTGCCCAGACACGCCCATAAGACTTTAGCTATTTTTCATTGGTTGTTTGTATTAACTAATCCTGTTGGAAGTGTAGCGATACCTCCAACTAAGGAGGCTGCAGAATTAGATTTGGGCCCTGAGTGCAGCTCCGCCAACCCCCGGCAATAGGCTCTACCCCCTTCTGGCACAGTTAGTACTAACAATCAATGATATGTCCTATGCAATAGAATAACTAAGCCAGGACACAGTAATGAATTGTAATAGGTAAAGTGTTTTACTCATCAATTCTCAATATGAATAAAAGGGGTAACAATAATTACAGTTCTAAACAATCACTCCTAAGGGCAGCGTCCTGCCACTCTAACACACTATATAGTAACACACGCTACAGGTGCGCCATACGGGCGACCGTTAACTAAGTGCCCTATGGCGCAGTAATCAAACACGCTAGAATCCCCACCAGGCCTGGTTCTAATATTTAGCTTAGTCCTTCTTTCTTCACCGGCAGGTCTGTAATGGTGGTGCACTTTAAACAGAGTATAACTTTGTAATCCAAGGGGTATGAAAATAACTTGTAGGCCACGGCAGTCTATAGGCCTATACACAGCAACAGTATCTTAGCTGGGCTTACGCCCTCTCACCCGCCGGACTACGGATCCAGTCCGGGAAACCTCCACTGGTCGTGTCACACACACTCGATCTCTCCAACGATCGGGCCCCCGATCCGACAAGGCTGTAGCTCACAAAGTCAGATGCCACCCAGGCTCGCAGAGGGGAGGGTGGAAGGCTCTTTGGTACAGAGCAAGGCCTCAGGCTTCAGGCCTTGCACTCCGACACATCCGCACAGGAGGATCCGTCTGTGAAGTCTCGTGTCCCCCAAAGAGGCCGAGCCCGGCCTCGCCTCCTCCTTTTATAACCCCTCCCATGAGTCTCTGCGGTGGAACATCACAAGAATGGGGTTATGGGTAATGTAGTTTCTTCCCAATATAGGGGAATACCCCGCTACACACTCCCCCCACTTAAACTCTTTGGTCCCCAAAGATAAATTTTAGCAACAACTATATACAACATTGGACAATTCTGAAAACGATAACTGAGGGGTTGAATTCCCTTGCCCACAGGTCACATTATCATGGGTGGCCTGCCTAACTGTGCCAGAGAGTGAGCTGGGGTTGCCCTCCACCAAATGGACAGTGGAGGGATCCGGAATCTCAGCATTTCTCCTAGCAGTGACCACAGAGTCTTCCGAACTGTTCCCCATCTGGGGGTAGGTCAGCTTCTTAGAAGGTCGAATGACTCTTCGAGCTCTTTGCTCTCCTGGAATCTCTGGCTCTGGCGCCACAGGCTCCTCTTCCTCGGAGCAACTATCATGGGCATCTTCCCAGTAATCTGCTGAAGGACTGAAAGAGATGAATTCTGTAGCCTCTGGGTTCAGTGTTTCATCTGTGGTATCTTGGGTGACTGGAAGATCTATGATAGAAGTTCCTGGAGTTGGGGAAGACCACAGCCAATCAAGCTCTCCTTCTTCATCTCCACTAAGTTGGGAGGCTTCTCCATTTCCAGCTCGGGAGGTCTGTGACCGAGTGTGCGGCCTAGGAGTATCCAAGATAGAGGCCGGTGCAGGGGAGTCTCCCACGGAAGGTATTCTAACTGCCTCCGCAAGTGGGAGCAGGTGGTTTCGATGCCATGTCTTCAGTGGGCCTACCTTTCCCTCTGGCTTCACCTTGTAGACAGGTAGGCCCGGCAACTTCCTGCAGATGACATAGGGTTCAGATCTCCATCTGTCTGCAAGTTTGTGCTTTCCGGGGACTCCCAGATTGCGCAACAGTACTCGATCCCCGGGCTGTAGGTCTTGTACCCGGACCTTCAAGTCGTAATTTTTTTTATTCCGAGCTCCCCTTTGATCTGAGGCCGCTTGAGCTTGTTCATATGCTACTTTCAGGCTGTGTCTGAGCCTGTCCACATATCCTTTGTGGGAGGTGACTGAGGAATGGTCCAGTGAGGTGCCAAAAGCCAGGTCCACCGGTAGTCTCGCTTCTCTCCCAAACATGAGTCGATATGGGGAATAGCCTGTAGCATCACTGATGGTGCAGTTGTAAGCATGTACTATGGCTGCTATGTGTTTGCTCCAATGTTGCTTTTTCTCGCTTTCCAGAGTCCCCAACATGTTGAGCAAGGTTCGGTTGAACCTTTCCGGCTGAGCATCTCCCTGAGGATGGTAAGGTGTAGTTCGAGTCTTCTTAATTCCCAACGAATCCAAGGGCTTCCGGATCAGCTTACTCTCGAAGTCCCTCCCTTGGTCTGAATGGAGTCTCTGTGGCCGCCCATAATGGACAAAATACTTCTCCATAAGTACCTTGGCCACGGTGGAGGCCTTCTGATCTTTGGTGGGGAAGGCCTGGGCATACCGGGTGAAATGGTCGGTTATCACCAGAACATTTCCTAGTCCACTCAGGTCGGGTTCGAGGCAGAGAAAATCAATGCACACCAGGTCCATGGGCCCTTGGCTCTGTAGATGGCCCATTGGGGCAGCTTGATGGGGCAAAGTCTTCCTCTGGATGCATTGCGCACATGAGTGGCAGTACTCCTCTACCTCTGCCCTCATGCAGGGCCAATAGAACCGACTTCTGACAAGTTGAAAGGTCCTTTCAGCCCCTAGGTGGCCATGATTGTCATGCAAGGCCATCAGAACAGTCTCCCGATGTTTCTCTGGGAGGAACATCTGCCACTTATCTTCTGAGTCATCAGAGGGGCCCCTTCGGTAGACCACTCCCTGATGTAACTGCAACCTATCCCACTCTTTCCTCAGTAGGCGAGCTTCTTTTGAAGGTTGACGCATGAGTATGTTTGGATCCTGATTTTTCAAGGCCTCCAGGACCAATCTCCCCATGGGGTCTTCCAATTGGTCACACCTCAATTCCTTCTTGGACAGTCTTGGTAGGTTGTCCTCTTCCAATTGAGCTACTCCACAGTAGTGTTTGGGGACTCCCACCGTGGTAACTCCTATTTCCTCTGCTCTGGAGCATCCTCGGGCTTGGAATGCAGCTCCTTGACAAAGGGCCTGCACCCCGTCCGGTGCCACTTGGGTCCAATCTTCTATTTCAATGGTCGGGGAATGAGATCTTCTGGACAGGGCGTCTGCGTCTCGATTCCCCACTCCTGGTCTATACTTAAGGCTGAAGTTGAATCCAGACAGTGCGGCCAGCCACCTGTGTCCAGTGGCATCCAGCTTGGCCGTGGTGAACAGGTAGGTAAGGGGGTTGTTGTCGGTCTTCACAGTGAACTCTGCTCCATACAGGTAGTCTTTGAGCTTGTCTACTACCGCCCACTTGAGGGCCAGGAACTCCAGCTTGTGAGTGGGGTAGTTCTTCTCAGAGGGGGTCAGGCTCCTACTCACATAGGCAACAGGCCACAATTGCCCCTCATGTTCTTGGTAAAGTACTCCTCCCAGACCGTCATGACTAGCATCCACGTGCAGTTCATAGGGTTTGGTTGGGTCTGCATAGGCCAAGACTGGTGCAGTGGTCAGGCTCCTCTTCAATTCCTGGAAAGCCTCTTCACACTTCTGATTCCACTGATCTCTGATGGACTCTCCTGGCCTCCTGGGCCCCGATCCATCCTCCTCTCCTTCAGTCTTGAGCAACTCATTCAATGGTCTAGCAATTCGGGCAAATCCCTCCACAAACCTCCTGTAGTAGGAGCAGAAGCCCAAGAAGGATCTGAGTTCTGTTACTGTGGTGGGCTGTGGCCAGGAGGTAACTGCCTCCAATTTCTCAGGGTCTGTGGCCACCCCTTCTTCAGATACTATGTGCCCCAGATAGTTCACAGAAGACTGGTAGAACCGACACTTCTCAGGCGAAAGCTTAAGTCCTTCCTCACTGAGTCTTCTCAACACTTTCTCCAGCCTCTCTTCATGTTCCTCCAAGGTTCTCCCAAAGACAATGACATCGTCTAGGTATACAAGGACTTCGATCAAGTTCATGTCCCCTACTGTCTTCTCCATGAGGCGTTGGAAAGTAGCTGGGGCTCCAGACAGACCTTGGGGCATCCGGTCGAATTCAAAGAACCCCACTGGGGTTATGAAAGCTGTCTTCTCCTTGTCTGCTGGGTGCATCGGAATCTGATAGTACCCACTCTTGAGATCCATAACGCTGAACCATTTGGCTCCAGACAAGCTCTGTAGGGCATCCTCTATCCTCGGAGTGGTGTATTGGTCAGGTATGGTTCTCCTGTTGAGAGTCCTGTAGTCTATACAGAGCCTCAATGATCCATTCTTCTTTCGGACCACCACTATGGGAGAGGCATAGGGGCTTCTGGACTCCCGTATCACACCAGTCCTCTTGAGTTCTGCAAGTTGTTCCCTCAGATCCTCCAGATCTGCTAGCGGGACCCGCCTGACCCTCTCTCGGAAGGGCTTATCTTCCTGGAGGCGGATCCGATGGGTGGCACTCCTTGCACACCCCACATCAAACTCATCCTTAGAGAAGATCTTCTCCCATCTATTCAACTGGGCCTTGGCTCTCTCTTTCCAAGCCCTGGACAGATTCGGGTTTTCCATGGTCAGCTTCTCCCAAACATCCCCTTCTTCACCTGTCCTCTTCACTTCTGACAGGGTAACAGGGGCCGCCGGGCTCACCTGGCCTAGCAACATTCTGGCTGGGATGTCCATGGGGTCTTTGGTAGTATTCCTAACACTCACTGGAACTCTATAATGGGCCTTCTTCAGGACCTTCAGCGGAATCACTTCCGGTATCACCTCCAGGCCTGAGGACTCACCCCTTGGGTCTGACTCCAGCATGACAAAGGGACCAGGCTGCTCCCAAGTAAGCTTCACAGTGGCCCTGAGACAGGTTACTTCACCGGGCTGCAACACTACCCCTTCTCTTCCAAGTCTCCACACCTTCCCTATCTCCTCTCCAGGGGTCTCCCGCTCTTGGACCAGCCGTTGGTAGGCTGTCTTCAGCATGGGATGGATCTTGGTAGCTGCTTGTCTTTCTTCTGTCACGAGAGGGGTCAGGAGTCTTCGGACCAGGTCCGTGTTTGTCCGTATTATAAGGGAATTCTTGTTGGCTCCAGGCGGCCTAGGACACACAACTGCCAGGGTGTCAAACACTTCGGCCTTCCCAGCCACAGATGGGTCAAAGGTCATTTGGATGGGAAGGTAGCCGTCGTAAGGGAAACTCTGGGTTCCAATTCCCCATATTTCCAGCTCCTCTATCTTCTGGATAGGCAGATGACTCAGGTGCCTGTCGTAGAAGTCCCGGTATAGTAGGGTCACTTGTGCCCCGGTATCCAGGAGGCCCCTGGTGTAGACTCCCTCCACTTGAATGGGCACTATAGGGGATGGGCCTACCAGCTTCTCTGGATATGGTCCGGCAGGAGCCGCCTTCTTCAGACCTTTTCCCTTTGAACTCTCTCTTGTCCTATTCCCTTTGGACTTGAACCTTTCTTGAGCCTGGTATGCACTGACTTCCCTCCTTTTAATGGGTGTAGGAACCCGCTGAGGTGTACTATTATTTTTCTTGGGTGGGCAGCCCCTTCGGGGGGTGCCGTGCCTCTCCTGAGGGGTCTCCCCCCTTCTTCTTGGAGTATAGCTTTGTTGAGGGGTATTGCGTTTCCCCTTTGGTGTTCTCTCTTTTTGTTTTTCTTCGCATTCAGCTTGGAGTTTACTGAAGATGGTGGGCACCCGGTTGACTCCTTCACCGGGGCCCTCTGGAGTTTCCCGCCGGCTTGCGGTTGTCTGGTCTCTTCTTCTTCGGACTAGAACATGTGGCTGCAATGTGGCCAACTCCCCCACAGTTGAAGCAGACTATATCTCCCCATTCTTGTAAAGGTTCGGGTGCTGAGGCAATCGGGAACAATTCCTTCCTTGGACTTTCCTTCTTCTTGGGACACTCTGTGTCTTTTGCTATCAGAGAGGTCAATATCTCTAACACCTTGGACATCTGAGTTTTTAGGGTATCTATCTCCGCCTCTCTTTCAGGGGTCATTACTGGATTGACCAGCACCTGTGCGGGTACAACAATTGTCTTATCCTTCTGCTGGTCCTGTTGCAGCGCCTCCTCATCTCTGATAATTTTTATTAAATCAGCATAAGTCAGCAACATTCCTCCTCCCAAGGTTTTCAGGTGCAGCCAGACTGGATCGGAGCGTAGCGCTCCCTTTAAGACTTGCTTCATTCTTGCCGCATCGGCATCTTGGGGCTTCATCCCTTTCTTTAACACAATCTTGCACAGCAGTCTGTTTAGCCTTCTGACATACTCGGAAAGTTTCTCCTCCGGTTTTTGGAAAGTGTGTTCAAACTGGTAGACCATCTCTGTCACCTTGTCTAATTGACCAAACTCTTCCTGCAGCATAGCTAGGCAATCCTGCGCCGTGCACCCTGCATTCCCAAACCGGAAACTTTTCACTGCTTCTGCTGCTGCACCTTTAAGGCTTTCTAACACTCGCTGCCTCTTCTGTGCCTCCGGCACCTCCCATGCCTCCACTGCCTGTAATGCCTGTTCCACCCAAGTATCAAAATCTTCTTCCCCTGCCGGGACAGGGAGCTTCCCTGAGAATATTTTTAGTCTCCGGTAGCTAGTTTCCACATGCACCGTACTTGTCTTCTGACATTTGGCTAGCAAATCCCCTATTGCATTTATCAGTTCTGGTGATATAGCAGTGGCCGATGCAGGTGCCACCGGGGGTGTCGCCCTGTCTTCTCTTTCAGGTGTAGTTCGGGCCGCAGCCTGTGGCGATCCCGTAGGGGATGGTTCCCTTTCTACAGTTATTGCGTGCGCCAGCCTAAATGTTCTGTTGTCTGGCGTCCGCAGACACTTGTGCTTACAGGCCTCTGGCATCCCGTCCCAATATTCCACTAATGCGTATTGATATGAGATGTCTGGGTCTGTCTTTATGTCTATCACCCACGGTGTGTGATCTGGGGACACTGAACTCATTAGTTCCTCTACCGTTTCACTTGACCATTTCTCCCCAGGGAGGCTAATGGCTATCGACTGTTTTGGCTCTGTATTAGCGGCTTTGCACCACTCTTCTACCGCTCTTGGATCCATGGGGTCCATGCCGGCACTTCTGGCGTTCGCTTGCTGCATCAGGATCCCGGACGAGAACCCCCACGTGTAGCGATACCTCCAACTAAGGAGGCTGCAGAATTAGATTTGGGCCCTGAGTGCAGCTCCGCCAACCCCCGGCAATAGGCTCTACCCCCCCTCTGGCACAGCTAGTACTAATAATCAATGATATATCCTATGCAATATAATAACTAAGCCAGGACACAGTAATGAATTGTAATAGGTAAAGTGTTTTACTCATTCTTGTCTCAATATGGATAAAGGGGTAACAGTAATCACAGTTCCAGATAATCACTCCTAAGGGCAGCGTCCTGCCACTCTAACACACTATATAGTAACACACGCTACAGGTGCGCCATACGGGCGACCGTTAACTAAGTGCCCTATGGCGCAGTAATCAAACACGCTAGAATCCCCACCAGGCCTGGTTCTAATATTTAGCTTAGTCCTTCTTTCTTCACCGGCAGGTCTGTAATGGTGGTGCACTTTAAACAGAGTATAACTTTGTAATCCAAGGGGTATGAAAATAACTTGTAGGCCACGGCAGTCTATAGGCCTATATACAGTAACAGTATCTTAGCTGGGCTTACGCCCTCTCACCCGCCGGACTACGGATCCAGTCCGGGAAACCTCCACTGGTCGTGTCACACACACTCGATCTCTCCAACGATCGGGCCCCCGATCCGACAAGGCTGTAGCTCACAAAGTCAGATGCCACCCAGGCTCGCAGAGGGGAGGGTGGAAGGCTCTTTGGTACAGAGCAAGGCCTCAGGCTTCAGGCCTTGCACTCCGACACATCCGCACAGGAGGATCCGTCTGTGAAGTCTCGTGTCCCCCAAAGAGGCCGAGCCCGGCCTCGCCTCCTCCTTTTATAACCCCTCCCATGAGTCTCTGCGGTGGAACATCACAAGAATGGGGTTATGGGTAATGTAGTTTCTTCCCAATATAGGGGAATACCCCGCTACAGAAGGATTTCCTGTTAGGTCATTTCCTGTGTGGAGGTCACATCCTGTGATGTCACTTCCCATGGAGGAAGCGATTGGCTGCTGGAGTCATCACTTCCTGTTTGGCAATGCTTTTGTAATTTACGAATAAAAAGCCAAGCACACTGGTGACTGGGGAGTGATGCTGACGGAGCTGAGACGTGAGCTGTGGTGATGTCTGTTTACTTGGGGATATATGGGAAATAGAATGATTGGTAAGATGCATTATATCATTAGACGAAATGTGTGCTCCTTAGCACAGGAGATATGGTGTGCGCATAGCGTATAGCCCAATTTCCCTGACATTGGTGTGAGCCAAACTAAGGGCGGGCCACACTGGAAATCTGCCATAGTAGAGACCAGCTCTACTAGTAATGTAGAGAAGAATCCCGAGTTCCAAAAGAGCAAAAAAAGAACAAGTCCCTCTTCCAGGACACTAGCTGAAAACTGAGGCATGCTGGGAGTAGGAAGGGTTCTCCTGGGCTGGCCTACAGTTATTTTTGTTTCCAATTCCCCTGCAGACGGCAGTATAACATGAAGGTAAAATGACTTCCTGTGTCCCTCAATGGAAGAGAAAGAAAATAAAATTAAAAAAAAAAATTGTGACCCCCAAAACAATAATGAGGTGAAGTCTAATGCCCTGTACACACGAGCGGAATTCCCGTCGGAAAAAAGTTGGATGGTTTTTCCGTCAGGATTCCGCTGAAGCCTGCCTTGCATACACACGGTCACACAAAATTTCGGTGAACTTTTGACTGCCAAGAACGCGGTGATGTAAAAAACTAAGACGAGCCGAGAAAATTAAGTTCTATGCCTCTGAGCATGCGTCGATTTGTTTCCAAGCATGCGTCGGAATTTGTACACACGATAGGAAATTCCGATCTGATTTTTTCCTGACGGGAAAATAGAGAACCTGCTCTCTATCTTTTTCCAGGTTGTTTCTGACGGAGCATACACACGGTCGGGATTCCTGACCAAAAGCTCTCATCGGACTTTTTCCAACGTGAAACCCGATCGGGTGTACCGGGCATTAGATCAGCAAACGATGACTATTTCTAAAAGTGTGAATAGTTCTGAAGGAGAACCATCACCCCCATCTAACCTGGAATTCCTGCTCCAGCTTCTTCTCAATCCACTCAGTCACATGACCCAAGGTCACCTCTCGCTCCCCAAGTTTGGGTCGAGCTTTCAGTTCCAGGTGTGGTGGCTTCCGGAAGCCATACCTGTGCGGAGACAAAAGATGGGATAAAACATTAAGATGTTCAGCAGAGAGGTCACCCAGAATAAGAGTCCGGCATTGTGTGTCACTGCTATGTGGATGGGCACATCGGTTCTCAGTCATAGAGGAATCTTCTAGATGGGGGCGGGTTACTTGGATGAATCTCCACCGCCTATCATATCACAGATCATCTTCATGACCTTTGGATTACATTTCTATAAAAGAGGAGAAGCTTTCTGAAGGATTCCCATTCTAGGAGAACCTAGAGCCTCGAAGCAGAAGCAGGACCCCGGCACTGACCACACGGCATCACGTGACCTTCACAATGATAAAGCTGACAGTGCGTCTCTAGAGGCACTTACCATATGCGGTCAGTGGGTGGGGGTGGAATGTTGATGGCCAGTGTCCCTCGGCACTCCTGGACCTCCACTGTGAGCAGCAGCGGAGTATTAGACACTTCTTCTATCTTCTTCTTGATAAACTCGGTCTCTGTGGCTTTCTGGAAATATTTGGACTTGGTGATCTTATCTACAAACCTCATGATCTTACTGGTGCGGTGGGGTCCCCCATACCTGGCAGGAGATACAACAGATTACACCATTAGATGAGGAGGCTGTGAGCTGAACAGTGCAAAGATGATTGGAAAGTCATAGACGGGGGAAGGTCTCACCCCTCTGCTCCAGGCTGCTGTTTGTCTCCTGATAATTCGGGGGCATCTTCTTCATCTGAGGAACCAGCACTGGACGACTCCTCATCGCTGTCTGCCAGGTAGTACGCCCTCGGCCTGACCCTGGAGGAGAGAAGAAGACCGTCAGATTAGAATCTATTCTATGGACATTTCTGGCTGGATCTCACCAAAACCTCACAAACATTAATATCGTATATGAATGAATGAAATGAACATTCACTTAATGAAAGGTTCTACTATTCAATATAATGCCCACCTCCAATGGCTTTCTTCTGCTCCCTTCAAGAGACCGGCTATAGAAGCAGCCAGAAGGTGGCGGTATTTAAACGTAATAAAGACCACGTCACATTAGTGACCCTGCCAATGGTGACAACACACCATCAACAGGACTTCTAAGTAGAGCATTCCCCTGTTCCTAGAGCATTGCTCCACCACTGTCCCCAACATCGTACAGATTCAGCCACACAGCACCGCCCCTCCACGCCCCCGCCGGCTCACACAGCACCGCCCCTCCACGCCCCCGCCGGCTCACACAGCACCGCCCCTCCACGCCCCCGACGGCTCACACAGCACCGCCCCTCCACGCCCCCGCCGGCTCACACAGCACCGCCCCTCCACGCCCCCGCCGTCTCATACAGCACCGCCCCCCCACGCCCCCGCCGGCTCACACAGCACCGCCCCTCCACGCCCCCGCCGACTCACACAGCACCGCCCCTCCACGCCCCCGCCGACTCACACAGCACCGCCCCTCCACGCCCCCGCCGGCTCACACAGCACCGCCCCTCCACGCCCCCGCCGGCTCACACAGCACCGCCCCTCCACGCCCCCGCCGGCTCACACAGCACCGCCCCCCCCGCCGGCTCACACAACACCGCCCCCCCCCGCCGGCTCACACAACACCGCCCCCCCCCCCCGCCGGCTCACACAACACCGCCCCCCCCGCCGGCTCACACAACACCACCCCCCCGCCGGCTCACACAGCACCGCCCCTCCACGCCCCCGCCGGCTCACACAGCACCGCCCCTCCACGCCCCCGCCGACTCACACATCACCGCCCCTCCACGCCCCCGCCGTCTCATACAGCACCGCCCCTCCACGCCCCCGCCGGCTCACACAGCACTGCCCCTCCACGCCCCCGCCGTCTCACACAGCACCGCCCCCCCCGCCGGCTCACACAGCACCGCCCCTCCACGCCCCCGCCGGCTCACACAGCACCGCCCCTCCACGCCCCCGCCGGCTCACACAGCACCGCCCCTCCACGCCCCCGCCGGCTCACACAGCACCGCCCCTCCACGCCCCCGCCGGCTCACACAGCACCGCCCCTCCACGCCCCCGCCGGCTCACACAGCACCGCCCCCCCGCCGGCTCACACAGCACCGCCCCTCCACGCCCCCGCCGGCTCACACAGCACCGCCCCTCCACGCCCCCGCCGGCTCACACAGCACCGCCCCTCCACGCCCCCGCCGGCTCAGACAACACCGCCCCCCCGCAGGCTCACACAACACCGCCCCCCCCCGCCGGCTCACACAACACCGCCCCCCCCCGCCGGCTCACACAACACCGCCCCCCCCCCGCCGGCTCACACAACACCGCCCCCCCGCCGGCTCACACAACACCGCCCCCCCCGCCGGCTCACACAACACCGCCCCCCCCCCGCCGGCTCACACAACACCACCCCCCCGCCGGCTCACACAGCACCGCCCCTCCACGCCCCCGCCGGCTCACACAGCACCGCCCCTCCATGCCCCCGCCGGCTCACACAGCACCGCCCCTCCACGCCCCCGCCGGCTCACACAGCACCGCCCCTCCACGCCCCCGCCGGCTCACACAACACCGCCCCCCCCGCCGGCTCACACAACACCGCCCCCCCCGCCGGCTCACACAACACCGCCCCCCCCCGCCGGCTCACACAACACCGCCCCCCCCCGCCGGCTCACACAACACCGCCCCCCCCCGCCGGCTCACACAACACCGCCCCCCCCCGCCGGCTCACACAACACCGCCCCCCCCGCCGGCTCACACAACACCGCCCCCCCCCGCCGGCTCACACAACACCGCCCCCCCCCGCCGGCTCACACAACACCGCCCCCCGCCGGCTCACACAACACCGCCCCCCGCCGGCTCACACAACACCGCCCCCCGCCGGCTCACACAACACCGCCCCCCCGCCGGCTCACACAACACCACCGCCCCCCCGCCGGCTCACACAACACCACCGCCCCCCCGCCGGCTCACACAACACCGCCCCCCCCCCGCCGGCTCACACAACACCGCCCCTCCGCCGGCTCACACCACACCGCCCCCCCCCGCCGGCTCACACCACACCGCCCCCCCCCCGCCGGCTCACACCACACGGCCCCCCCGCCGGCTCACACAACACCGCCCCCCCCGCCGACTCACACAACACCGCCCCCCCCGCCGGCTCACACAACACCGCCCCCCCCGCCGGCTCACACAACACCGCCCCCCCCGCCGGCTCACACAACATTGCCCCCCCCGCCGGCTCACACAACATTGCCCCCCCCGCCGGCTCACACAACATTGCCCCCCCCGCCGGCTCACACAACATTGCCCCCCCCGCCGGCTCACACAACATTGCCCCCCCCCGCCGGCTCACACAACATTGCCCCCCCCCCCCGCCGGCTCACAACACCGCCCCCCCCGCCGGCTCACACAACACCGCCCCCCCCCGCCGGCTCACACACCACCGCCCCCCCCGCTCACACAACACCACCCCCCCCCGCCGGCTCACACAACACCGCCCCCCCGGCTCACACAACACCGCCCTCCCCCCGGCTCACACAACACTGCCCCCCCCCGCCGGCTCACACAACACCGCCCCCCCCGCCGGCTCACACAACATTGCCCCCCCCGCCGGCTCACACAACATTGCCCCCCCCGCCGGCTCACACAACATTGCCCCCCCCGCCGGCTCACACAACATTGCCCCCCCCCGCCGGCACACACAACATTGCCCCCCCCCCGCCGGCTCACACAACACCGCCCCCCCCGCCGGCTCACACAACACCGCCCCCCCCGCCGGCTCACACAACACCGCCCCCCCCGCCGGCTCACACAACATTGCCCCCCCCCGCCGGCTCACACAACACCGCCCCCCCCGCCGGCTCACACAACATTGCCCCCCCCGCCGGCTCACACAACATTGCCCCCCCCGCCGGCTCACACAACATTGCCCCCCCCCGCCGGCTCACACAACATTGCCCCCCCCCCGCCGGCTCACAACACCGCCCCCCCCGCCGGCTCACACAACACCGCCCCCCCCGCCGGCTCACACAACACCGCCCCCCCCCGCCGGCTCACACAACACCGCCCCCCCCGCCGGCTCACACAACACCGCCCCCCCGCCGGCTCACACAACATTGCCCCCCCCGCCGGCTCACACAACATTGCCCCCCCCGCCGGCTCACACAACATTGCCCCCCCCGCCGGCTCACACAACATTGCCCCCCCCCCGCCGGCTCACACAACATTGCCCCCCCCCGCCGGCTCACACAACATTGCCCCCCCCCCCGCCGGCTCACAACACCGCCCCCCCCGCCGGCTCACACAACACCGCCCCCCCCCGCCGGCTCACACAACACCGCCCCCCCCCCCGCCGGCTCACACACCACCGCCCCCCCCGCTCACACAACACCACCCCCCCCCCCGCCGGCTCACACAACACCGCCCCCCCGGCTCACACAACACCGCCCTCCCCCCCGGCTCACACAACACTGCCCCCCCCCGCCGGCTCACACAACACCGCCCCCCCCGCCGGCTCACACAACATTGCCCCCCCCGCCGGCTCACACAACATTGCCCCCCCCGCCGGCTCACACAACATTGCCCCCCCCCCCCGCCGGCTCACAACACCGCCCCCCCCGCCGGCTCACAACACCGCCCCCCCCCGCCGGCTCACACAACACCGCCCCCCCCGCCGGCTCACACAACACCGCCCCCCCGCCGGCTCACACAACATTGCCCCCCCCCGCCGGCTCACACAACACCGCCCCCCCCGCCAGCTCACACAACATTGCCCCCCCCCGCCGGCTCACACAACATTGCCCCCCCCGCCGGCTCACACAACATTGCCCCCCCCACCGGCTCACACAACATTGCCCCCCCCCCCGCCGGCTCACAACACCGCCCCCCCCGCCGGCTCACACAACACCGCCCCCCCCGCCGGCTCACACAACACCGCCCCCCCCGCCGGCTCACACAACACCGCCCCCCCCGCCGGCTCACACAACACCGCCCCCCCCCGCCGGCTCACACAACACCGCCCCCCCGCCGGCTCACACAACACCGCCCCCCCCCCCGCCGGCTCATACAACACCGCCCCCCCCCCCCGCTCACACAACACCACCCCCCCCCCGCCGGCTCACACAACACCGCCCCCCCGGCTCACACAACACCGCCCTCCCCCCCCCGGCTCACACAACACTGCCCCCCCCCGCTGGCTCACACAGTATCGCCCCCCCGCCGGCTCACACAACACCGCCCCCCCGCCGGCTCACACAACATTGCCCCCCCGCCGGCTCACACAACATTGCCCCCCCCCCCCGCCGGCTCACAACACCGCCCCCCCCGCCGGCTCTCACAACACCGCCCCCCCGCCGGCTCACACAACACCGCCCCCCCGTCGGCTCACACAACACCGCCCCCCCCCGCCGGCTCACACAACACCGCCCCCCCGCTCACACAACACCACCCCCCCCCCCCCGCCGGCTCACACAACACCGCCCCCCCGGCTCACACAACACCGCCCTCCCCCCGGCTCACACAACACTGCCCCCCCCCCCGCCGGCTCACACAGTATCGCCCCCCCCGCCGGCTCACACAACATTGCCCCCCCCGCCGGCTCACACAACATTGCCCCCCCGCCGGCTCACACAACATTGCCCCCCCGCCGGCTCACACAACATTGCCCCCCCCCGCCGGCTCACACAACATTGCCCCCCCCCCGCCGGCTCACACAACACCGCCCCCCCCCGCTCACACAACACCACCCCCCCCCGCCGGCTCACACAACACCGCCCCCCCGGCTCACACAACACCGCCCTCCCCCCCGCCGGCTCACACAACACCGCCCCCCCGGCTCACACAACACCGCCCTCCCCCCCGCCGGCTCACACAACACCGCCCCCCCGGCTCACACAACACCGCCCTCCCCCCCCGGCTCACACAACACTGCCCCCCCCGCTGGCTCACACAGTATCGCCCCCCCGCCGGCTCACACAACACCGCCCCCCCGCCGGCTCACACAACACCGCCCCCCCGCCGGCTCACACAACATTGCCCCCCCCGCCGGCTCACACAACATTGCCCCCCCCCCCGCCGGCTCACAACACCGCCCCCCCCCGCCGGCTCTCACAACACCGCCCCCCTGCCGGCTGACACAACACCGCCCCCCCCGCCGGCTCACACAACACCGCCCCCCCCGCCGGCTCACACAACACCGCCCCCCCCGCTCACACAACACCACCCCCCCCCCCCCGCCGGCTCACACAACACCGCCCCCCCGGCTCACACAACACCGCCCTCCCCCCGGCTCACACAGTATCGCCCCCCCCGCCGGCTCACACAACATTGCCCCCCCGCCGGCTCACACAACATTGCCCCCGCCGGCTCACACAACATTGCCCCCCCGCCGGCTCACACAACATTGCCCCCCCCCCGCCGGCTCACACAACATTGCCCCCCCCCCGCCGGCTCACACAACATTGCCCCCCCCGCCGGCTCACACAACACCGCCCCCCCCCGCCGGCTCACACAACATTGCCCCCCCCGCCGGCTCACACAACACCGCCCCCCCCGCCGGCTCACACAACATTGCCCCCCCGCCGGCTCACACAACATTGCCCCCCCCCCCCCGGCTCACACAACATTGCCCCCCCCCCCGCCGGCTCACAACACCGCCCCCCCGCCGGCTCACACAACACCGCCCCCCCCGCCGGCTCACACAACACCGCCCCCCCCGCCGGCTCACACAACACCGCCCCCCCCGCCGGCTCACACAACACCGCCCCCCCCCGCCGGCTCACACAACACCGCCCCCCCGCCGGCTCACACAACACCGCCCCCCCCGCCGGCTCACACAACACCGCCCCCCCCCGCCGGCTCACACAACACCGCCCCCCCCCGCCGGCTCACACACCACCGCCCCCCCGCCGGCTCACACAACACCGCCCCCCCCCGCCGGCTCACACAACACCGCCCCCCCCCGCCGGCTCACACAACACCGCCCCCCCCGCTCACACAACACCACCCCCCCCCGCCGGCTCACACAACACCGCCCCCCCGGCTCACACAACACCGCCCTCCCCCCCGGCTCACACAACACTGCCCCCCCCGCTGGCTCACACAGTATCGCCCCCCCGCCGGCTCACACAACACCGCCCCCCCCCGCTCACACAACACCACCCCCCCCGCCGGCTCACACAACACCGCCCCCCCGGCTCACACAACACCGCCCTCCCCCCCGGCTCACACAACACTGCCCCCCCCGCTGGCTCACACAGTATCGCCCCCCCGCCGGCTCACACAACATTGCCCCCCCCGCCGGCTCACACAACACCGCCCCCCCCCCGCCGGCTCACACAACATTGCCCCCCCCGCCGGCTCACACAACATTGCCCCCCCGCCGGCTCACACAACACCGCCCCCCCCCCCCCGGCTCACACAACACTGCCCCCCCCCCGGCTCACACAGCATCGCCCCCCCCGGCTCACACAGCACTGCCCCCCCCGGCTCACACAGCATCGCCCCCCCCCCGGCTCACACAACACTGCCCCCCCCCGGCTCACACAGCATCGCCCCCCCACACTGGCTCTCCTCTCCCACATGAAGGAGATATGTAGTGATGTTTGTTAGCACACAATGCACAGCAATGAGACGACCGTGTGTAATGTCTTTGGTGATATGTGGAAGCCTTCATGTACACCCCGCCTACATTTACTGCGGCCTCCGGAGAACACAAAATGAGGCAAAACGTTCCAGAAGAAATCGCATTCAGGAGAGGGAGGATGGAGCTCACCTAAACGCGGCAGTTCCTAAACTCTGGTAAAAGGACACACAGGATTTTATGGAGCCTCTCTGTAGATGGACAGCAAAGCTTTTATGGAGTGGAGTTTAGGAACTTCTAGTGTACATGAAGCCTGAGCCATAATACATACAAAGCATTAGGAGAGGAGGGCCCCTGTGCAGAGCATTGTGGGTAATGGCAGGTTCATTATATAAAACGCAGGGCAACAAGTTGCCCTTTCTAAAAGGTTCTCCCTGATCATTGCTGGTCAGTAACATGACATTCATCTGATCTCCTGATTATTATTCCTTCATTACAGGATCACCAAAAATCAGCACAGGAGGTGTGTGTGATAGAAGACCGGCCACAATGTCCTCAGGATAGATGAGGTACGATAGAAGGGACACCATGATGTCCTCAGGATCCATGAGGTATGGTACGATAGAAGGGACACCATGATGTCCTCAGGATAGATGAGGTGTGTGTGATAGAAGACCGGCCACAATGTCCTCAGGATAGATGAGGTACGATAGAAGGGACACCATGATGTCCTCAGGATCCATGAGGTATGGTACGATAGAAGGGACACCATGATGTCCTCAGGATAGATGAGGTGTGTGTGATAGAAGACCGGCCACAATGTCCTCAGGATAGATGAGGTACGATAGAAGGGACACCATGATGTCCTCAGGATCCATGAGGTATGGTACGATAGAAGGGACACCATGATGTCCTCAGGATCCATGAGGTACAGTACGATAAAAGACAGGCTAATATGTCCTCAGGATATATAAGGTATGGTATGATAGAAGACAGGGCACAATGTCCTCAGGATAGATGAGGTACGATAGAAGGGACACCATGATGTCCTCAGGATAGATGAGGTACAGTACGATAAAAGACAGGCTAATATGTCCTCAGGATATATAAGGTATGGTATGATAGAAGACAGGGCACAATGTCCTTAGGATAGATGAGGTACGATAGAAGGGACACCATGATGTCCTCAGGATAGATGAGGTATGGTACGATAGAAGACCGGCCACAATGTCCTCAGGATAGATGAGGTACGATAGAAGGGACACCATGATGTCCTCAGGATAGATGAGGTATGGTACGATAGAAGACCGGCCACAATGTCCTCAGGATAGATGAGGTACGATAGAAGGGACACCATGATGTCCTCAGGATAGATGAGGTATGGTACGATAGAAGACCGGCCACAATGTCCTCAGGATAGATGAGGTACGATAGAAGGGACACCATGATGTCCTCAGGATAGATGAGGTATGGTACGATAGAAGACCGGCCACAATGTCCTCAGGATAGATGAGGTACGATAGAAGGGACACCATGATGTCCTCAGGATAGATGAGGTATGGTACGATAGAAGACCGGCCACAATGTCCTCAGGATAGATGAGGTACGATAGAAGGGACACCATGATGTCCTCAGGATAGATGAGGTATGGTACGATAGAAGGGACACCATGATGTCCTCAGGATAGATGAGGTACGATAGAAGGGACACCATGATGTCCTCAGGATAGATGAGGTATGGTACGATAGAAGACCGGCCACAATGTCCTCAGGATAGATGAGGTACGATAGAAGGGACACCATGATGTCCTCAGGATAGATGAGGTATGGTACGATAGAAGGGACACCATGATGTCCTCAGGATAGATGAGGTACGATAGAAGGGACACCATGATGTCCTCAGGATAGATGAGGTATGGTACGATAGAAGACCGGCCACAATGTCCTCAGGATAGATGAGGTACGATAGAAGGGACACCATGATGTCCTCAGGATCCATGAGGTATGGTACGATAGAAGGGACACCATGATGTCCTCAGGATAGATGAGGTGTGTGTGATAGAAGACCGGCCACAATGTCCTCAGGATAGATGAGGTACGATAGAAGGGACACCATGATGTCCTCAGGATCCATGAGGTATGGTACGATAGAAGGGACACCATGATGTCCTCAGGATCCATGAGGTACAGTACGATAAAAGACAGGCTAATATGTCCTCAGGATATATAAGGTATGGTATGATAGAAGACAGGGCACAATGTCCTCAGGATAGATGAGGTACGATAGAAGGGACACCATGATGTCCTCAGGATAGATGAGGTATGGTACGATAGAAGGGACACCATGATGTCCTCAGGATAGATGAGGTATGGTACGATAGAAGGGACACCATGATGTCCTCAGGATCCATGAGGTATGGTACGATAGAAGGGACACCATGATGTCCTCAGGATCCATGAGGTACAGTACGATAAAAGACAGGCTAATATGTCCTCAGGATATATAAGGTATGGTATGATAGAAGACAGGGCACAATGTCCTCAGGATAGATGAGGTACGATAGAAGGGACACCATGATGTCCTCAGGATAGATGAGGTACAGTACGATAAAAGACAGGCTAATATGTCCTCAGGATATATAAGGTATGGTATGATAGAAGACAGGGCACAATGTCCTTAGGATAGATGAGGTACGATAGAAGGGACACCATGATGTCCTCAGGATAGATGAGGTATGGTACGATAGAAGACCGGCCACAATGTCCTCAGGATAGATGAGGTACGATAGAAGGGACACCATGATGTCCTCAGGATAGATGAGGTATGGTACGATAGAAGACCGGCCACAATGTCCTCAGGATAGATGAGGTACGATAGAAGGGACACCATGATGTCCTCAGGATAGATGAGGTATGGTACGATAGAAGACCGGCCACAATGTCCTCAGGATAGATGAGGTACGATAGAAGGGACACCATGATGTCCTCAGGATAGATGAGGTATGGTACGATAGAAGACCGGCCACAATGTCCTCAGGATAGATGAGGTACGATAGAAGGGACACCATGATGTCCTCAGGATAGATGAGGTATGGTACGATAGAAGACCGGCCACAATGTCCTCAGGATAGATGAGGTACGATAGAAGGGACACCATGATGTCCTCAGGATAGATGAGGTATGGTACGATAGAAGACCGGCCACAATGTCCTCAGGATAGATGAGGTACGATAGAAGGGACACCATGATGTCCTCAGGATAGATGAGGTATGGTACGATAGAAGGGACACCATGATGTCCTCAGGATAGATGAGGTACGATAGAAGGGACACCATGATGTCCTCAGGATAGATGAGGTATGGTACGATAGAAGACCGGCCACAATGTCCTCAGGATAGATGAGGTACGATAGAAGGGACACCATGATGTCCTCAGGATAGATGAGGTATGGTACGATAGAAGGGACACCATGATGTCCTCAGGATAGATGAGGTACGATAGAAGGGACACCATGATGTCCTCAGGATAGATGAGGTATGGTACGATAGAAGACCGGCCACAATGTCCTCAGGATAGATGAGGTACGATAGAAGGGACACCATGATGTCCTCAGGATCCATGAGGTATGGTACGATAGAAGGGACACCATGATGTCCTCAGGATAGATGAGGTGTGTGTGATAGAAGACCGGCCACAATGTCCTCAGGATAGATGAGGTACGATAGAAGGGACACCATGATGTCCTCAGGATCCATGAGGTATGGTACGATAGAAGGGACACCATGATGTCCTCAGGATCCATGAGGTACAGTACGATAAAAGACAGGCTAATATGTCCTCAGGATATATAAGGTATGGTATGATAGAAGACAGGGCACAATGTCCTCAGGATAGATGAGGTACGATAGAAGGGACACCATGATGTCCTCAGGATAGATGAGGTATGGTACGATAGAAGGGACACCATGATGTCCTCAGGATCCATGAGGTACAGTACGATAAAAGACAGGCTAATATGTCCTCAGGATATATAAGGTATGGTATGATAGAAGACAGGGCACAATGTCCTTAGGATAGATGAGGTACGATAGAAGGGACACCATGATGTCCTCAGGATAGATGAGGTATGGTACGATAGAAGACCGGCCACAATGTCCTCAGGATAGATGAGGTACGATAGAAGGGACACCATGATGTCCTCAGGATAGATGAGGTATGGTACGATAGAAGACCGGCCACAATGTCCTCAGGATAGATGAGGTACGATAGAAGGGACACCATGATGTCCTCAGGATAGATGAGGTATGGTACGATAGAAGGGACACCATGATGTCCTCAGGATAGATGAGGTACGATAGAAGGGACACCATGATGTCCTCAGGATAGATGAGGTATGGTACGATAGAAGACCGGCCACAATGTCCTCAGGATAGATGAGGTACGATAGAAGGGACACCATGATGTCCTCAGGATAGATGAGGTATGGTACGATAGAAGACCGGCCACAATGTCCTCAGGATAGATGAGGTACGATAGAAGGGACACCATGATGTCCTCAGGATAGATGAGGTATGGTACGATAGAAGACCGGCCACAATGTCCTCAGGATAGATGAGGTACGATAGAAGGGACACCATGATGTCCTCAGGATAGATGAGGTATGGTACGATAGAAGACCGGCCACAATGTCCTCAGGATAGATGAGGTACGATAGAAGGGACACCATGATGTCCTCAGGATAGATGAGGTATGGTACGATAGAAGGGACACCATGATGTCCTCAGGATAGATGAGGTACGATAGAAGGGACACCATGATGTCCTCAGGATAGATGAGGTATGGTACGATAGAAGACCGGCCACAATGTCCTCAGGATAGATGAGGTACGATAGAAGGGACACCATGATGTCCTCAGGATAGATGAGGTATGGTACGATAGAAGGGACACCATGATGTCCTCAGGATAGATGAGGTACGATAGAAGGGACACCATGATGTCCTCAGGATAGATGAGGTATGGTACGATAGAAGACCGGCCACAATGTCCTCAGGATAGATGAGGTACGATAGAAGGGACACCATGATGTCCTCAGGATCCATGAGGTATGGTACGATAGAAGGGACACCATGATGTCCTCAGGATAGATGAGGTGTGTGTGATAGAAGACCGGCCACAATGTCCTCAGGATAGATGAGGTACGATAGAAGGGACACCATGATGTCCTCAGGATCCATGAGGTATGGTACGATAGAAGGGACACCATGATGTCCTCAGGATCCATGAGGTACAGTACGATAAAAGACAGGCTAATATGTCCTCAGGATATATAAGGTATGGTATGATAGAAGACAGGGCACAATGTCCTCAGGATAGATGAGGTACGATAGAAGGGACACCATGATGTCCTCAGGATAGATGAGGTATGGTACGATAGAAGGGACACCATGATGTCCTCAGGATCCATGAGGTACAGTACAATAAAAGACAGGCTAATATGTCCTCAGGATATATAAGGTATGGTATGATAGAAGACAGGGCACAATGTCCTTAGGATAGATGAGGTACGATAGAAGGGACACCATGATGTCCTCAGGATAGATGAGGTATGGTACGATAGAAGGGACACCATGATGTCCTCAGGATCCATGAGGTACAGTACGATAAAAGACAGGCTAATATGTCCTCAGGATAGATGAGGTATGGTACGATAGAAGACAGGGCACAATGTCCTTAGGATAGATGAGGTACGATAGAAGGGACACCATGATGTCCTCAGGATAGATGAGGTATGGTACGATAGAAGACCGGCCACAATGTCCTCAGGATAGATGAGGTACGATAGAAGGGACACCATGATGTCCTCAGGATAGATGAGGTATGGTACGATAGAAGACCGGCCACAATGTCCTCAGGATAGATGAGGTACGATAGAAGGGACACCATGATGTCCTCAGGATAGATGAGGTATGGTACGATAGAAGACCGGCCACAATGTCCTCAGGATAGATGAGGTACGATAGAAGGGACACCATGATGTCCTCAGGATAGATGAGGTATGGTACGATAGAAGACCGGCCACAATGTCCTCAGGATAGATGAGGTACGATAGAAGGGACACCATGATGTCCTCAGGATAGATGAGGTATGGTACGATAGAAGACCGGCCACAATGTCCTCAGGATAGATGAGGTACGATAGAAGGGACACCATGATGTCCTCAGGATAGATGAGGTATGGTACGATAGAAGACCGGCCACAATGTCCTCAGGATAGATGAGGTACGATAGAAGGGACACCATGATGTCCTCAGGATAGATGAGGTATGGTACGATAGAAGGGACACCATGATGTCCTCAGGATAGATGAGGTACGATAGAAGGGACACCATGATGTCCTCAGGATAGATGAGGTATGGTACGATAGAAGACCGGCCACAATGTCCTCAGGATAGATGAGGTACGATAGAAGGGACACCATGATGTCCTCAGGATAGATGAGGTATGGTACGATAGAAGGGACACCATGATGTCCTCAGGATAGATGAGGTACGATAGAAGGGACACCATGATGTCCTCAGGATAGATGAGGTACGATAGAAGGGACACCATGATGTCCTCAGGATAGATGAGGTATGGTACGATAGAAGACCGGCCACAATGTCCTCAGGATAGATGAGGTACGATAGAAGGGACACCATGATGTCCTCAGGATCCATGAGGTATGGTACGATAGAAGGGACACCATGATGTCCTCAGGATCCATGAGGTACAGTACGATAAAAGACAGGCTAATATGTCCTCAGGATATATAAGGTATGGTATGATAGAAGACAGGGCACAATGTCCTCAGGATAGATGAGGTACGATAGAAGGGACACCATGATGTCCTCAGGATAGATGAGGTATGGTACGATAGAAGGGACACCATGATGTCCTCAGGATCCATGAGGTACAGTACGATAAAAGACAGGCTAATATGTCCTCAGGATATATAAGGTATGGTATGATAGAAGACAGGGCACAATGTCCTTAGGATAGATGAGGTACGATAGAAGGGACACCATGATGTCCTCAGGATAGATGAGGTATGGTACGATAGAAGACCGGCCACAATGTCCTCAGGATAGATGAGGTACGATAGAAGGGACACCATGATGTCCTCAGGATAGATGAGGTATGGTACGATAGAAGACCGGCCACAATGTCCTCAGGATAGATGAGGTACGATAGAAGGGACACCATGATGTCCTCAGGATAGATGAGGTATGGTACGATAGAAGACCGGCCACAATGTCCTCAGGATAGATGAGGTACGATAGAAGGGACACCATGATGTCCTCAGGATAGATGAGGTATGGTACGATAGAAGACCGGCCACAATGTCCTCAGGATAGATGAGGTACGATAGAAGGGACACCATGATGTCCTCAGGATAGATGAGGTATGGTACGATAGAAGACCGGCCACAATGTCCTCAGGATAGATGAGGTACGATAGAAGGGACACCATGATGTCCTCAGGATAGATGAGGTATGGTACGATAGAAGACCGGCCACAATGTCCTCAGGATAGATGAGGTACGATAGAAGGGACACCATGATGTCCTCAGGATAGATGAGGTATGGTACGATAGAAGACCGGCCACAATGTCCTCAGGATAGATGAGGTACGATAGAAGGGACACCATGATGTCCTCAGGATAGATGAGGTATGGTACGATAGAAGGGACACCATGATGTCCTCAGGATAGATGAGGTACGATAGAAGGGACACCATGATGTCCTCAGGATAGATGAGGTATGGTACGATAGAAGACCGGCCACAATGTCCTCAGGATAGATGAGGTACGATAGAAGGGACACCATGATGTCCTCAGGATAGATGAGGTATGGTACGATAGAAGGGACACCATGATGTCCTCAGGATAGATGAGGTACGATAGAAGGGACACCATGATGTCCTCAGGATAGATGAGGTATGGTACGATAGAAGACCGGCCACAATGTCCTCAGGATAGATGAGGTACGATAGAAGGGACACCATGATGTCCTCAGGATAGATGAGGTATGGTACGATAGAAGGGACACCATGATGTCCTCAGGATAGATGAGGTATGGTACGATAGAAGGGACACCATGATGTCCTCAGGATCCATGAGGTATGGTACGATAGAAGGGACACCATGATGTCCTCAGGATCCATGAGGTACAGTACGATAAAAGACAGGCTAATATGTCCTCAGGATATATAAGGTATGGTATGATAGAAGACAGGGCACAATGTCCTCAGGATAGATGAGGTACGATAGAAGGGACACCATGATGTCCTCAGGATAGATGAGGTATGGTACGATAGAAGACCGGCCACAATGTCCTCAGGATAGATGAGGTACGATAGAAGGGACACCATGATGTCCTCAGGATAGATGAGGTATGGTACGATAGAAGACCGGCCACAATGTCCTCAGGATAGATGAGGTACGATA
This sequence comes from Rana muscosa, assembly GCA_029206835.1. Lineage (NCBI taxonomy): Eukaryota > Metazoa > Chordata > Amphibia > Anura > Ranidae > Rana > Rana muscosa. Next base: position 333,157,329 of record CM055128.1, read on the forward strand.
GAAGGGACACCATGATGTCCTCAGGATCCATGAGGTATGGTACGATAGAAGGGACACCATGATGTCCTCAGGATAGATGAGGTGTGTGTGATAGAAGACCGGCCACAATGTCCTCAGGATAGATGAGGTACGATAGAAGGGACACCATGATGTCCTCAGGATCCATGAGGTATGGTACGATAGAAGGGACACCATGATGTCCTCAGGATCCATGAGGTACAGTACGATAAAAGACAGGCTAATATGTCCTCAGGATATATAAGGTATGGTATGATAGAAGACAGGGCACAATGTCCTCAGGATAGATGAGGTACGATAGAAGGGACACCATGATGTCCTCAGGATAGATGAGGTATGGTACGATAGAAGGGACACCATGATGTCCTCAGGATAGATGAGGTATGGTACGATAGAAGGGACACCATGATGTCCTCAGGATCCATGAGGTATGGTACGATAGAAGGGACACCATGATGTCCTCAGGATCCATGAGGTACAGTACGATAAAAGACAGGCTAATATGTCCTCAGGATATATAAGGTATGGTATGATAGAAGACAGGGCACAATGTCCTCAGGATAGATGAGGTACGATAGAAGGGACACCATGATGTCCTCAGGATAGATGAGGTATGGTACGATAGAAGACCGGCCACAATGTCCTCAGGATAGATGAGGTACGATAGAAGGGACACCATGATGTCCTCAGGATAGATGAGGTATGGTACGATAGAAGGGACACCATGATGTCCTCAGGATCCATGAGGTACAGTACGATAAAAGACAGGCTAATATGTCCTCAGGATATATAAGGTATGGTATGATAGAAGACAGGGCACAATGTCCTTAGGATAGATGAGGTACGATAGAAGGGACACCATGATGTCCTCAGGATAGATGAGGTATGGTACGATAGAAGACCGGCCACAATGTCCTCAGGATAGATGAGGTACGATAGAAGGGACACCATGATGTCCTCAGGATAGATGAGGTATGGTACGATAGAAGACCGGCCACAATGTCCTCAGGATAGATGAGGTACGATAGAAGGGACACCATGATGTCCTCAGGATAGATGAGGTATGGTACGATAGAAGACCGGCCACAATGTCCTCAGGATAGATGAGGTACGATAGAAGGGACACCATGATGTCCTCAGGATAGATGAGGTATGGTACGATAGAAGACCGGCCACAATGTCCTCAGGATAGATGAGGTACGATAGAAGGGACACCATGATGTCCTCAGGATAGATGAGGTATGGTACGATAGAAGACCGGCCACAATGTCCTCAGGATAGATGAGGTACGATAGAAGGGACACCATGATGTCCTCAGGATAGATGAGGTATGGTACGATAGAAGACCGGCCACAATGTCCTCAGGATAGATGAGGTACGATAGAAGGGACACCATGATGTCCTCAGGATAGATGAGGTATGGTACGATAGAAGGGACACCATGATGTCCTCAGGATAGATGAGGTACGATAGAAGGGACACCATGATGTCCTCAGGATAGATGAGGTATGGTACGATAGAAGACCGGCCACAATGTCCTCAGGATAGATGAGGTACGATAGAAGGGACACCATGATGTCCTCAGGATAGATGAGGTATGGTACGATAGAAGGGACACCATGATGTCCTCAGGATAGATGAGGTACGATAGAAGGGACACCATGATGTCCTCAGGATAGATGAGGTATGGTACGATAGAAGACCGGCCACAATGTCCTCAGGATAGATGAGGTACGATAGAAGGGACACCATGATGTCCTCAGGATCCATGAGGTATGGTACGATAGAAGGGACACCATGATGTCCTCAGGATAGATGAGGTGTGTGTGATAGAAGACCGGCCACAATGTCCTCAGGATAGATGAGGTACGATAGAAGGGACACCATGATGTCCTCAGGATCCATGAGGTATGGTACGATAGAAGGGACACCATGATGTCCTCAGGATCCATGAGGTACAGTACGATAAAAGACAGGCTAATATGTCCTCAGGATATATAAGGTATGGTATGATAGAAGACAGGGCACAATGTCCTCAGGATAGATGAGGTACGATAGAAGGGACACCATGATGTCCTCAGGATAGATGAGGTATGGTACGATAGAAGGGACACCATGATGTCCTCAGGATCCATGAGGTACAGTACGATAAAAGACAGGCTAATATGTCCTCAGGATATATAAGGTATGGTATGATAGAAGACAGGGCACAATGTCCTTAGGATAGATGAGGTACGATAGAAGGGACACCATGATGTCCTCAGGATAGATGAGGTATGGTACGATAGAAGACCGGCCACAATGTCCTCAGGATAGATGAGGTACGATAGAAGGGACACCATGATGTCCTCAGGATAGATGAGGTATGGTACGATAGAAGACCGGCCACAATGTCCTCAGGATAGATGAGGTACGATAGAAGGGACACCATGATGTCCTCAGGATAGATGAGGTATGGTACGATAGAAGACCGGCCACAATGTCCTCAGGATAGATGAGGTACGATAGAAGGGACACCATGATGTCCTCAGGATAGATGAGGTATGGTACGATAGAAGACCGGCCACAATGTCCTCAGGATAGATGAGGTACGATAGAAGGGACACCATGATGTCCTCAGGATAGATGAGGTATGGTACGATAGAAGACCGGCCACAATGTCCTCAGGATAGATGAGGTACGATAGAAGGGACACCATGATGTCCTCAGGATAGATGAGGTATGGTACGATAGAAGACCGGCCACAATGTCCTCAGGATAGATGAGGTACGATAGAAGGGACACCATGATGTCCTCAGGATAGATGAGGTATGGTACGATAGAAGACCGGCCACAATGTCCTCAGGATAGATGAGGTACGATAGAAGGGACACCATGATGTCCTCAGGATAGATGAGGTATGGTACGATAGAAGACCGGCCACAATGTCCTCAGGATAGATGAGGTACGATAGAAGGGACACCATGATGTCCTCAGGATAGATGAGGTATGGTACGATAGAAGGGACACCATGATGTCCTCAGGATAGATGAGGTATGGTACGATAGAAGGGACACCATGATGTCCTCAGGATCCATGAGGTATGGTACGATAGAAGGGACACCATGATGTCCTCAGGATCCATGAGGTACAGTACGATAAAAGACAGGCTAATATGTCCTCAGGATATATAAGGTATGGTATGATAGAAGACAGGGCACAATGTCCTCAGGATAGATGAGGTACGATAGAAGGGACACCATGATGTCCTCAGGATAGATGAGGTATGGTACGATAGAAGGGACACCATGATGTCCTCAGGATAGATGAGGTATGGTACGATAGAAGGGACACCATGATGTCCTCAGGATCCATGAGGTATGGTACGATAGAAGGGACACCATGATGTCCTCAGGATCCATGAGGTACAGTACGATAAAAGACAGGCTAATATGTCCTCAGGATATATAAGGTATGGTATGATAGAAGACAGGGCACAATGTCCTCAGGAGCCATGAGGTACAATAGAAGGACACCAGGATGTCCTCAGGATATATGAGGTACAATAGAAGGGACAACACAATGTCCTCAGGATCCATGAGGTACAGTACGATAAAAGACAGGCTAATAATAGGATTTTTATTAGAGGTCGACCGATATGGGTTTTTCTCTGGCCGATGCCGATGCCGATATTTTGAAATTGGGGCGGCCGATGGCCGATATATGATGCCGATTTTTGTGGCCGATATTTTAGGCCGATTAAAAAAAAAAAAAAAAACCCCACTCTATTCCTTCCTGCTTACTCCTGTCACTCTAGCACACACTTGATGTCCTCAGTACAGATGGCACTGGTTTGGAACTGGCAGGTGGCACTGGTTTGGAACTGACAGATGGCACTGGTTTGGAACTGACAGATGGCACTGGCAGGTGGCACTATTGGAACTGACAGATGGCACTGGTTTGGAACTGACAGATGGCACTGGTTTGGAACTGACAGATGGCACTGGCATGTGGCACTGGCTGGCGGTACTGGTTTGGAACTGACAGATGGCTCTATTGGCACTGGCAGGTGGCACTGGTTTGGAACTGACAGATGGCACTGGTTTGGAACTGACAGATGGCACTGGCAGGTGGTACTGGTTCGGAACTGACAGATGGCACCGATTGGCAGCAGGGGGCACTGGTTTGGAACGGACAGATGGCACTAGTTTGGGACAGATGGCACTGATTGGCAGTGGCACTTGCAATTGGAACTGGGTGGCACTGGCGTGTGACACTGGTTGGCACTGGCTGGTGGCACTGACAGATGGCACTGATTGGCGGTGGCACTGACAGATGGCACTGATTGGCGGTGGCACTGACAGATGGCACCGATTGGCACTGGCTTGTGGCACTGACAGATGGCACTGGCTGGTGGCACTGGCTGGGGGCACTGACAGATGGCACTGGCTGTGGCACTGATAGATGGCACCGATTGGCGGTGGCACTGATTTGGGTGGCACTGACAGATGGCCCTGATTGACACTGGCTGGTGGCACTGACAGATGGCACCGATTGGCGGTGACACTGACACTGGCTGGTGGCACTGATTGACACTGGCTGGGGGCACTGACAGATGGCACTGGCTGGGGGCACTGACAGATGGCACTGGCTGGGGGCACTGGCTGGGGGCACTGACAGATGGCACTGGCTGGGGGCACTGATTTGGGTGACACTGATTGGCACTGGCTGGTGGCACTAACAGATGGCACCGATTGGCGGTGGCACTGATTGGCACTGGCTTGTGGCACTGACAGATGGCACTGGCTGGGGGCACTGACAGATGGCACTGGCTGGGGGCACTGACAGATGGCACTGGCTGGGGGCACTGGCTGGGGCACTGGCTTGGGCACTGACAGATGGCACTGGCTTGGGCACTGACAGATGGCACTGGCTTGGGCACTGACAGATGGCACTGGCTGGGGGCACTGACAGATGGCACTGGCTGGGGGCACTGACAGATGGCACTGGCTGGGGGCACTGACAGATGGCACTGGCTGGGGGCACTGACAGATGGCACTGGCTGGGGGCACTGATTTGGGTGGCACTGGCTGGGGGCACTGACAGATGGCACTGGCTGGGGGCACTGGCTGGGGGCACTGGCTGGGGGCACTGACAGATGGCACTGGCTGGGGGCACTGGCTGGGGCACTGGCTTGGGCACTGACAGATGGCACTGGCTTGGGCACTGACAGATGGCACTGGCTTGGGCACTGACAGATGGCACTGGCTTGGGCACTGACAGATGGCACTGGCTGGGGGCACTGACAGATGGCACTGGCTGGGGGCACTGACAGATGGCACTGGCTGGGGGCACTGACAGATGGCACTGGCTGGGGGCACTGATTTGGGTGGCACTGGCTGGGGGCACTGACAGATGGCACTGGCTGGGGGCACTGACAGATGGCACTGGCTGGGGGCACTGGCTGGGGGCACTGACAGATGGCACTGGCTGGGGGCACTGGCTGGGGCACTGGCTTGGGCACTGACAGATGGCACTGGCTTGGGCACTGACAGATGGCACTGGCTGGGGGCACTGACAGATGGCACTGGCTGGGGGCACTGACAGATGGCACTGGCTGGGGGCACTGACAGATGGCACTGGCTGGGGGCACTGACAGATGGCACTGGCTGGGGGCACTGATTTGGGTGGCACTGGCTGGGGGCACTGACAGATGGCACTGGCTGGGGGCACTGACAGATGGCACTGGCTTGGGGCACTGGCAGGTTTCACACTAAGCCGAGTGTAATGTGTGAAACTGACAGAGAGGAGAGAGAGAGAGAGAGAGAGCTGTTAGAATTGAGCTCGATGTGGGGGTGGGCGGGCCAGCAGCTAAATTACACCAGCCAATGATTGGGCTGCTTTAGACGTAGTGGCCCGCCCAGATACCATCCCATTGGCTGGTGTAATATCTGCTGGGTCCCGCCCACCCCCGACATCAAGCTGACACATCCTCTCTCTCTCCTCTTACTTTCAGTTTCACACACACACACACAGCACGGCGCTTGATGCTGCTGAGTGTGGAGAAGTGTGGAGGAGGGAGGAGGAGGGGGGAGGAAGTGCAGCCAGTGAATAATATCGGCCAGTTTTGATATTAATCGGCCAAAGCCGATTTATCAAAAATGCCTAAATATCGGCCGATATATCGGTCGACCTCTAATTTTTATAACAGCTTACCTGTAAAATCCTTTTCTTGGAGTACATCACGGGACACAGAGCGACATAGTCATTACTAATGGGTTATATAGTTACCGTCAGGTGCTGGCACTGGCAACTTCCAAAACCGGAAGTACCCTCCCCTATATAAGCCCCTCCCATCCGGGAGCACCTCAGTTTTGTAGCAAAGCAATAAGTGTCCCCAAAAGAGGGGTGGGAGCTCTGTGTCCCGTGATGTACTCCAAGAAAAGGATTTTACAGGTAAGCTGTTATAAAAATCCTATTTTCTTTCTCGTACATCACGGGACACAGAGCGACATAGTCATTACTAATGGGATGTCCTAAAGCAATGCCCAATGAGGGGGGGGATACACCATACATAAGCTGGGCGCTATCAGACATGAGGATCTTTTGCGGCCTGCAACACACTGCGCCCAAAGGCGACATCCTCCTGACTTCTAACGTCCACCTGGTAGAACCTAGTAAACGTGTGTACTAAGGACCATGTTGTGGCCTTACAGACTTGAGCCAGGGAGGCCTGGTGATGCACTGCCCATGAAGTTCCAACTGCTCTCGTGGAGTGCGCCCTAACTTTGAACGGAGGCGGTCTCCTTCTCAAGCCATAGGCTTGTATTATGACCTGTCGAATCCACTTGGCTAAAGTAGATTTTGATGCTGCCTGACCCCTTCTGGGGCCTTCCGGCAGAATAAACAAAGTATCCGTTCTGCGAATCTGAGCAGTGGCTTTTAGATAAGCTTTAACTGCTCTTACTACATCCAAAGAATGCAATAACTTTTCCTCTACCGAAGTAGGTTTGGGGAAAAAAGAAGGAAGAACCACATCTTGGTTCAAATGAAACCTCGATACCACCTTAGGAAGAAAGGCTGGGTGAGGACGTAACACTACTCTGTCCTTATGGATAACCAGATATGGCTCCTTACAGGACAAGGCGGCTAATTCCGACACTCTTTTAGCCGAACAAATGGCTACTAGAAAAATCAATTTCCTGGTGAGAAGAACCAAAGAAATATGCTGTAATGGTTCAAATGGTTGTTTCTGTAGAACCGACAGAACCAAGTTTAGATCCCATGGACATATGGGAATATTAACCGGAGGGCTAATACGCATCACTCCTTGTATAAAGGCTTTGACTAGTGAATGCGAAGCCAAGGGCCTTTGAAAAAATATTGACAAGGCCGAAATCTGACCCTTGATAGTACTCAAGGCAAGCTTCCTATCTACAGCCCATTGTAGGAAGTCCCGACTCCTACCTATTACGTACTTATGTGGATGCCATTTCTTGGCCTCACACCAGGCGATGTACGCCTTCCAGATTCTATAGTAGATCTGCCTGGATACCGGCTTCCTGGCATTGATCATGGTAGATACCACAGGATTAGAGAGACCTCTCTTTTTTAGAATGTGGGCTTCAATAGCCAGGCCGTCAAACCTAGGGCTGGTAAGGAAGGGTGGTATATCGGTCCTTGCGAAAGCAGGTCCGGACGATGTGGGAGGGTCCAAGGACTCCCCACAGACATTTTTACAATCTCCGCGTACCATGCTCTTCGGGGCCACGCTGGAGCCACCAGAATCACTGGTTTCTTTTCTACCCTGATTCTGCGGAGTAATCGAGGTAACAATTGTGGCGGTGGGAATGCATATATCAGCTTGAACTGATCCCAAGGGAACACTAGTGCATCCGAGCTGCAAGCTAGGGGATCCCTTGTCCGAGAGACAAACCTGTCCACCTTTGCGTTGAATCTGGATGCTAGAAGATCTACATCCGGTGTTCCCCACCGCTGACATATTGTCCGGAAAACCTCGGGGTGAAGGGACCATTCCCCTGGGCATAATTGTTGGCGACTTAGAAAGTCCGCCTTCCAATTCTCCACCCCTGGAATGAATACCGCAGATATGGCTGGGACATATCTTTCTGCCCATCTCAGGATGCAATTTACTTCCCTCTGGGCTGCACGACTCCTGGTGCCACCCTGATGATTGATATATGCCACTGCTGTGGCATTGTCTGATTGAATTCTGACAGGGGACCCTTGGAGTTTGGATGTCCATGCTACTAGGGCATACCGGGCTGCTCGTATCTCTAAGAGATTGGTGGGCAGGGCCTTCTCTGCTCTGACCACTTGCCCTGGAGAGACCATTGCTCCAGTACTGCTCCCCAGCCTATAAGGCTGGCATCTGTAGTGACCACCTTCCAAGAAAACGGACTGAAGGATTTCCCTTTTTCCAGATTCTGGGGAACCAACCACCAACGGAGGCTCTTGCGAACGGAAGGGGACAAGGACATTGGTAAGTCCAGAGCCTGAACTTTTTTGTTCCAGGCTGACAGTATGGCCCTTTGCAACTTCCTTGAATGGAATTGACCGTAGGGTACTGCTTCGAATGATGCCACCATTTTTCCCAGCAGCCTCATGCACAGGCGTATGGACGGCTGTCTTTTTGAACCCACTAAGTGGATCAAATCTCTCAAAGACAACACCTTTTCTTGCGGCAAGAAAATTTTTCTCTGGTCTGAATCCAGCCTTAGCCCCAAGTATTCCAGACTTTTGACTGGTTTTAGGGCTGACTTGTCTCGGTTGATAATCCAACCGTGAGATTCCAGATACTTGATTGTCTCGTGAACAACCACTTCTAGTTTTTCCACTGAGTGGTCTATCAGCAACAAGTCGTCTAGATATGCCATTATCGTTACACCTCGTGTTCTTAGATTGGCCAATAGTGGGGCCAGAATTTTTGTGAACACTCTTGGTGCTGTGGCCAAACCGAAGGGTAAGGCTCTGAACTGAAAATGGCGCCCTTCTATCGCAAAGCGTAGAAATTTTTGGTGGGCTGGAAAGATGGGGATGTGCAAATAAGCATCTTTGATGTCGATCGAGGCTAACCATTCCTCCCCTTGTAGGGCAGTGGCCACCGATCGGATCGACTCCATCCGGAATGTCCTGATATGTAGGAATTTGTTTAGCCCTTTTAGATTTAATATGGGCCTCACGTCCCCGTTTGGCTTCGGGACTGTAAAGAGGTTTGAGTAAAACCCGAACCCCCATTCTTCCAGGGGAACCTCCATAATTACTCCTTGGAGCAATAGTTGTTCTAGTGCCAACAGGAGGGATCCTCTCTTCCGGGGATCCCTTGGCACGTTCGACCTTATAAAATGGGAAGGAGGGGAGTCTTTTAACTCCAATTTGTATCCCAGACTTACTGCGGAGAGCACCCATCTGTCTCTGATCGTGTCCCGCCAGGTCTCTGCGAACAACTGAAGTCTTCCCCCCACCCGATTGAGTTGGGGCAACCCTTCATGAATTTAACTTGGGGGGAGGTTTTGTACCTCTCCTGACCCAGGGTTTCTTGTTACCCTGCGATTGTCCCTGATTTTTACCCCCGGGATTTGACCGAGGAGGCCGTCGGAACTGTTACACAGCCGATGTCCTAGGGACTGGAGAAGCAGGCCTCTTAAAAGAGGGACCTCTAACTCTGTTTTTAACCGGCAAGAGTGTACTTTTACCGCTGGAAATTTTCTGGATATATTTGTCCAGGTCTTCCCCGAATAAGCGTTCACCATGAAATGGGAAGCTAACCAGCAATTTTTTACAGGGAGCTTCAGCAGACCAGTTTTTGAGCCATAGAAGCCTGCGCATATGTACTACAGACAGCGTAAGGCGGGAGGCCTGATGGACTGAATCCTTTATGGCGTCAACCGCAAAGCCTAAGGCTCTAGGTAGATCAGCTAGGGCAAGGGCCTGCTGATCCGGCAAGTCCCTTAAGACCTGTTTCAACTGATCCTTCACTGCTTGGCAGACCCCAATAGCTGCCACTGCTGGTTGTGTCACCAAGACTGCTGTAGAGAAAGCAGATTTTAGTAAAGACTCCAATTTTTTATCTATTGGGTCCTTGAACATTTGGACATTATCTACTGGACATGTCAGTGATTTATTCACACAAGAGATGGCTGCGTCCACTGTAGGGACCCTCCATTTTTTGATGAACTTATCCTCCATGGGATAGACTACCGGAAATCTCTTGGGGGGAGTAAATATTTTATCAGGATGTTCCCAATCCTGGTAAATGAGCCCTTCCAGTAAAGGATGGATTGGAAAGGAACAGACAGTCTGGGGGCTTTTAGCGACCCCAACGAGGAGACAGAAGTGGATGATGGCTCCGCAAGGGGCATTTTAAATGCTGATCGGACCATGTTAGTCAGGGACTGAACCCATAATCTTTCAGCATGTGATGCTGAGAACGGCTCCTCCACTGTTAATTCCTCTACAACAGAATCAACCTCATCCTGATCCCCTTCAGGCAGGTCGATCCCTGTATGGGACTGTTGCTCCGCTAACAGGCACTCTGAAGGAGGAGACGGAGATCGGGCGTGCTTTCCCTGTGACAAGGAGGCAGCGATTAATGTTGACAATCTCTCTCTAATCCTCCCAGAGCTGAGGAAAAAACCTCCTGTTACATACACAGGAGCAGGTGAACTGAGGACAGCCACAGTACCAAGTACCCCTGCGGGGTCTCTACGGTCACTTACCTCTGAACTTCAGGGGAGACTGGTGCAGCAGAAGCATGCCCAAGATCCTCAGAGCCCGATGGAGACCCCCTATGCTTCCTGGAAGATTTAGTTCCGGAGCTTCTGGACGGCATATTCCTAAGCCCAAAGCTGAGGTATTCCAGCCGTAATACACCACTTTTACTGAGAATAGTCTAGCACAATTGCTGCTATATCACAGTTGGTGTCTACTAAAGTGCGTTTCTAGGGGATGCCTGCATCAACCGCCTCTGTGTGCCTTATTTACTGTTGCTAGCTCTGTCTGTGCACTTCAATAGCCAGCTGTGATTGTGCCTTTAAACACGCTGGACGACCGCACATGCGCAGTAGCACCGCGGCGCACACCGAGCGTCATCCACCCGCTCCGCCCCTTTTTCCAGATCGCCTCTATATAGAGAGGCGCGGGCACGTGCGCCTTCGGCGCCTTTTTTGAAAAAATAAGGAGCTAGATGGGAGCCAGGGTCCCTGCCGCAGGGCCCGGGGATGGATGAGCGCAGCAACAGGGCAGAGGAGACAGCTTCCCAGCAGAGAACTTACCAATTGCCTGGATTTGACTTCGGAAGAAAAAAATCCACATTACAAGAAAAAAGAAACATAGCGGCCTCTAGTGTTTAACACAGGTACCGCGGTCTTACATTTTTTTATTTTATTTTTTTTCTTGCCTACTATTAAAATTTTTACATTTTCTCAGTAGTAACAGGCATACACAGAATATTAGCGGGAATACCTTAGGTAACAGGCAGAAAGACAAAATCGGCTTGGGGGTCCCCCAATAGAACCAAGTTCCTGAGGGCCCCCACTTACCTTTTCCTCGCCGCAGGACTTTGTTTGGTCCACAGAAGCCCAAACTTCACCTATCACGGCAGGCATTGTAATCAAACCTTCAGGGACCGGGTTCCCAAGGATTCCACTCCCCTGGACCTGTATAGCACCCTGCACAGACAACATCTTGGTCGTGGGTATGACCAGAGCTCTGGATCCCAGGGTCCAGCCCTCCTAAGAGAGGCATTACAGGCAAAACCTTGCTCTTCTCTTGCAAGGCCCGGGTACCGACCGTTTAGCTATGAAGCTTTTTTGGACGGATCCGGAATAGCTTACTGAGGCCCAAAAGAACCTGTACGCAAGCTCAGTGAAAAACACATGTTACTTCTTGGCCAACACCTTAGACACTGGCAAAAAACTGAGGTACTCCCGGATGGGAGGGGCTTATATAGGGGAGGGTACTTCCGGTTTTGGAAGTTGCCAGTGCCAGCACCTGAAGGTATCTATATAACCCACATAGTAATGACTAAGTCGCTCTGTGTCCCGTGATGTACGAGAAAGAAAATCCACATGACAAGAAAACAACGTTCCACAGCGGCCTCTAGTGGTTTAACACAGGTACCGCGGTTTAACCATTTTTTTTTTTTTTTTCTTGACCACTCTTAAAATTATTACATTTTTTAGCAGTTACAGGCATGCACAGATATTTAGCGGGAATACCGTTAGGTAACAGGCAGAAAGACATATTAGGCTTGGGGGTCCCCTCAATAGAACCAAGTTCCTGGGGGCCCCCACTTACCTGTTCCTCGCCGCAGGACTCTGTTTGGACCACAGAAGCCCAAACTTCACCTCTCACGGCAGGCATTGTAATCAAACATTCAGGGACCGGGTTCCCAAGGATTCCACTCCCCTGGACCTGTATAGCACCCTGCACAGAAAACATCTTGGTCGTGGGTATGACCAGAGCTCTGGATCCCAGGGTCCAGCCCTCCTAAGAGAAGCATTACAGGCAAAACCTTGCTCTTCTCTGCAAGGCCCGGGTACCGACCGTTTAGCTATGAAGCTTTTTTGGTCGGATCCAGAATAGCTTACTAAGGCCCGTAAAAGAACCTGTACGCAAGCTCAGTGAAAACACATGTTTCTTCTTGGCCAACACCTTAGACACTGGCAAAAAACTGAGGTGCTCCCGGATGGGAGGGGCTTATATAGGTGTTAGAGAAATTAGAAATTATACTTTAAATGTCAACTATGAATATGCATATTAATATGACTATATCTTCTAAAGTTAAAATGTTTGCTTTATATAACTCTATTAATACTTAAATATGCTGAATAAGCTCTAATAGCCCTAATTACTGGAATAAGTCATATGACCATATTCTATTGTGCAAAGATGTGCTGACTCTTACATCTGTCAAAATATGGGCTGCGAACCATGAGATAATTTATGTATCCATTGTATGAAATTTCCTGTCATAAGGTGTTGGCTGAAAAAGGATATTTCCCTATTTCCTGCTAACGTCAGAATAAAGGTTGAAATTATACATGGTCAGGACGTTACGAGCAGGAAAAGGGAAGGTTTAAGGGTTATAAAAGCTGAATGTAAATCTATGACAGGCAGAAATGGATCTCTGAAGCAGAAGATATACATTTAACCATTTCTCTTGCATATGCAATAAAATATCTTGACTTGTAACGAGAATCGGTCCAAAATTACTTGACATTTTGGTCCTTCGAGCCGGAAGTCCAAATTCCTGGAAAGCACTAGCCAACAACCCAGTGAACCGATGTCCGTACGGCAAAAAACTGTAAGTCCTCCGTCTTAAATTTGACGTTAACAGAGGCCGGCTCACTGAACTAGTGCCTCCCGGGCAGCGACTTACCGGATCAGCACAAGAGACCGCTCTCGGGGCAAGGTAAGATATTTTCATTTATTATATTATACTTTTAGGCCTAAATGTGATTAGGGATTTAATGAATTAAGGGATTTTGTTACATACATCTAATATAGAGATTAATTGAATGTTTATCTGTTGTGTATATGTTTTGCTTTATCCAAGTTGAGGGAATATAAGTAGATACGTCCGTAGTTTAAATCCCTTTGATATAGGAGTATGGTCCCATTCCAATACCCGGGTGCAGATAAAGGAAATTTGTCGACAAAGGACCTAGGTCCTGACAGCCTTGTAAACTGCAGGAATTCCCGTGGGGGACACATAAATATTCCTACATCAAAAACATGAACCCCTGTTGATACAAAGGTATGGCCTGATAGATTTCCAGGTAACAAATAGAGGTAATTTGACGAGCCCTTGCGCTCAGCCAGCCTCGTATGTTGTGTAAAAAACCTGTACAGGCATTTATAAATACCGTTGAATCAACAAATATTAATGTTTTGATAAAGTGTGGGAACAACAGTCGAGAGAAATTAAGTCTCTTTTGTAATTCTGTTCATTCTCCCTACAGTTTACTGAAATATTAATGTTTTGATCAGGGGGGGTTGACCAGTCAGGTGAATTTACGTTCGCCTTGTAATTCTGTTCATTCTCCCTATAAATGAATAAAACATTAAGTAAGAAGACAAGACACCAGTATTATAGCAGCACACAAGATCAATAATCTAGAAGTGATATGTCACGACTAGAAAGTTTGTGAGTAGCTGCAGAAGTGATAAGATACTGTGTGCAGGTATTGTGTCAGTGTGAGAAGACCTTACAAAAAAAAACTCCGTGTGCACGTTAAAATGAGTATGATCCATGGAAAGTCTGATGGTTTGAATGATGATGCAAAGTATATGTGTAGTCTAGACAAAGAGAATGTGAAACTCCTTAAGACATGAAAAACAAAGTATGATTTTGATGCATTTTTAAATAAGGATTGTTGTGTAATACTGTGTTGTGTAGAAAGCTTAAAAAATAAATAAAAATTATGCCGGCATGTATGTATGTATGTATGCGTATATATGTGTATATATATATATATATATATAAAAAAAAAAAAAAAAAGAAAAGAAAAATAAGGAAACAGAATAAATTAGGTCTTCCCCAGGCAAAGAAATGGCTTGAGGAGGCTAACTGTAGGTTAAAATCATAAAAAAATCATAAAAAGACTATGTTTTTAGACAAAGAGGAGGACAATAATATGACCGTCCTCCGAAGTTTAGTGCAGCAAGTATTGACTGAACAAAATGCGACAAACCTAATGCACCCGACAGCCCCTACACACCCTTTAGAGGACTCTCCAATCCCACCGACAGACGCTGCTCCCCCTCTGACTTCACCACCCGCTCCCAATTCCCTATTGCAGACCTGCAGTCCCCACCACCAGATGGGACAGAGGTATGCAACAAGTTACCCCGCTGACCCTCCTTACAGCAATCCCAAGGTCCACATAGCTCAATTCAGGGATGGTATCATGGGAATGGTTGCTAGCTATCATCTCAATGTGAGGGAAATAGAGCAGGTCACCAGACAGGTACTGGGACCTGACTGGCATCATGTAGTGGGAGATTGGAGTGGATTAAACAACCAGGGAGGGGTGTTGCCTCAGGATGATGCAGCACTCAAAAACAGAAGAAATGCTCTTATAGCAAAGATAGAGAGAGGATAGATGGATACGTCAAGCCGACTGGTCCATTATAAATCAGTGTATATGGGGAGAAGAGGAAACAGTGGATAATTTCATTGTTAGGATAAAGAAGAATTTTAATAACCACTCTGGGATAGAAATCCCAGTAGATCAAGTGAACGATAGCCCATATGAACAACAGCTAAAGAATGCAATCCTGAAGGGGCTGCTAGTCCTTATATCAAGTTTTGTTAACGAACACATGATTAACCATAGGATCTGCAGACTCTAGGAGCTAATCAAGTATGTGAGGCATGCTGAGGGACACTTCCAACCAAAAAAGAAAGTAAAGAAAAGGATGAGGGGGGAGTGTTTCCTGTATGGTAAAAGTGTGTCTGCAGAGAGAGAAGCAGAAGGATGGGAAAGAATCTGATATTTTGGATGTGTGTAATGTTGAAACTTGTTTGCATGCTGAAGCCAAGCCAGAAATAACCTGGGTTGCAAAGAATAGTCTCTGTGACACTGGGACTTGTAGGACCCTGATACACCCGCTGGATATGCCACCAGGGGTAAAGGGAAAAGGTTTAGTATATGTAAAATCTGCAAATGGGTTGATGCACCAGGAGGCCGTGTCTGAAGGCCTTACTGTGGAAAATCCACAGACAGGTAAAAAGGCTCAGTGTAAAATTGTAATGTCAACTAAATGTCCTGTTAATTCGTTGGGTAGAGACATGTTGCATGCTCTTGATATTTCTGTCGTACCAGTGGAGGGGGGCCTCAAAGCCCATCGGCTGTGTGAAAAACAAATCACAGCTGTGGATAATGAGCCCTGATACTGGTACAGCTTGGATTTACAAACTGAGGGATTAAAGATGCCCAAAACCCTGACAGAAATAATTGAAGAGCCTGTGAGGAAAGGTACAAGGTCCAGACGAACCTCTATTGCCCTATCTACTACAAAAGGACCACTGGGCCTGATAGGTCTTATGAGAAACAGTTAATGAGTTGCACTAACACTGAAGTGCTCTTAAGATACCTGTACTGTGATAAGAAAGGAAATAACATGGCTACTTGTCTCCTACCACAGCCTATTCTGCAAATATACAGGCAGGATACTGTACCTCATGTTTCGGTCACGCGGAACTCCGAGGTATCATGGCATGAGCTGGGAGAACTTATCACAGACTGGGTCAAATTAACAGATGAGGAACTGAAATCCAGAGGGAATCAGAGGTACAGATTAGCGTGGTTTGTTGAATGTACAACCAGAACTTGCGTGATTGAAGTTTTGACAAAAGACAGTGACTGACACTTTTTGACCAAAGGGGAAGGGGATGCCTTAAAAGACGTCCCCGATTTCTTGTGATCAAAAGGAAAGACAGACGTAGGGCTAATTAAGACAGACAGTCAGTTCTGGTTTGCACTTATGTACAAGGGAAAACTCACAAGAAATGTTCAATGCTTTGTCTCGAGTTGTACCTCCCAGTGGGAGTCAAATTCTCTTGTATGTGGATGACATTCTGGTAGCGGCTCCTCTGGAGCGACAATGTAAAATTGACACCTTGGCTCTGATGCATTTCCTCGCAGAACAAGGTCACAAGGTTAGCAAAATAAAATACAACTTTTGAAAACCAAGGTGAAATACCAGGGTTACATTATATCTCAAAAAGGCAGACATCCAGATGAGATCCGAAAAGAGGCCATCCTTCAAGCCCCCAAACCACGTAAAAATAAAGAAATGATGTAATTTCTTGGCATGGCAAATTTTTGTAGAGCATGGATAGCTAATTATGCTACGGAGGTGGTGCCTCTTTCTGATCTCATCTATGGTACACAAATGTCTGCAAAAGGTTCCATCCAGTGGAATGTGCAAGCAGAGGATGCATTTACAAAGGTGAAGCACCTCACTGTGGGTTCTACTGTGCTTAGCCTACCCAATTACAGTAGAAACCCTTTAGCAGACTGTAGATTGTAAAGAGGGGTACATGACTTCTGCTCTCACTCAGGTTTATGAGAACGAACACAAACTAGTTGCATTTTACTTAACTAATTTGCCCCACTGTGTACAAGCTGTAGTAGCAGCCTCATTGGCCATACGGTCATCTGCATTGATAGTATTGTTCCACCCCTGGTACTTAAAGGTCTCACATGTTATTTAGGTGATCTTACTATAAGACAGAATCTCCTATTTATCTCCAGTCAGGCATTTATCATGTATGACTACACTTCTGGGACAACCGCACGTTACAATCAAGAAGTGTACTACATTGAATCCTGCTACACTAATGCCAACACCTGGTGATGGGGATCCACATGATTGTGCAGCTCAAAATTGATGAACGGGTACTCCCTAGGAAGGATCTCACTGATGTTCCCTTTCTAGATGCTGACATTTTTGTTGATGGGTCGTGTAGAAAAAACGATAAATCAAACGGCTTATGCTATAGTAACACATGACCAGGTCATTGAAGCTAGACCCTTTCCCAGTTCCTATTCTGCACAACAAGCTGACATTATAGCCCTGTCAAGGGCCTGCAGTCTAGGGGAAGGGAAAAATAAATAGATATTTATACTGACAGCCAATACGCTTTCTCTACACATATTTGCCCAGCAATGGAAAAAAGGGGTATGATTACGTTGCCATGGGAAACCGATCACACAGAGATCTCATTCTTGCCCTTCTAGAATATGTACAAAAACCAGCACAAGTGGCTATTTGTAAATGTGCGGCACATAGAAAGGGAACAGATCCAATTACCCTAGGAAATGCACTAGCAGACAAGACAGCAAAGGAAGCTTCTGAAGGACAGCAATGACAAACATATACAGTTTCCCAAGTAAATGATGAGGTACAGAGAGCTATTGATGAAACATGGTTATCAGAAATGCAGAAAACATCACCGGCAGGTGAAAATCAAAGTGGTTATATACAGGGTCAACACTGGTCAAAGGTATATACACATGTACAGAAGGTAAACCTAACTTATCTACATCACTATTCACGTATGCTGTGTTATTGAGTCATGGGTAGGCCCATACCTCAAAAGGAGGGATGGTACTGGGTGTACACAACATATGGGTTTACAAAACTACTCTGAAAATTTTGTCTCACATATCCGATTTGTAACAGATACCATGCACAAGGTGCCCTAAGAGCCTTAAGGGGTCATTTCCCACATCCCCCTTATCCCTTTCACACAATATGCATGGATTTTATTGAATTGAACAAATGTGAGAATAAGTACTGTCTGGTTATTGTGTACAGGTTTATAAAGTGGGTGGAAACTTTTCCTATGACGCACACGGATGGACAGTCAGTAGCCAAAGTACTAATCAAAGAGGTGATTCCACGACAAGGGATCCCCGGGCTGATTTACTGTAACAATGGCTCCAATTTTGTAAACTAAACAATACAACTAATTGGTATATGGTACAATATCTGACCTACTAGGGAGAATCACTATTTAGGTTGTAACCCCTGGTCAGAACACCCCAGCCCCCGAGCCAACTCAGTTTCAACTTAATACCTCTTTGTTTAAAACAGATTTTACTTACAAGGAACAATTAAGTATAGAAACAGGATTTGGAGATAAAAATGAGTGGATAGAATGGGTCAGATACACAACTCAATCTAAGGGGTTAAGTGATTGTATTTCTTGTGCAAACCCAAGACCACAACTAGCTACCATTCCTCTCCCTGAAGAGGAAACAGATTTAGCTTGCATAATAAGACTGTTTTCAGAAAATATTACTGGGTCTGAATGTGCAAATGAGAAAAAGAGATACCCTAAAACTAAAATGCAAAGTACACCCCCTTCAGTACAAGTATTACCAGGAAATTTTTCTAGTTTCTCTAACAAAGATAAGGATGGTACAAAGGTTGGCACTCTATCTCCTGAATACTGTGCGACCACAACATCAACTACAGACATTAAGTATCAACTAAAATGGTTTCAGGAACAGAAACGGCAACTAGCTGATGTTTGGTGGCTGTGTGGGGACAAGAAACTAAGGCTCAGACTGCCACCTAGATGGGAGGGTAGTTGTGCCCTTACCCGCCTGTTGCTTCCCTTTTATATTGTTCCTATGACTAATAAATTGATGAGACTAACAGGTAAACACTATTTTAAGAGACTTAAGTGTCCAGAATCATTTTGACAACCAGGTATATATAGACTCAATAGGTGTTCCACGAGGAGTTCCGGATGAATTTAAAGCACAGAATCAAGTAACAGCAGGACTCACCTCACTCTTCCTATGGGTACAGCCCAATAAGAATGTCGACTGGATAAACTACATTTACTACAACCAGCAGAGGTTTGTGAATTACACCAGAGATGCTATCAAAGGTATAGCAGCACAATTGGACGCCACCTCTTTGACAGCGTGGCAGAACCGTATAGCATTGGATATGTTGCTGGCAGAAAGGGGCGGGGTATGCGAAATGTTCGGCACCTTCTGCTGCACTTTTATTCCAAATAATACGGCACCTGATGGAAGTATCACCAAGGCTTTGCAAGGCCTACAAATGTTATCCCAGGAACTAACTGAGAACTCTGGTGTAGAGAACCCCTTAACAGGACTCTTTGAAAAATGGTTTGGTAAATGGGGTGATCTTGCAAAAGGTTTGCTCATCTCTGTTGTCATGGCAGCCACGGTCCTTACGCTGTGTGGATGTTGCTGCATTCCTTGTATTAGAGGAATTCTTCAAAGACTGATTGACACATCACTAACAAAGACTATGTTTTTTCAGAACAACACTGAACTATACCCGGAACCTGATGAAGATGAACTTACAGTCCTTTCAAAAGACTTATTTGTCTAAATGATAATACCTGGTAAAATAAAAAACCTGGATATTTGAATTATTGACATTATAAGTATAAAAGGGGGCAGCTGTTAGAGAAATTAGAAATTATACTTTAAATGTCAACTATGAACAGGGCCGGCCCTACCATGGGACCCGGTGGGACCATGGTCCCAGGCGGCACTTTAAGAGGGGCGGCAACAGGGGCGCACTGCCTGAGGACCTGGGTTTCCCTCCATCTAGTGTGCAGTCAGTGTCATACTTGTACTGCATCGCCGGCGCCGCTGTCACTGGCCGCAGTGGCAAGACCCACTTCAAGGGTCTCACCAGCGGCCCCTGCTTCCCTGCCCAAACTGGTTGCTAGCCGCGGACCGCTTTGTTTCTAGCAACCAGTGACGTCAGGAGAGAAGGAGAGAGAGACCCATCATTCATTGCGGAGGAGGATTTAACTTCCTCCTCCTCCGCTAGCTCCACCCACCTCCTCCCTGTATGTGTTCCTCTCAGCAAGTTAGGAGCGACGTGCGGTGCGAGGATCAGTGCTGCCTGCCTCCTCCCCCTCGAGGCGCCGCTATCTCGGAGCTGCTGTGTGTGGAGAGAGAGCAGCTGTGGGCTCATCTCCCCCCCCCTCCTTCTCCTCCTCATGCTGCTGTTCCCAGGACAGCCACCGCTATGTTTCTTCCCCCTTTTCCTCCCATTGGCCAGGGGGAAAAAAAGGAGAAAAGAGGATTATGGGATATGTAGTGCAAATGGCTGGCCCATTGCAATTCTAGGGGGGGGGGGACTGCAGCCCCCAGCATGCCCAGCTGAAGGGGAGGGAGAGAGAGCCAGGCTGAGTGACAGGCTGCATCTGGTGACAGGCATCGGTGACAAGTGACAGGCTGCATCTGGTGACGGGCATCAGGGACAAGTGACAGGCTGCATCTGGTGACAGGCAATGGTGACAAGTGACAGGCTGCATCTGGTGACAGGCAATGGTGACAAGTGACAGGCTGCATCTGGTGACAGGCAATGGTGACAAGTGACAGGCTGCATCTGGTGACAGTCATTGGTGACAAGTGACAGGCTGCATCTGGTGACAGGCAATGGTGACAAGTGAGAGGCTGCATCTGGTGACAGGCATTGGTGACAAGTGACAGGCTGCATCTGGTGACAGGCAATGGTGACAAGTGAGAGGCTGCATCTGGTGACAGGCATTGGTGACAAGTGACAGGCTGCATCTGGTGACAGGCAATGGTGACAAGTGACAGGCTGCATCTGGTGACAGGCAATGGTGAGAAGTGAGAGGCTGCATCTGGTGACAGGCATTGGTGACAAGTGACAGGCTGCATCTGGTGACAGGCAATGGTGACAAGTGACAGGCTGCATCTGGTGACAGGCATTGGTGACAAGTGACAGGCTGCATCTGGTGACAGGCATTGGTGACAAGTGTCAGGCATTGGTGACAAGTGACACGCTGCATCTGGTGACAGGCAATGGTGACAAGTGACAGGCTGCATTTGGTCACAGGCACTGGTGACAAGTGACAGGCTGCATCTGGTGACAGGCATTGGTGACAAGTGACAGGCTACATCTGGTGACAGGCATTGGTGACAAGTGACAGGCTGCATCTGGTGACAGGCATTGGTGACAAGTGGCAGGCTGCATCTGGTGACAGGCAATGGTGACAAGTGATAGGCTGCATCTGGTAACAGGCAATGGTGACTGGGGACAGGCAATGTTGACAAGTGACACACTGCATGTTGTGGCAGGCTATGGGTGGCAAGTGGCACAGCTACATCTGGTGGCAGGCAACGGTGGCAAATGACAAGCTCAGGGCTTCCACTGATTCTGCATTATGGTGAGTTAAACTATTTCATTATATATTACAATGTAGTAATAGAAATAATGTGATTTGATCATCCTGACACCATATCAATCATAATGTTAGGATGATTTAAGTGCTAACACCAGCCATTCGCCCGACAAATCACCCTCTGCCAAATTCCCTGTCAGCGAGACTACACCCCCCCTCATCTTTTTTTGGGAAGGAAGGGGGGTATCCCTGAATGGCAGTTTGGAAATATGGTCACCCTAGCCACCACTGCAGCGCTGTTGTTGCAGCATGTTGCATCACTGAGCTGGGATCAGAGCGTAGCTGGTTGGTGGCAGTGGAGAGAAAGGGGGGAGCTTTTGTGGTGCTACACAATACTCTTTGCAGGAAGGGGCTAGGGTGACCACATTTTTAAACTATCATTCAGGGACACCCCCCCCCCTTCCCAAAAATCAGCTTGTGCTGTAACGAATCACAGCACAGTGATTGGACACAAGAGGTGGGATTTATGATTTCTCCAATCACAAGCAGGGGGCGGGGATTGTGCTCTTCCAGGCATTCCCGGCCAGGACAAGAACTGTCAGTGAGTAAAGCGGTGATGTGGCGGCCTTTTTTGGGGGCATCAGATTGGCCCGGGGGGGGTGGCTGTGTCTGTTTCATTCCAGGACACTGTATTGTCCTGGAATAAAGGTGCCCGGGACAGACCTGCAAAATCCGGGACTGTCCCGGGCAATCCGGGACACGTGGTCACCCTAGAAGGGGTATGTCTCTCTTTGCTGAATATATGGGATGTCTCTTGCTGAATATATTGGGCTGTCTCTTTGCTTTATGGAAACGTCTCTTTTGCTGGATGGGCATAGGATTTTTTTTTGGGGGGGGGGGCAGCATTTCATTCTTGGGCCCAGGCAGCACAATGTCTTAGGCCAGCCCTGACTATGAATATGCATATTAATATGACTATATCTTCTAAAGTTAAAATGTTTGCTTTATATAACTCTATTAATACTTAAATATGCTGAATAAGCTCTAATAGCCCTAATTACTGGAATAAGTCATATGACCATATTCTATTGTGCAAAGATGTGCTGACTCTTACATCTGTCAAAATATGGGCTGCGAACCATGAGATAATTTATGTATTCATTGTATGAAATTTCCTGTCATAAGGTGTTGGCTGAAAAAGGATATTTCCCTATTTCCTGCTAACGTCAGAATAAAGGTTGAAATTATACATGGTCAGGACGTTACGAGCAGGAAAAGGGAAGGTTTAAGGGTTATAAAAGCTGAATGTAAATCTATGACAGGCAGAAATGGATCTCTGAAGCAGAAGATATACATTTAACCATTTCTCTTGCATATGCAATAAAATATCTTGACTTGTAACGAGAGTCGGTCCAAAATTACTTGACAATAGGGGAGGGTACTTCCGGTTTTGAAGTTGCCAGTGCCAGCACCTGAAGGTAAACTATATAACCCACATAGTAATGACTATGCCGCTCTGTGTCCCGTGATGTACGAGAAAGAAATGTCCTCAGGATATATAAGGTATGGTATGATAGAAGACAGGGCAGAATGTCCTCAGGAGCCATGAGGTACAATAGAAGAACACCAGGATGTCCTCAGGATATATGAGGTACAATAGAAGGGACAACACAATGTCCTCAGGATCCATGAGGTACGGTGTG
This sequence comes from Rana muscosa, assembly GCA_029206835.1. Lineage (NCBI taxonomy): Eukaryota > Metazoa > Chordata > Amphibia > Anura > Ranidae > Rana > Rana muscosa. The sequence continues at coordinate 333,180,714 of CM055128.1, forward strand.
ACAGACTTACCCGGGACAGAGGCTTTTGGAGGGGACTGAATGTCAGCCTCTTGCCTACCGATCATGGGCCCTGGCATTTGGGGGAACGGCGCTCTTTGTGAGCTGTATGCCTGGGGACCCCTGAGGTGGTGTTACTTTGGATTCAGGTCCATGTCCCCCCAAGACACACAGACTCTGGGGTCCCTGTATATGTCATATTAGAAATAGTGACTGATTCATAATGTTGGGACACATACTGTTAGATGCTGATGTCATCACCACCAGCCACCTGTCTGTCTGTTATAATGTAAATGAGTCTAGTATAACTTCTAAGGATCTCTCACCCATTGTTGTCTGTGCTAATTGACCCTGCAATTGTATGAAGGAGTTCTGTGTTGATATGTATGATAATGTGTATTGTAGTTAGTTAGAGTCAAATCGGCTGCTTTAAGGGATTAGTTAGATAGCTCATGTTATTTATATTTCTGGTTACAGGTGTATTGTTAGAGTAATATGATCAGGAGGGGGGAACCTCCTCTCCACCTGTATATAAGACTGTATTCTTGTTCTAATAAAAAGTCCATGTTCAGCAACCAAACGAGTATCGTCTTGTTTGTAGTTGTCAGCGGTTGGAATATCTGATATCTATATTCAGAATGATAGGAATCGGCATATGACAGAAGCACTCAGACAGGCCACAATGTCCTCAGGATAGATGAGGGAAGGTAAAGGGTGACCCGGGATACAGTTTATATTTAGTCACCAATATTGTGTTAGGTAGTGAAGCGTGTAAAACAGTAACAGATCTATGATGAGGATCTATGATGGGGATCTATGATGAGGATCTATGATGAGGATCTATGGAACATGTAATGAGCCTCATGCAGTTTCAGCTTCTAATAAGCTGAGGGCCATGGAAGAGTGAGAAGAGGGCCGCTGTCACCTTCCAATCCAGCAGAGCGATATGTCCGATATACATGACAGTCACACAATGGCAGTGGATGGAAATCTGGGGGTGGAGACTATGAGAGGCGGGATGAGGAGCTCACCCAGGAGATGCTGATAAATATTTTATGGAGTAGATTATTATGTTTCATTCATACGCAGGAAGTGAGCAATCTATTTATAGATCACCATTTACCGGACCCACAATGCCGATATCACCGTGTCCTACAGCAATATGAGGATCACACAACGATCACTTACCATTCCCAGATCCACACAGGAGAGCAGAGAAGAGAAATGTACAGACACGTTATATACAAATCACACAGCATGGCCTCCTCTATACAGTCCCTGGATTCCTGGAGACCCCCCCATCCTATTGGTAACTTGTACTGTACAGTATCCTCTACCCCCGGCAACATCCTCCGCCTCTGCCCCCCCCCGGCAACATCCTCTGCCCCCCGGCAACCTCATCCTATCAGAAACCTGTACTGTACAGTATCCACTACCCCCCAGCAACATCCTCCACCTCCGCACCCCCTCTCCCCCGGCAACACCCTCTGCCCCCCCCCCCCCCGGCAACCTCATCCTATCAGAAACCTGTACTGTACAGTATCCTCTACCCCCGGCAACATCCTCCGCCTCTGCCCCCCCCCGGCAACATCCTCTGCCCCCCCGGCAACCTCATCCTATCAGAAACCTGTACTGTACAGTAAACACCACCCCCCAGCAACATCCTCCGCCTCTGCCCCCCCTCTCCCCCGGCAACTCCCTCTGCCCCCCTCCCCCCCCGGCAACCTCATCCTATCAGAAACCTGTACTGTACAGTATCCTCTACCCCCGGCAATATACTCTACCCCCCGGCAACACCTCATTCTATCAGAAACCTGTACTATACAGTATCCACTACCCCCCAGCAACATCCTCCGCCTCTGCCCCCCCTCTCCCCCGGCAACACCCTCTGCCCCCCCCCCGGCAACCTCATCCTATCAGAAACCTGTACTGTACAGTATCCTCTACCCCCGGCAACATCCTCCGCCTCTGCCCCCCCCGGCAACATCCTCTGCCCCCCCGGCAACACCTCATCCTATCAGAAACCTGTACCATACAGTATCCTCTACCCCCCGGCAACATCCCCTGCCCCCCCAGCAATCTCATCCTATCAGAAACCTGAACAGTATCCTCCTCCCCCCCCCCCCCCGGCAACATCCTCTGCCCCCCAGCAACCTCATCCTATCAGAAACCTGTACTGTACAGTATCCTCTACCCCCCGGCAATATCCTCAGCCTCTGGCCCCCCCCCCCCCCCCCGGCAACATCCTCTGCGCCCCCCCCCCCCGGCAACCTTATCTTATCAGAAACCTGTACCATACAGTATCCTCTCCCCCCCCGGCAACATCCCCTGCCCCCATTAAACATCCTCTGACCCCGACCCCCCCGGCAACCTCATCCTATCAGTATTGTATTTTACAAAATCCTCTGCTCCCCAGCAACATCCTCTACCCCCCCCCCCCCCCGGCAACATCTCCTCTGCTGTAACCTGAATATTCTGCTATGATCTTTGGACATACCCCTCATCCTCTGCTGTAGGCATTGTCCTCAGCTCCAGCGAGTATAACCCCCAGCATACTTTACCCACTTGGAATGATCTACTCCATATAGAATCTTATGGTACAGTCAGTGACCACCTGCCTTCCCAGCATCCCCTGCAGCAACAGTAAAGCGAGGATCGAGTAGAACTTACCCCTCTTTTCCAATATCACTGACTTTTAGGGCCTCCCCAAAGGACTCTTTCCCCAGTCTGGTCAGGTTCATCTTGGTCTCCAAGGTCATGAGAAAGGAGCCATTATAGGAGATCTCCAGGTCAGTCCAGAGACCTGAGGGAGAGACAGAATTTAGTATTTACCATGGATTACCCGCCAATCGAGTCATCTATGACAACACGCTAGTAATTGGCGATTACTCCACGACTCCCACCAACCACCAATCACATATCGTCCCAATCTCACCTCGATGGTCAATGGTGGGTTTGTAGGCGTGAAGGATTTTCGGCACAGAGAAACCCATATCCAGTTCTGTCAGCGTCAGCTCATTCATGAAGTACGGCAGCTGCAGAGATAACCAAGGATGTGAATTAGTCAGAATCTACTACTAAAGTATGAATGTGGCTCTTCAGTGTTTCCATATAGCAGAGTCTCCCCCCCCCCCCCGGGGTTCCACGGAACTCGAGGGGTTCACTAGAGGTTCCTTGGGGTTCCTTCAGATATTACCTATTTCTGCCTCTCAGATAAGTTCCCACTGACGCCATTCAGCTTTTTATATATCTGTAAGGAACATTCTACCCCCTGACCACCAATGTAAGGAACATTCTACCCCCTGACCACCAATGTAAGGAACATTCTACCCCCTGACCACCAATGTAAGGAACATTCTACCCCCTGACCACCAATGTAAGGAACATTCTACCCCCTGACCACCAATGTAAGGAACATTCTACCCCCTGACCACCAATGTAAGGAACATTCTACCCCCTGACCACCAATGTAAGGAACATTCTACCCCCTGACCACCAATGTAAGGAACATTCTACCCCCTGACCACCAATGTAAGGAACATTCTACCCCCTGACCACCAATGTAAGGAACATTCCTCCGCCTGACCACCAATGTAAGGAACATTCTTCCCACTGATCACCAATGTAAGGGACATTCTTCCCACTGATCACCAATGTAAGGGACATTCTTCTCACTGATCACCAATGTAAGGAACATTCTTCTCACTGATCACCAATGTAAGGAACATTCTTCTCACTGATCACCAATGTAAGGAACATTCTTCTCACTGATCACCAATGTAAGGAACATTCTTCTCACTGATCACCAATGTAAGGAACATTCTTCTCACTGATCACCAATGTAAGGAACATTCTTCTCACTGATCACCAATGTAAGGAACATTCTTCTCACTGATCACCAATGTAAGGGACATTCTTCTCACTGATCACCAATGTAAGGAACATTCTTCCCACTGATCACCAATGTAAGGAACATTCTTCCCACTGATCACCAATGTAAGGGACATTCTTCTCACTGATCACCAATGTAAGGAACATTCTTCTCACTGATCACCAATGTAAGGAACATTCTTCCCACTGATCACCAATGTAAGGAACATTCTTCTCACTGATCACCAATGTAAGGAACATTCTTCTCACTGATCACCAATGTAAGGAACATTCTTCCCACTGATCACCAATGTAAGGAACATTCTTCTCACTGATCACCAATGTAAGGAACATTCTTCTCACTGATCACCAATGTAAGGAACATTCTTCCCACTGATCACCAATGTAAGGAACATTCTTCTCACTGATCATCAATGTAAGGAACATTCTTCCCACTGATCACCAATGTAAGGAACATTCTTCTCACTGATCACCAATGTAAGGAACATTCTTCTCACTGATCACCAATGTAAGGAACATTCTTCTCACTGATCACCAATGTAAGGAACATTCTTCTCACTGATCACCAATGTAAGGAACATTCTTCTCACTGATCACCAATGTAAGGAACATTCTTCTCACTGATCACCAATGTAAGGAACATTCTTCCCACTGATCACCAATGTAAGGAACATTCTTCTCACTGATCATCAATGTAAGGAACATTCTTCCCACTGATCACCAATGTAAGGAACATTCTTCTCACTGATCACCAATGTAAGGAACATTCTTCTCACTGATCACCAATGTAAGGAACATTCTTCTCACTGATCACCAATGTAAGGAACATTCTTCTCACTGATCACCAATGTAAGGAACATTCTTCTCACTGATCACCAATGTAAGGAACATTCTTCCCACTGATCACCAATGTAAGGAACATTCTTCTCACTGACCACCAATGTAAGGAACATTCTTCTCACTGACCACCAATGTAAGGAACATTCTTCTCACTGATCACCAATGTAAGGAACATTCTTCCCACTGATCACCAATGTAAGGAACATTCTTCTCACTGACCACCAATGTAAGGAACATTCTTCTCACTGATCACCAATGTAAGGAACATTCTTCTCACTGATCACCAATGTAAGGAACATTCTTCTCACTGATCACCAATGTAAGGAACATTCTTCTCACTGATCACCAATGTAAGGAACATTCTTCTCACTGATCACCAATGTAAGGAACATTCTTCTCACTGATCACCAATGTAAGGAACATTCTTCTCACTGATCACCAATGTAAGGAACATTCTTCTCACTGACCACCAATGTAAGGAACATTCTTCTCACTGATCACCAATGTAAGGAACATTCTTCTCACTGATCACCAATGTAAGGAACATTCTTCTCACTGATCACCAATGTAAGGAACATTCTTCTCACTGATCACCAATGTAAGGAACATTCTTCCCACTGATCACCAATGTAAGGAACATTCTACCCCCTGACCACCAATGTAAGGAACATTCCTCCGCCTGACCACCAATGTAAGGAACATTCTACCCCCTGAGCACCAATGTAAGGAACATTCTACCCCCTGACCACCAATGTAAGGAACATTCTACCCCCTGACCACCAATGTAAGGAGCATTCTTCCCACTGATCACCAATGTAAGGAACATTCTACCCCCTGACCACCAATGTAAGGAACATTCTACCCCCTGATCACCAATGTAAGGAGCATTCTTCCCACTGATCACCAATGTAAGGAGCATTCTACCCCCTGACCACCAATGTAAGGAACATTCCTCCGCCTGACCACCAATGTAAGGAACATTCTACCCCCTGACCACCAATGTAAGGAACATTCTACCCCCTGATCACCAATGTAAGGAACATTCTTCTCACTGATCACCAATGTAAGGAACATTCTACCCCCTGATCACCAATGTAAGGAACATTCTACCCCCTGATCACCAATGTAAGGAACATTCTACCCCCTGATCACCAATGTAAGGAACATTCTACCCCCTGATCACCAATGTAAGGAACATTCTACCCCCTGATCACCAATGTAAGGAACATTCTTCCCACTGATCACCAATGTAAGGAACATTCTACCCCCTGATCACCAATGTAAGGAACATTCTACCCCCTGATCACCAATGTAAGGAACATTCTACCCCCTGATCACCAATGTAAGGAACATTCTACCCCCTGATCACCAATGTAAGGAACATTCTTCCCCCTGACCACCAATGTAAGGAACATTCTTCCCACTGATCACCAATGTAAGGAACATTCTACCCCCTGATCACCAATGTAAGGAACATTCTTCCCACTGATCACCAATGTAAGGAACATTCTACCCCCTGATCACCAATGTAAGGAGCATTCTTCCCACTGATCACCAATGTAAGGAACATTCTACCCCCTGACCACCAATGTAAGGAACATTCCTCCGCCTGACCACCAATGTAAGGAACATTCTACCCCCTGACCACCAATGTAAGGAACATTCTACCCCCTGACCACCAATGTAAGGAACATTCTACCCCCTGATCACCAATGTAAGGAACATTCTACCCCCTGATCACCAATGTAAGGAACATTCTACCCCCTGATCACCAATGTAAGGAACATTCTTCCCACTGATCACCAATGTAAGGAACATTCTACCCCCTGATCACCAATGTAAGGAACATTCTACCCCCTGATCACCAATGTAAGGAACATTCTACCCCCTGATCACCAATGTAAGGAACATTCTACCCCCTGATCACCAATGTAAGGAACATTCTTCCCCCTGACCACCAATGTAAGGAACATTCTACCCCCTGATCACCAATGTAAGGAACATTCTACCCCCTGATCACCAATGTAAGGAACATTCTTCCCACTGATCACCAATGTAAGGAGCATTCTTCCCACTGATCACCAATGTAAGGAACATTCTACCCCCTGACCACCAATGTAAGGAACATTCCTCCGCCTGACCACCAATGTAAGGAACATTCTACCCCCTGACCACCAATGTAAGGAACATTCTTCTCACTGATCACCAATGTAAGGGACATTCTTCCCACTGATCACCAATGTAAGGGACATTCTTCCCACTGATCACCAATGTAAGGAACATTCTTCTCACTGATCACCAATGTAAGGAACATTCTTCTCACTGATCACCAATGTAAGGAACATTCTTCCCACTGATCACCAATGTAAGGGACATTCTTCTCACTGATCACCAATGTAAGGAACATTCTTCCCACTGATCACCAATGTAAGGGACATTCTTCCCACTGATCACCAATGTAAGGAACATTCTTCCCACTGATCACCAATGTAAGGGACATTCTTCCCACTGATCACCAATGTAAGGGACATTCTTCCCACTGATCACCAATGTAAGGAACATTCTTCTCACTGATCACCAATGTAAGGAACATTCTTCCCACTGATCACCAATGTAAGGGACATTCTTCTCACTGACCACCAATGTAAGGAACATTCTTCTCACTGATCACCAATGTAAGGAACATTCTTCTCACTGATCCCCAATGTAAGGAACATTCTTCCCACTGATCACCAATGTAAGGGACATTCTTCTCACTGATCACCAATGTAAGGAACATTCTTCTCACTGATCACCAATGTAAGGAACATTCTTCTCACTGATCACCAATGTAAGGAACATTCTTCTCACTGATCACCAATGTAAGGAACATTCTTCTCACTGACCACCAATGTAAGGAACATTCTTCTCACTGATCACCAATGTAAGGAACATTCTTCTCACTGATCCCCAATGTAAGGAACATTCTTCCCACTGATCACCAATGTAAGGATCATTCTTCTCACTGATCACCAATGTAAGGAACATTCTTCTCACTGATCACCAATGTAAGGAACATTCTTCTCACTGATCACCAATGTAAGGAATATTCTTCTCACTGATCACCAATGTAAGGATCATTCTTCTCACTGATCACCAATGTAAGGAACATTCTTCCCACTGATCACCAATGTAAGGAGCATTCTTCTCACTGATCACCAATGTAAGGAACATTCTTCTCACTGATCACCAATGTAAGGAACATTCTTCCCACTGATCACCAATGTAAGGAACATTCTTCCCACTGATCACCAATGTAAGGAACATTCCTCCGCCTGACCACCAATGTAAGGGACATTCTTCTCACTGATCACCAATGTAAGGAACATTCTTCTCACTGACCACCAATGTAAGGAACATTCTTCTCACTGATCACCAATGTAAGGAACATTCTTCTCACTGATCACCAATGTAAGGGACATTCTTCTCACTGATCACCAATGTAAGGAACATTCTTCCCACTGATCACCAATGTAAGGGACATTCTTCTCACTGATCACCAATGTAAGGAACATTCTTCTCACTGATCACCAATGTAAGGAACATTCCTCCGCCTGATCACCAATGTAAGGAACATTCTTCTCACTGATCACCAATGTAAGGAACATTCCTCCGCCTGACCACCAATGTAAGGAACATTCTTCTCACTGATCACCAATGTAAGGAACATTCCTCCGCCTGACCACCAATGTAAGGAACATTCTTCCCACTGATCACCAATGTAAGGGACATTCTTCCCACTGACCACCAATGTAAGGGACATTCTTCTCACTGATCACCAATGTAAGGAACATTCTTCCCACTGATCACCAATGTAAGGGACATTCTTCTCACTGATCACCAATGTAAGGAACATTCTTCTCACTGATCACCAATGTAAGGAACATTCCTCCGCCTGATCACCAATGTAAGGAACATTCTTCTCACTGATCACCAATGTAAGGAACATTCCTCCGCCTGACCACCAATGTAAGGAACATTCTTCTCACTGATCACCAATGTAAGGAACATTCCTCCGCCTGACCACCAATGTAAGGAACATTCTTCCCACTGATCACCAATGTAAGGAACATTCTTCCCACTGATCACCAATGTAAGGAACATTCTTCTCACTGATCACCAATGTAAGGAACATTCCTCCGCCTGATCACCAATGTAAGGAACATTCTTCTCACTGATCACCAATGTAAGGAACATTCTTCTCACTGATCACCAATGTAAGGAACATTCTTCCCACTGATCACCAATGTAAGGAACATTCTTCCCACTGATCACCAATGTAAGGAACATTCTTCTCACTGATCACCAATGTAAGGAACATTCTTCTCACTGATCACCAATGTAAGGAGCATTCTTCTCACTGATCACCAATGTAAGGGACATTCTTCCCACTGATCACCAATGTAAGGAACATTCTTCCCACTGACCACCAATGTAAGGAACATTCTACCCCCTGACCACCAATGTAAGGAACATTCCTCCGCCTGATCACCAATGTAAGGAACATTCTTCTCACTGATCACCAATGTAAGGAACATTCCTCCGCCTGACCACCAATGTAAGGAACATTCTTCTCACTGATCACCAATGTAAGGAACATTCTTCCCACTGATCACCAATGTAAGGAGCATTCTTCTCACTGATCACCAATGTAAGGAGCATTCTTCTCACTGATCACCAATGTAAGGGACATTCTTCCCACTGATCACCAATGTAAGGAACATTCTTCCCACTGACCACCAATGTAAGGAACATTCTACCCCCTGACCACCAATGTAAGGAACATTCCTCCGCCTGATCACCAATGTAAGGAACATTCTTCTCACTGATCACCAATGTAAGGAACATTCCTCCGCCTGATCACCAATGTAAGGAACATTCTTCTCACTGATCACCAATGTAAGGAACATTCCTCCGCCTGACCACCAATGTAAGGAACATTCTTCCCACTGATCACCAATGTAAGGAACATTCTTCTCACTGATCACCAATGTAAGGAACATTCTTCCCACTGATCACCAATGTAAGGAACATTCTTCCCACTGATCACCAATGTAAGGAGACATTCTTCTCACTGATCACCAATGTAAGGAACATTCTTCCCACTGATCACCAATGTAAGGAACATTCTTCTCACTGATCACCAATGTAAGGAACATTCCTCCGCCTGATCACCAATGTAAGGAACATTCTTCTCACTGATCACCAATGTAAGGAACATTCTTCCCACTGATCACCAATGTAAGGAGCATTCTTCTCACTGATCACCAATGTAAGGAACATTCTTCCCACTGATCACCAATGTAAGGAACATTCTTCTCACTGATCACCAATGTAAGGAGCATTCTTCTCACTGATCACCAATGTAAGGAACATTCTTCCCACTGATCACCAATGTAAGGAGCATTCTTCCCACTGATCACCAATGTAAGGAACATTCTTCTCACTGATCACCAATGTAAGGAACATTCTACCCCCTGACCACCAATGTAAGGAACATTCTTCCCACTGATCACCAATGTAAGGAGACATTCTTCTCACTGATCACCAATGTAAGGGACATTCTTCCCACTGATCACCAATGTAAGGAACATTCTTCCCACTGACCACCAATGTAAGGAACATTCTACCCCCTGACCACCAATGTAAGGAACATTCTTCCCACTGATCACCAATGTAAGGAGACATTCTTCTCACTGATCACCAATGTAAGGAACATTCTTCCCACTGATCACCAATGTAAGGAACATTCTTCTCACTGATCACCAATGTAAGGAACATTCCTCCGCCTGATCACCAATGTAAGGAACATTCTTCTCACTGATCACCAATGTAAGGAACATTCCTCCGCCTGACCACCAATATAAGGAACATTCTTCTCACTGATCACCAATGTAAGGAACATTCTTCCCACTGATCACCAATGTAAGGAGCATTCTTCTCACTGATCACCAATGTAAGGAGCATTCTTCCCACTGATCACCAATGTAAGGAACATTCTTCCCACTGACCACCAATGTAAGGAACATTCTACCCCCTGACCACCAATGTAAGGAACATTCCTCCGCCTGATCACCAATGTAAGGAACATTCTTCTCACTGATCACCAATGTAAGGAACATTCCTCCGCCTGATCACCAATGTAAGGAACATTCTTCTCACTGATCACCAATGTAAGGAACATTCCTCCGCCTGACCACCAATGTAAGGAACATTCTTCCCACTGATCACCAATGTAAGGAACATTCTTCTCACTGATCACCAATGTAAGGAACATTCTTCCCACTGATCACCAATGTAAGGAACATTCTTCCCACTGATCACCAATGTAAGGAGACATTCTTCTCACTGATCACCAATGTAAGGAACATTCTTCTCACTGATCACCAATGTAAGGAACATTCTTCCCACTGATCACCAATGTAAGGAACATTCCTCCGCCTGACCACCAATGTAAGGAACATTCTTCCCACTGATCACCAATGTAAGGAACATTCTTCCCCCTGACCACCAATGTAAGGAACATTCTTCCCACTGACCACCAATGTAAGGAACATTCTTCCCACTGATCACCAATGTAAGGAACATTCTTCCCACTGATCACCAATGTAAGGAACATTCTTCCCACTGATCACCAATGTAAGGAACATTCTTCTCACTGATCACCAATGTAAGGAACATTCTTCTCACTGATCACCAATGTAAGGAACATTCTTCCCACTGATCACCAATGTAAGGAACATTCTTCCCACTGATCACCAATGTAAGGAACATTCTTCCCACTGATCACCAATGTAAGGAGCATTCTTCTCACTGATCACCAATGTAAGGAACATTCTTCCCACTGATCACCAATGTAAGGAGCATTCTTCTCACTGATCACCAATGTAAGGAACATTCTTCTCACTGATCACCAATGTAAGGAACATTCTTCCCACTGATCACCAATGTAAGGAGCATTCTTCTCACTGATCACCAATGTAAGGAACATTCTTCTCACTGACCACCAATGTAAGGAACATTCTTCCCACTGATCACCAATGTAAGGAACATTCTTCCCACTGATCACCAATGTAAGGAACATTCCTCCGCCTGACCACCAATGTAAGGGACATTCTTCTCACTGATCACCAATGTAAGGAACATTCTTCCCACTGACCACCAATGTAAGGAACATTCTTCCCACTGATCACCAATGTAAGGAACATTCTTCCCACTGATCACCAATGTAAGGAACATTCCTCCGCCTGACCACCAATGTAAGGGACATTCTTCTCACTGATCACCAATGTAAGGAACATTCTTCCCACTGATCACCAATGTAAGGAACATTCTTCTCACTGATCACCAATGTAAGGAACATTCTTCTCACTGATCACCAATGTAAGGAACATTCTTCTCACTGATCACCAATGTAAGGAACATTCTTCCCACTGATCACCAATGTAAGGAGCATTCTTCTCACTGATCACCAATGTAAGGGACATTCTTCCCACTGATCACCAATGTAAGGAACATTCTTCCCACTGATCACCAATGTAAGGAACATTCTTCTCACTGATCACCAATGTAAGGAACATTCTTCTCACTGATCACCAATGTAAGGAACATTCTTCTCACTGATCACCAATGTAAGGAACATTCTTCCCACTGATCACCAATGTAAGGAGCATTCTTCCCACTGATCACCAATGTAAGGAACATTCTTCCCACTGATCACCAATGTAAGGAACATTCTTCCCACTGATCACCAATGTAAGGAACATTCCTCCGCCTGACCACCAATGTAAGGGACATTCTTCTCACTGATCACCAATGTAAGGAACATTCTTCCCACTGATCACCAATGTAAGGAACATTCTTCTCACTGATCACCAATGTAAGGAACATTCTTCTCACTGATCACCAATGTAAGGAACATTCTTCCCACTGATCACCAATGTAAGGAACATTCTTCCCACTGATCACCAATGTAAGGAACATTCCTCCGCCTGACCACCAATGTAAGGGACATTCTTCTCACTGATCACCAATGTAAGGAACATTCTTCCCACTGATCACCAATGTAAGGAACATTCTTCTCACTGATCACCAATGTAAGGAACATTCTTCTCACTGATCACCAATGTAAGGAACATTCTTCTCACTGATCACCAATGTAAGGAACATTCTTCTCACTGATCACCAATGTAAGGAACATTCTTCTCACTGATCACCAATGTAAGGAACATTCTTCCCACTGATCACCAATGTAAGGAGCATTCTTCCCACTGATCACCAATGTAAGGAACATTCTTCCCACTGATCACCAATGTAAGGGACATTCTTCTCACTGATCACCAATGTAAGGAACATTCTTCCCACTGATCACCAATGTAAGGAACATTCTTCCCACTGATCACCAATGTAAGGAACATTCTTCTCACTGATCACCAATGTAAGGAACATTCTTCCCTCTGATCACCAATGTAAGGAACATTCTTCTCACTGATCACCAATGTAAGGAACATTCTTCTCACTGATCACCAATGTAAGGAACATTCTTCTCACTGATCACCAATGTAAGGAACATTCTTCCCACTGATCACCAATGTAAGGAACATTCTTCCCACTGATCACCAATGTAAGGAACATTCTTCTCACTGATCACCAATGTAAGGAACATTCTTCTCACTGATCACCAATGTAAGGAACATTCTTCTCACTGATCACCAATGTAAGGGACATTCTTCCCACTGATCACCAATGTAAGGGACATTCTTCCCACTGATCACCAATGTAAGGAACATTCTTCTCACTGATCACCAATGTAAGGAACATTCTTCCCACTGATCACCAATGTAAGGAACATTCTTCTCACTGATCACCAATGTAAGGAACATTCTTCTCACTGATCACCAATGTAAGGAACATTCTTCTCACTGATCACCAATGTAAGGAACATTCTTCTCACTGATCACCAATGTAAGGAACATTCTTCCCACTGATCACCAATGTAAGGAACATTCTTCCCACTGACCACCAATGTAAGGAACATTCTTCTCACTGATCACCAATGTAAGGGACATTCTTCCCACTGATCACCAATGTAAGGAACATTCTTCCCACTGATCACCAATGTAAGGAACATTCTTCTCACTGATCACCAATGTAAGGAACATTCTTCTCACTGATCACCAATGTAAGGAACATTCTTCTCACTGATCACCAATGTAAGGAACATTCCTCCGCCTGACCACCAATGTAAGGAACATTCTTCCCACTGATCACCAATGTAAGGAACATTCCTCCGCCTGACCACCAATGTAAGGGACATTCTTCTCACTGATCACCAATGTAAGGAACATTCTTCCCACTGATCACCAATGTAAGGAACATTCTTCTCACTGATCACCAATGTAAGGAACATTCCTCTCACTGATCACCAATGTAAGGAACATTCTTCCCACCGATCACCAATGTAAGGAACATTCTTCTCACTGATCACCAATGTAAGGAACATTCTTCTCACTGATCACCAATGTAAGGAGCATTCTTCTCACTGATCACCAATGTAAGGAACATTCTTCCCACTGATCACCAATGTAAGGAACATTCTTCTCACTGATCACCAATGTAAGGAACATTCTTCCCACTGATCACCAATGTAAGGAACATTCTTCTCACTGATCACCAATGTAAGGAACATTCTTCCCACTGATCACCAATGTAAGGAACATTCTTCCCCCTGATCACCAATGTAAGGAACATTCTTCCCACTGATCACCAATGTAAGGAACATTCTTCTCACTGACCACCAATGTAAGGAACATTCTTCTCACTGATCACCAATGTAAGGAACATTCTTCCCACTGATCACCAATGTAAGGAACATTCTTCCCACTGATCACCAATGTAAGGAACATTCTTCCCACTGATCACCAATGTAAGGAACATTCTTCCCACTGATCACCAATGTAAGGGACATTCTTCTCACTGATCACCAATGTAAGGGACATTCTTCTCACTGATCACCAATGTAAGGAACATTCTTCCCACTGATCACCAATGTAAGGAACATTCTTCTCACTGATCACCAATGTAAGGAGACATTCTTCTCACTGATCACCAATGTAAGGAACATTCTTCTCACTGATCACCAATGTAAGGAACATTCTTCCCACTGATCACCAATGTAAGGAACATTCCTCCGCCTGACCACCAATGTAAGGAACATTCTTCCCACTGACCACCAATGTAAGGAACATTCTTCTCACTGATCACCAATGTAAGGAACATTCTTCCCACTGATCACCAATGTAAGGAACATTCTTCCCACTGATCACCAATGTAAGGGACATTCTTCCCACTGATCACCAATGTAAGGAACATTCTTCCCACTGATCACCAATGTAAGGAACATTCTTCTCACTGATCACCAATGTAAGGAGACATTCTTCTCACTGATCACCAATGTAAGGAACATTCTTCTCACTGATCACCAATGTAAGGAACATTCTTCCCACTGATCACCAATGTAAGGAACATTCCTCCGCCTGACCACCAATGTAAGGAACATTCTTCCCACTGATCACCAATGTAAGGAACATTCTACCCCCTGACCACCAATGTAAGGAACATTCTTCCCACTGACCACCAATGTAAGGAACATTCTTCCCACTGATCACCAATGTAAGGAACATTCTTCCCACTGATCACCAATGTAAGGAACATTCTACCCCCTGACCACCAATGTAAGGAACATTCTTCTCACTGATCACCAATGTAAGGAACATTCTTCCCACTGATCACCAATGTAAGGAACATTCTTCCCACTGATCACCAATGTAAGGAACATTCTTCCCACTGATCACCAATGTAAGGAACATTCTTCTCACTGATCACCAATGTAAGGAACATTCTTCTCACTGATCACCAATGTAAGGAACATTCTTCTCACTGATCACCAATGTAAGGAACATTCTTCTCACTGATCACCAATGTAAGGGACATTCTTCCCACTGATCACCAATGTAAGGAACATTCTTCTCACTGATCACCAATGTAAGGAACATTCTTCTCACTGATCACCAATGTAAGGAACATTCTTCCCACTGATCACCAATGTAAGGAACATTCTTCCCACTGATCACCAATGTAAGGAACATTCTTCCCACTGATCACCAATGTAAGGAACATTCTTCCCACTGATCACCAATGTAAGGAACATTCTTCTCACTGATCACCAATGTAAGGAACATTCTTCTCACTGATCACCAATGTAAGGAACATTCTTCCCACTGATCACCAATGTAAGGAGCATTCTTCCCACTGATCACCAATGTAAGGAACATTCTTCTCACTGATCACCAATGTAAGGAACATTCTTCCCACTGATCACCAATGTAAGGAGCATTCTTCTCACTGACCACCAATGTAAGGAACATTCTTCTCACTGATCACCAATGTAAGGGACATTCTTCCCACTGATCACCAATGTAAGGAACATTCTTCTCACTGATCACCAATGTAAGGAACATTCTTCCCACTGATCACCAATGTAAGGAGCATTCTTCTCACTGATCACCAATGTAAGGGACATTCTTCCCACTGATCACCAATGTAAGGGACATTCTTCCCACTGATCACCAATGTAAGGAACATTCTTCTTACTGATCACCAATATAAGGGACATTCTTCCCCCTGATCACCAATGTAAGGAACATTCTTCTCACTGATCACCAATGTAAGGAACATTCTTCCCACTGATCACCAATGTAAGGAGCATTCTTCTCACTGATCACCAATGTAAGGAACATTCTTCTCACTGATCACCAATGTAAGGAACATTCTTCTCACTGATCACCAATGTAAGGAACATTCTTCCCACTGACCACCAATGTAAGGAACATTCTTCTTACTGATCACCAATATAAGGGACATTCTTCCCACTGATCACCAATGTAAGGAACATTCTTCCCACTGATCACCAATGTAAGGAACATTCTTCCCACTGATCACCAATGTAAGGAACATTCTTCCCACTGATCACCAATGTAAGAAACATTCTTCTCACTGATCACCAATGTAAGGAGCATTCTTCTCACTGATCACCAATGTAAGGGACATTCTTCCCACTGATCACCAATGTAAGGAACATTCTTCTCACTGATCACCAATGTAAGGGACATTCTTCTCACTGATCACCAATGTAAGGAACATTCTTCTCACTGATCACCAATGTAAGGAACATTCTTCCCACCGATCACCAATGTAAGGAACATTCTTCCCACCGATCACCAATGTAAGGGACATTCTTCCCACTGATCACCAATGTAAGGAACATTCTTCCCACTGATCACCAATGTAAGGAACATTCTTCTCACTGATCACCAATGTAAGGAACATTCTTCCCACTGATCACCAATGTAAGGAACATTCTTCCCACTGATCACCAATGTAAGGGACATTCTTCTCACTGATCACCAATGTAAGGAACATTCTTCTCACTGATCACCAATGTAAGGAGCATTCTTCTCACTGATCACCAATGTAAGGGACATTCTTCTCACTGATCACCAATGTAAGGAACATTCTTCTCACTGATCACCAATGTAAGGGACATTCTTCTCACTGATCACCAATGTAAGGAACATTCTTCCCACTGATCACCAATGTAAGGGACATTCTTCTCACTGATCACCAATGTAAGGAACATTCTTCCCACTGACCCCCAATGTAAGGAACATTCTTCCCACTGATCACCAATGTAAGGAACATTCTTCTCACTGATCACCAATGTAAGGAACATTCTTCTCACTGATCACCAATGTAAGGAACATTCTTCCCACTGATCACCAATGTAAGGAACATTCTTCTCACTGATCACCAATGTAAGGAGCATTCTTCCCACTGATCACCAATGTAAGGAACATTCTTCTCACTGATCACCAATGTAAGGGACATTCTTCCCACTGATCACCAATGTAAGGAACATTCTTCCCACTGATCACCAATGTAAGGAACATTCTTCCCACTGATCACCAATGTAAGGAACATTCTTCCCACTGATCACCAATGTAAGGGACATTCTTCCCACTGATCACCAATGTAAGGAACATTCTTCCCACTGATCACCAATGTAAGGAACATTCTTCTCACTGATCACCAATGTAAGGAACATTCTTCTCACTGATCACCAATGTAAGGAGCATTCTTCCCACTGATCACCAATGTAAGGGACATTCTTCTCACTGATCACCAATGTAAGGAACATTCTTCCCACTGATCACCAATGTAAGGAACATTCTTCTCACTGATCACCAATGTAAGGAACATTCTTCTCACTGATCACCAATGTAAGGAACATTCTTCTCACTGATCACCAATGTAAGGAACATTCTTCTCACTGATCACCAATGTAAGGAACATTCTTCTCACTGATCACCAATGTAAGGAACATTCTTCCCACTGATCACCAATGTAAGGAACATTCTTCCCACTGATCACCAATGTAAGGAACATTCTTCCCACTGATCACCAATGTAAGGAACATTCTTCCCACTGATCACCAATGTAAGGGACATTCTTCTCACTGATCACCAATGTAAGGAACATTCTTCCCACTGATCACCAATGTAAGGAACATTCTTCCCACTGATCACCAATGTAAGGGACATTCTTCCCACTGATCACCAATGTAAGGAACATTCTTCCCACTGATCACCAATGTAAGGAACATTCTTCTCACTGATCACCAATGTAAGGAACATTCTTCTCACTGATCACCAATGTAAGAGACATTCTTCCCACTGATCACCAATGTAAGGATTATTCTTCCCACTGATCACCAATGTAAGGAGCATTCTTCTCACTGATCACCAATGTAAGGAACATTCTTCCCACTGATCACCAATGTAAGGAACATTCTTCTCACTGATCACCAATGTAAGGAACATTCTTCTCACTGATCACCAATGTAAGGAACATTCTTCTCACTGATCACCAATGTAAGGAACATTCTTCTCACTGATCACCAATGTAAGGGACATTCTTCCCACTGATCACCAATGTAAGGAACATTCTTCCCACTGATCACCAATGTAAGGAACATTCTTCTCACTGATCACCAATGTAAGGAACATTCTTCTCACTGATCACCAATGTAAGGAGCATTCTTCCCACTGATCACCAATGTAAGGGACATTCTTCTCACTGATCACCAATGTAAGGAACATTCTTCTCACTGATCACCAATGTAAGGAACATTCTTCTCACTGATCACCAATGTAAGGAACATTCTTCTCACTGATCACCAATGTAAGGAACATTCTTCTCACTGATCACCAATGTAAGGAACATTCTTCCCACTGATCACCAATGTAAGGAACATTCTTCCCACTGATCACCAATGTAAGGAACATTCTTCCCACTGATCACCAATGTAAGGAACATTCTTCCCACTGATCACCAATGTAAGGGACATTCTTCTCACTGATCACCAATGTAAGGAACATTCTTCCCACTGATCACCAATGTAAGGAACATTCTTCCCACTGATCCCCAATGTAAGGGACATTCTTCCCACTGATCACCAATGTAAGGAACATTCTTCCCACTGATCACCAATGTAAGGAACATTCTTCTCACTGATCACCAATGTAAGGAACATTCTTCTCACTGATCACCAATGTAAGAGACATTCTTCCCACTGATCACCAATGTAAGGATTATTCTTCCCACTGATCACCAATGTAAGGAGCATTCTTCTCACTGATCACCAATGTAAGGATCATTCTTCTCACTGATCACCAATGTAAGGAACATTCTTCTCACTGATCACCAATGTAAGGAACATTCTTCTCACTGATCACCAATGTAAGGAACATTCTTCCCACTGATCACCAATGTAAGGGCCGGTTACCCATTTTAATCGTCTGCTATATACGCAGGGTGCCAGGACTATTAGGCACTTTCAAATGTATGTGTAACTATTTTTATTGTGGACCAAACAAATCTTTTCGAAACGGCATTGCGCAATGAGGACTTTCCCATTTTTGTCATTCCTATCCATCCCTATGAGGTATATGTCATCATAAAGACACCACCCTAAAGGTCTTCTATCCCCACATGCCTAAGAGACCATACTAGCGATAGGTGGTCAACCCCCAGTGTGAGTGTACATCTATGTGGGGCACCCAGTCTGAGCACAACTTTATAGGAGACGTCTATTGAGCACGAGCACTTTATTATCCTAATGGGACTTTTCTGATCTATATATATATAATCTTTGTGACATATTGAGTACTCCATGTTGGTCCAGTATATTTATAAGTAGCCGATAGGTAGCCTCTTATAGCATCTACCACATCAAGACAGTGGAGAGAAAGTTCCTTGGGATGTTTCAGATCAGAACAAAAAAGGAAGGAAGGAAGGAAGGAAGGAAGGAAGGAAGGAAGGAAGGAAGGACGGACGGACGGACGGACGGACAATATCCCAGGTTAAGGGTTCTTTACAGGAAAAGGCTGCCCAGCGACCCTCTGTGAAGAAGTGATAGCAACAAGAGGTCAGACAAGGGAATGTCTCTAATAGATTCAAAAGACATACAGGGGGGGGGGGATATGTGTGCGACACTCTGGACAAAGATCTTAACTAGAGAATGAGACGCCAAAGATCTCTGAAACAGAAATGGCCAAGATTGAACCTTTGCTGGCACTCAAACCCAGATGCCGATCTAGACCAGAATGGAGAAAGGACAGAATACGTCCCACAAATAACTTTACAGAATGAAAAATCTTCAACTCACAACAACCACTTTAAGGCCTTGCAGGTGCAATGGTAGGCTTTATGAGAAGTCCATTTCCTATCCTTTAAAGAGGGAAGGGAGACAAGACTTTCTGTCCAGACGGTGGCTTTAACAACCATGCCATTTAGGCCAGCTATCGAAAAGTAGGATTTTTATAACAGCTTACCTGTAAAATCCTTTTCTTGGAGTACATCACGGGACACAGAGCTAGTCATTACATAATGGGTTAAGGGTCACCAGCGGTGATTGGACACTGGCACAACCAATGGAAGACAGTTCCCCTCCATATAACCCCTCCCATCAGGGGAGTACCTCAGTTTTGTAGCAAAGCAGTAAGGTTCCCATAAGAAGGGGGGGACCTCTGTGTCCCGTGATGTACTCCAAGAAAAGGATTTTACAGGTAAGCTGTCATAAAAATCCTACTTTCTTTATCGTACACCACGGGACACAGAGCCAATCATTACATAATGGGACATCCCAGAGCAATGCTCATATGAAGGGGGGAGACACAGATCAAACAGGCCGCTTGCGGACAAGAAGCCCTATACTGCTGCCTGCAGCACACTTCGCCCGAAGGCGGAATCCTCATGTCCTTTCACATCTATTTGATAGAATTTGGAAAATGTGTGGACTGAAGACCAAGTTGCAGCTTTACAGATCTGAGCCATCGAAGCCTGGTGGTGCACTGCCCATGAAGCACTTATCGCCCTGGTAGAGTGCGCCTTAACAGGAAAAGGAGGAGTCCTGTTCTTTAAACCATAAGCTTGAACAATTACTTGTCTAATCCACCTGGAAATGGTGGATTTTGATGCCGCTTGGCCCTTCTTGGGCCCATCTGGTAAAATAAACAAAACATCTGTTTTACGTATCTGAGCGGTTGCTTGCAGATACACCTTTACCGCTCTCACTAGATCTAGAGAGTGTAATAATTTTTCCCCCGCCGTCCGCGGGTTTGGAAAAAAGGAAGGCAGAACAATGTCTTGATTCAAGTGAAAAGCCGACACCACCTTAGATAGAAAGGCCGGATGGGGTCGTAGTACAATTTTGTCCTTGTGACAAATTAGATAAGGCTCTTTACAAGAAAGAGCTGCTAGTTCTGATACTCTCCTAGCAGAAGCAAATCGCAATCAAAAAGGCCAATTTCCTGTTTAATATAATTAAAGGAATATGGCGAATAGGTTCAAAAGGTTGCATTTGCAACACTGACAATACCAAATTCAAATCCCATGGACACAAGGGAGACCTGACTGGAGGATTTATCCTCAGTACCCCCTGAATGAATGTCCGAACTAGGGAGTGAGATGCCAATGGTCTCTGAAAGAAGACTGATAGAGCCGATATTTGCCCTTTGATGGTGCTAAGGGCTAATTTCATATCCACTCCTAACTGGCAAAAAGCAAGAATCCTACTTATTTCATATTTCAGAGGATTCCAACTTCTGGATTCACACCAGGAAACGTATGCTTTCCAGACTCTATGATAGATGAGTCTGGAGACTGTCTTTCTAGCATTAATGAGCGTAGAAAGAGCCGGACCAGAGACCCCTCTCTTTTTTTAAATGTGGGTCTCAGCAGCCAGGCCGTCAAATTTAGCCTTTGTAAGGAAGGGTGGAATACTGGACCCTGTGACAGCAGGTCGTGTCGGAGTGGAAACTTCCAGGGCCTTCCTATCGCCATTTTTACAATCTCGGCATACCAAGGCCTCCTGGGCCAGTTTGGGGCCACTAGGATTACTGGTATTCCCTCCTCCTTGATCCTGCGAAGCAGTCTTTGTAGAAGAGGGATCGGAGGGAATGCATAGATCAGTGAGAACTGATTCCATGGAGTTATTAGAGCGTCTGTCCCGTAGGCTAGAGGATCTCTCGTTCTGGACACAAAGTTGTCCAATTTCTTGTTGAACCTGGAAGCTAGCAGGTCTACATCCGGGTTTCCCCATCTCAGACACATGGCCTGAAAGATCTCGGGGTGAAGAGACCACTCTCCTGGTAGCAGCTGCTGAGGACTCAGATAGTCTGCTTGCCAGTTTTCTATCCCTGGAATGAAGATTGCAGAGATGCAAGGTACATGCTCTTCTGCCCATGCCAAGATCCGGTTCACCTCTCTTTGGGCCGCCCGACTGCGAGTGCCTCCTTGGTGATTGATGTAAGCTACTGCAGTAGCATTGTCGGATTGAACCCGAACTGGGTAGCCCTGTAACCTGTATGTCCAGGTTTTGAGGACTAGATATACTGCCCGGATCTCCAGTATATTGATGGGCAGGATCCCTTGAGTCTTGGCCCAGGTTCCCTGGGTAGAAGCCTCCTCGAATACTGCACCCCAGCCCGATAGGCTGGCATCCGTAGACACCACCTTCCAGGCCACTGGGAGGAAGCACTTTCCCTTCCGTAAATTCTTGGCTTCTAGCCACCAATTGAAGCTGTGGCGTACTTGTGAGGACAGGCGCATGGGTATATCCAGAGCTTGGCTCTTTCTGTTCCAGGAGGCTAAAATATTGCATTGAAGCCGTCTCGAATGAAACTGGGCGTAAGGGACCGCCTCGAAGGAGGCTACCATTTTCCCCAATAGCCTCATGCAAAGGCGAATAGATGGCCTTTTGCTTGCTTTGACCTTGTGGATCAGGTCTTTCAGAGACTGTATCTTTGGTTCTGGCAGGTATACCCTGTTTTGGGCTGTATCTATGATCATGCCCAGGTACACTATCCTTCTTTGGGCCTGAAAAGAGGATTTTTGTAAGTTTATAATCCATCCTAAATGCTCCAGGTATCCTACTGTAGTGTCTACAGCGTGATCCAATCCCTCCTTTGACTGATCTATTACCAGTAGATCGTCTAGATAGGCTGTTACCGCAATGCCCCGTGTTCTCAGGTTTGCTAACAGAGGAGCTAGCACCTTTGTGAATACTCTGGGCGCGGTGGCTACACCAAATGGCAGGGCCACAAATTGAAAGTGGCGATGTTCTACCGCAAACCTTAGGAATCTTTGGTGAGCGGGGAGGATTGGTATGTGTAGATATGCGTCTTTGATATCTATGGACGCCATGAATTCTCCGCCTTTTAAAGTAGCAACCACGGATCGAATCGTTTCCATTCGAAAATGGCGAACGTTCAGAAACCGGTTTAGGGATTTTAGATCCAGGATGGGTCTGACTTCTCCGTTCGGTTTTGGAATCACAAAGAGGTTTGAGTAAAAACCTGAACCTTGCTCCTTTTGGGGTACCTCTGTAACCACACCTTGAGCTATTAAGTGATTCAAACCTTTGAGGAAGGATCCTCTTTTTTGTGGATCCTTGGAAAGTCTTGAATTTCGGAATTGAGAAGATGGGATCTCTCGAAATTCCAGTTTGTACCCTGAGGATATTGTGGATACCACCCATTTGTCCTGGGTTTCTGTCCGCCAGGTCGCTGAGAACTGACGAAGCCTTCCCCCCCATTCGGCCGAGTGGGGGCGCCCCTTCAATGAGAGGTTTTTGGGGGCTTGCTTATTAGCTCTTGCACCCCACGGCTTCTTGTTCTTCTGAGCCTGTTCTTTGGCTTTTGTGGGCGTCTGAAAAGGCCGTCGCCACTGGCTGGAGTCCGATTTCCCGGGAGCTGGGGAGAGAGAGCGTTTAAAACAAGGTCTCTTGTTTTTCTTTTTCTCAGGTAAAAGTGTCGTTTTACCACTTGATATCTTTTGGATATATTTTTCTAAATCTTCCCCAAATAGGCGTTCGCCATGGAACGGGAAACTTGCCAACAGCCTTTTGCATGGGGCTACCGCTGACCAATGCTTAAGCCAAAGTACCCTGCGCATCTGTACCAGCTGGAGTGTAAGGCGTGATGCCTGTATGATAGAATCTCTCATGGCATCCACTGTGAAGCATAAGGCTTTAGGCAAATTCTCCCAATTTTTAGCCTGCTCTGAAGGCAGCTCCTTCAGCCCCTGCTTTACCTGTTGGCTGATGACCTGACACATACCGACTGCTGCTACTGCAGGTTGGATAATTGAGCCGGCCAAAAGGAAGGAGGATTTCAGTAGGGATTCCAACTTCTTCTCAGAAGGATCTTTAAACACTTGTACATTATCCACTGGACATG
Source organism: Rana muscosa (assembly GCA_029206835.1). Classification (NCBI taxonomy): domain Eukaryota; kingdom Metazoa; phylum Chordata; class Amphibia; order Anura; family Ranidae; genus Rana; species Rana muscosa. Next base: position 333,205,337 of record CM055128.1, read on the forward strand.
TCAGGTTTTTATTTACACAAGAAATAGCCGCATCTATCGAAGGCAGGCTCCATTTCTTTAAAAAAATTTCCTCCATAGGATAAAGAATGTTAAACTTTTTTGGAGGTGAAAAACGCTTATCTGGATGTTGCCAGTCTGCGTACATAAGATCCTCTAGTAACGGATGAACCGGGAAGGAGCATGCACCTTGCAGGGATCTTAATGATCCTAGGGAGGAGACAGATGATTCCGTTACCTCCGAAGAGGATAACTTAAACGCAGATCGCACTGTTCCTGCATAACATTGTACCTGTGACTTCAAAATCTGGGATACCGAGAAAGGCTCATCTGATATCCCTGATCCGTCTGACTCCACATCCTCTGCAGATGTAGCCTCCTCCTCATCCTCCTCCTCCTCAGGTACTTCTGAAGGGAGGTCCAATACTGGAGGAGATCTGCTTCGCTTATTGTCCTTTTTAGAGGACTTAGCGATCAAGGTAGCAATTTTCTCCTCCAGATTATTTAGGGCAGCTGATAAAGTGTCCTCGGTGACATATGCAGGCCCAGGCTTCACTGGGGAAGCCGCCATACCTGACAGAGGTAATGGCTCATCCTGTACAGGTGCTTTTGGCAACACAGGAGAGGAAGGTACCGAGTCAGCACAGCTAGAGCCCCCTGTCTCAGGGGGCGGTGCTCTTTTATCTCTTTTTGTCCGCATTACTTCCCCTGGAAGGCTTACTGTTTAGACAAAATACAAGGTACCTAAATGCATATACTACCGTGTTCAGTTTAGCAATTACATTAAGTATGCAACTTTTAACACATAACTATGCATAACATGGATGTCTTTTAGGAAGTACCCAGTCCAACCACATGGAGTCTTACGTCCCTGTATAGCTGCTGTGTTTCTCTGCCAGGAACAAGAGAACTAACGAGCTTGCTTGCTGCTGCAGTGCTTCTCACACTGACAGTCTTTTAAATTTGGCGCCGTTTCTGTGCCTGCGCGCGCCACGTGCCCGCGCACGCCTTCGGCCCCCCCCCTCCGATAAAGCGCGCGCGGCCTTTAGCGCTATGGTGGTGGCCATAGTGAGAGAGGACTCTCATCAGCCCCTGTCCCCACTTACCTGCATCTGCAGGTGTCTGGTCGGCCACCGGAAGGAGGAGCGGGGTGCTCAAGCAAGCTCAGCAGCGGAGGTGACGAGCAGTGTACTTCGCCGAAGCCGACACTGAACAGAGTGAGGTGAGTATATTCAGCTCTTTACTCCCCCCAGTGGTGGAAAAAAAGAAGACATCCACTTCTTGAAAAAAGGTCCCAACCTAGTTATGGACCTTCTAATCTTACCTTATCCACGCCGCAGGTTTTTCTGCTGAAAGTTTTCAGACAGATACCAAACTTCACCCTTCACGGTGGGCTATGTGTGCCAACCTTCAGGGATATGGGTTCCTATTTAAAGGATACCTCTCCCCTGGGCCTTGTACAAGACTCTTACCAGGACTTTATAGCGAAATAGCGAAAGTGCTGGATCCTAGAGCCCAGTCCTCCGAAGAGAGACATTACAGGCGATGCCTCATGGGTGAGGCCCGGATCCCATCCAGATTCGGCTTATTTGTAGGCATCTTGGATGGATCCGAAAGCATAGCTCTTTTACCCCCAGAGGGTCTCTATGGCAGAGCTTTCCTTTAGCACCTCCTAACGCGTCCAACACCTTTCGACACTGGCGAAAAAACTGAGGTACTTCCCTGATGGGAGGGGTTATATGGAGGGGAACTGTCTTCCATTGGTTGTGCCAGTGTCCAATCACCGCTGGTGACCCTTAACCCATTATGTAATGACTAGCTCTGTGTCCCGTGGTGTACGATAAAGAAAGTAGGATGGTGCACTAGCCCTTTGGACAGAAGATCCAGAAAATCCGGTAGGGCACACGTGGGGGGTGCCAGTAGTCCAAGCATGTCAGAGTACCATGTCCTTCTGGACAAGTTTGGTGCAATGGAAATGACTGGAATGCCCGCCATCTCAATCCTGTGGAGCAGATGAGGGAAAATCTGGAGGGCCAATAAAGTGTAGATCAGGTTGAACTGATGACACGGTCACCAGAGCATCCATGGTAAAGGATTGAGTGTTCCTGGTCCATGCATAAAACCTATCCGGTTTGTTGGTGAACCTGGAGATCCACGTTTGATGTTCCCAACCTGTGGCAGCGAGCTTGAAACACCTCCAAATGAAGGGCCCATTACTTTGGCTCAGATGCTTAAGAATGAGAACATCTGTACATTTTTAACACCTGGGCTGTGGACAGCAGGCAGGGCAGGAACGTACAGTTCTACCCAAGAGAGGATCAAGTCTGCTTCCTTTTGATCAATGTGACTTTTGGTGCCACCATATTAGTTGATGTAGGCCACAATCTGGCACCATCCAACTGGATTCCCATCAGATGTCCTCGCATGAGAGAAGTCCAGAAAATCCTATTGAGGTCCAGAATGTTGCTTGAAATGATGGCTTCCTCAGATGACCAAGTCCCCTGCACCGGGACAGCATCCAGAACTGTGCCCCAGCCTGACAGACTTGCATCCCTCATGAGAACTTTCTACTTGTTGGAGTAAATGGATTCCCTGGGAAATGGATAGCACTGGGTTGAAATCCACCATGATAGGGAGAGTCTGACCTTGATGTGGTCCAAGGACCTAGTCTGTTTGTCCCATGCTGCCAGAATGAATGTTGAGTTGCAGTAGAACGAAACTGGGCACACCGCAGGAAACTTAGCAAGGGTTCCCCTTGGCTGGAAGAGCTCAGACAAAAGTTTGTCCTGAGGCAGGACGATTCTGGACAGAGCCGCGTCTATCATCAGGCACGGGTACTTTAGTCTGTGGGATGGTCCAGCGATGACTTTCTCAGATTGAGGAACCAACCAAAGCTTTGCAAAGTCTGCTGGATTTTAGCTAACCGGGAAGACGGGTCCTTATAACAGGAGATCATCTAGGGAACACACAACATGAATCCCCTGAGCACAGAGCAGAGCAAAGACTAAGGCAAGCACCTTGGTGAAATAGGGGGGCCAAGGAAAGGAAAAAACTAATTGGCAATGCTGATCGCTCCGCTGCATAAGGCAGATAATGCTGATGAGGCGAAAAGATGAGAATGTGAATGTAAGCATCAAGGATATCTATTGAGTCAGAAAATCCTCAGAAGGAGGGAGGTAATGAATGGCCTTTAAGTTTCCATGCCGAACTTCTGCACCTGTCGGATTAAGTTGAGTTTTCAGATCCAGAATGGGCCGGACTCCTCAATTTAGTTTGGGAACCATAAAAAAGTTTCAAAACAGAAACCCTGAAAGAATGTTTCTGTTGTTACGGAGAAATGACCACTTGAGGTAAGAGCTGCTGGACTGCAGTCAGGAGATCCACTCACTGGAACAGGTAAGTGAGGTCTGAAAGCATGAAGACAGGAGGAGGCAAAGTGCAAAACTCCAGTTTGTAGATCTTGGAAATGACAGTCTGGACCCCGGTGTCGAAGGTTTCATAGTTAGTAGTAGTGGGTGAGGATGAAAAAAAGACACAAGTCCAACCTCTGTGCGTGATGAGATGTCAGTATTACATTGTATCTCCCTGTATGTTGGGGTCGTTCAGGTGATTATCTAATAGTTTCTTGAAACTATCGATGCTCCCCGCTGAGACCACCGCCTGTGGAAGGGAATTCCACATCCTTGCCGCTCTTACAGTAAAGAACCCTCTACATAGTTTAAGGTTAAACCTCTTTTCTCCTAATTTTTATGAATGGCCACTTGTCTTATTAAACTCCCTTCTGCGGAAAAGTTTTCTCCCTATTGTGGGGTCACCAGTACGGTATTTGTAAATTGAAATCATCTCCCCTCTCAAGTGTCTCTTCTCCAGAGAGAATAAGTTCAGCTCTCGTTTCCTGTCTAAGGTTTCCTGGGACCAGAAGGCTGACATAAGTCCCCCCAGTCTCAGAAGTGAGGGCACCCCCATCACTGGAGAGAAGCCCTTAGATAAGCCTTGGTTGCTTAGCAGGGCCATGTCTCCTTACCAAAAGTAAGCTCCGGATTTGGAACTGGATGATTTAGAGGGACGAAAGAAACCCTTCTTACACCCAATAGTAGAAGACCTACTGGTAGAGACACGTCTTTTTCTGCCCTTACCCCCTGTAAGCTCCCGCTATGGAGAAGAGGACCTCTAACCTCTTGTTTAATAGGTTACTGCTAAGAGACACATATGGAGAAATAAAGGACCTTCTCTGGATGAGGGCAATGTCCATATAGGACAGGCTCCACCAGCAAGTGGCAATTCAAGGAACTCATGCTGGACACCTTGGGGACTCAGACTGCTCTAAACAGGATCCTGATCTGATTTCTCAGGAGAGGGATCATCCCCAAAAGTGGTCCTCAGAGGGGTGCTCATGACCTCCACACTGTGCTACACCAATGGAAGGGAGCCAGGAGCTGTGGCAGGTGTGAAGGCACAGCCAGGAGAAGGCAAGGCATGCAGCCGCAGGAACCGGAGAGTGAGGAAGCACAGATACAAGGAAATGGCAACAAATTTTAAAATGTAACCAATACTTCAAGTTGTGACCACCAGAAGAAGGTGGTTCCGGCACCCACACATCCCAAAGTGGGTTTATGTGATAATATACCACCCTGAGAGGCCTTCCACCCTGTAATCACCGCTGAAGCTCTGCAGGCAGGAATAAAAGGGGGATATACGTCATCCCTTCACTATAGGAATACCCCGCAGGGGTCCTCAGAGACAGGGCCTGACAGCAGAACACATCTTGTCATAGCAGAAGAGGACCTGCATGATGGGCTCCACATAACCTCAAAGCATTATGGGTCATCTTGATTCTCCTTGAATTTGTGTCTTAGACCCACCTTTATCTTACTCAGCTTCATCTGAATCTTCTTAGATACCAGGTCTGACCAATACTTTTCCCCTAGAAAGTCCCAGAAGATGCGTCCCAGCAGAGCATTCACCCAGGCCTGTGGTTCTTCGTCCACCATCACCGTGTCAGTCTGTGAACAGACACAAGGTACAGCACAAGTCACAATAAATTCCTCACCTGACCAGACGTGTGTCCGCTATCACTGGATACTGATGGGAATATAATCTGCAAGGATCAGCCCTGAACTGAAAGCCCCGTCCTCTGCAGAGTACAGACCCCCCACCTCCTCTACAGAGCCCATCCTCTGCAGAGTACAGACCCCCCCACCTCCTCTACAGAGCCCATCCTCTGCAGAGTACAGACCCCCCCACCTTCTCTACAGAGCCCATCCTCTGCAGAGTACAGACCCCCCCCACCTCCTCTACAGAGCCCATCCTCTGCAGAGTACAGACCCCCCACCTCCTGTACAGAGCCCATCCTCTGCAGAGTACAGACCCCCCCCCCCACCTCGTCTACAGAGCCCATCCTCTGCAGAGTACAGACCCCCCACCTCCTCTACAGAGCCCATCCTCTGCAGAGTACAGACCCCCCCCCCCCACCTCGTCTACAGAGCCCATCCTCTGCAGAGTACAGACCCCCCACCTCCTCTACAGAGCCCATCCTCTGCAGAGCACAGACCCCCCCACCTTGTCTACAGAGCCCATCCTCTGCAGAGTACAGACCCCCCCTACCTCCTCTATAGAGCCCATCCTCTGCAGAGTACAGACCCCCCACCTCGTCTACAGAGCTCATCCTCTGCAGAGTACAGACCCCCCACTTCCTCTACAGAGCCCATCCTCTGCAGAGTACAGACCCCCCACTTCCTCTATAGAGCCCATACTCTGCAGAGTACAGACCCCCCACCTCCTCTACAGAGCCCATCCTCTGCAGAGTACAGACCCCCCACTTCCTCTACAGAGCCCATCCTCTGCAGAGTACAGACCCCCCACCTCCTCTACATAGCCCATCCTCTGCAGAGTACAGACCCCCCACCTCCTCTACAGAGCCCATCCTCTGCAAAGTACAGACCCCCCACCTCCTCTACAGAGCCCATCCTCTGCAGAGTACAGACCCCCCACCTCGTCTACAGAGCTCATCCTCTGCAGAGTACAGACCCCCCACTTCCTCTACAGAGCCCATCCTCTGCAGAGTACAGACCCCCCACCTCCTCTACAGAGCCCATCCTCTGCAGAGTACAGACCCCCACCTCCTCTACAGAGCCCATTCTCTGTAGAGTACAGACCCCCCACCTCCTCTACAGAGCCCATCCTCTGCAGAGTACAGACCCCCCACCTCCTCTACAGAGCCCATCCTCTGCATAGTACAGACCCCCCACCTCCTCTACAGAGCCCATCCTCTGCAGAGTACAGACCCCCCACCTCCTCTACAGAGCCCATCCTCTGCAGAGTACAGACCCCCCACCTCCTCTACAGAGCCCATCCTCTGCAAAGTACAGACCCCCCACCTCCTCTACAGAGCCCATCCTCTGCAGAGTACAGACCCCCCACCTCCTCTACAGAGCCCATCCTTTGCAAAGTACAGACCCCCCCACCTCCTCTACAGAGCCCATCCTCTGCAGAGTACAGACCCCCCACCTCCTCTACAGAGCCCATCCTCTGCAGAGTACAGACCCCCCACCTCCTCTACAGAGCCCATCCTCTGCAAAGTACAGACCCCCCACCTCCTCTACAGAGCCCATCCTCTGCAGAGTACAGACCCCCCACCTCCTCTACAGAGCCCATCCTCTGCAGAGTACAGACCCCCCACTTACTCTACAGAGCCCATCCTATGCAGAGTACAGACCCCCCACTTCCTCTACAGAGCCCATCCTCTGCAGAGTACAGACCCCCCACTTCCTCTACAGAGCCCATCCTCTGCAGAGTACAGACCCCCCACTTCCTCTACAGAGCCCATCCTCTGCAGAGTACAGACCCCCCACTTCCTCTACAGAGCCCATCCTCTGCAGAGTACAGACCACCCCACCTTGTCTACAGAGCCCATCCTCTGCAGAGTACAGACCCCCCCCCCACCTTGTCTACAGAGCCCATCCTCTGCAGAGTACAGACCCCCCCCACCTTGTCTACAGAGCCCATCCTCTGCAGAGCACAGACCCCCCACCTCCTCTACAGAGCCCATCCTCTGCAGAGTACAGACCCCCCACCTCCTCTACAGAGCCCATCCTCTGCAGAGTACAGACCCCCCCCACCTCGTCTACAGAGCCCATCCTCTGCAGAGTACAGACCCCCCACCTCCTCTACAGAGCCCATCCTCTGCAGAGTACAGACCCCCCACCTCCTCTACAGAGCCCATCCTCTGCAGAGTACAGACCCCCCACCTCCTCTACAGAGCCCATCCTCTGCAGAGTACAGACCCCCCACCTCCTCTACAGAGCCCATCCTCTGCAGAGTACAGACCCCCCACCTCCTCTACAGAGCCCATCCTCTGCAGAGTACAGACCCCCCACTTCCTCTACAGAGCCCATCCTCTGCAGAGTACAGACCCCCCACTTCCTCTACAGAGCCCATCCTCTGCAGAGTACAGACCCCCCACTTCCTCTACAGAGCCCATCCTCTGCAGAGTACAGACCCCCCACCTCCTCTACAGAGCCCACCTCACCTTCTTGGCAGCAGTGGGGCTGCTGTTGGCGCTTTGTAGCGGGCTTTCCTCGGGGCTCGTCTCCTCTTGTGGAATACATTGTGCCATGTAAACATTGTAATCCAGAGGCATTTTTTGCTTCACGCTCCCTGGAAGCTCCTTACTCCGTGGCTGGGAAATCACCTCATCCATACTCCCCTTACTGCTACTCCGGCTGTGTGTCAGGATCCCCGACTGGCTGTTCTGTCGGTTGTGTGTTAGCAGGAGACCTAAGGAGACAAAACAAGGGCTGACAATACCGGGGAGGGGGAGGGGGTCTAATATTAAGGAGTAATACCGCAGACAGAATATATTACCTTTTATTGCCGGAGTCCCACCACCTTTTTTTGGTTCGGTTTTCATTTTGGAGACAAGAAGAAACCTGTGGAACCATTCTTCCTTCTCTCGGCCGCTCCTTCCAAACAGGTACAACACGTCTTCCTTGTTACAAAGCAGCTTTCCGCCATCTTGTGAGGAGCCGTCTCCTTTCTCCTCACTGCTGTTCTTTTCTACCTGAGCTTTAGACATGAAATCCTCCTGGTGGGCGAGTTCCAGACAGATGGGGTACTTCTTGTTCCAGAGCCTCTTACGTGCCAGGCTCCTCGGTTCCAGAGTCACCTACCCAACAAACACATGGAATAAGTGGATTCTGAGGTCTGACACTTACCAGCATACAGGATATGTATTATTCTGTGACTTTCTGGGGGTCGGGCCATACTACAGCAAGTGTACAAGTACAACGCCCTTCTATATTACATACATAATCATAGGAGGTACAAAGAGTTATCTCCACTCCCTCAAGTCTGGTGATTGGACTTATAACTGTCTTTACACTAATGACTTCCTAACCGGCACAGTGACCATCTGTACAGCCTCCTCTCACTGGACATCCATGTACACTATGGTACCAGGCAGGAGGAGACAAGACCTCCTCTCACTGGACATCCATGTACACTATGGTACCAGGCAGGAGGAGACAAGACCTCCTCTCACTGGACATCCATGTACACTATGGTACCAGGCAGGAGGAGACACGACCTCCTGTCACTGGACCTCCATGTACACTATGGTACCAGGCAGGAGGAGACAAGACCTCCTCTCACTGGACATCCATGTACACTATGGTACCAGGCAGGAGGAGACACGACCTCCTGTCACTGGACCTCCATGTACACTATGGTACCAGGCAGGAGGAGACACGACCTCCTGTCACTGGACCTCCATGTACACTATGGTACCAGGCAGGAGGAGACAAGACCTCCTCTCACTGGACATCCATGTACACTATGGTACCAGGCAGGAGGAGACAAGACCTCCTCTCACTGGACATCCATGTACACTATGGTACCAGGCAGGAGGAGACACGACCTCCTCTCACTGGACCTCCATGTACACTATGGTACCAGGCAGGAGAAGACAAGACCTCCTCTCACTGGACATCCATGTACACTATGGTACCAGGCAGGAGGAGACAAGACCTCCTCTCACTGGACCTCCATGTACACTATGGTACCAGGCAGGAGGAGACAAGACCTCCTCTCACTGGACATCCATGTACACTATGGTACCAGGCAGAAGACACGAACTCCTCTCACTGGACCTCCATGTACACTATGGTACCAGGCAGGAGGAGACAAGACCTCCTCTCACTGAACATCCATGTACACTATGGTACCAGGCAGGAGGAGACAAGACCTCCTCTCACTGGACATCCATGTACACTATGGTACCAGGCAGGATAAGACAAGACCTCCTCTCACTGGACATCCATGTACACTATGGTACCAGGCAGGAGAAGACAAGACCTCCTCTCACTGGACCTCCATGTACACTATGGTACCAGGCAGGAGGAGACAAGACCTCCTCTCACTGGACCTCCATGTACACTATGGTACCAGGCAGGAGGAGACAAGACCTCCTCTCACTGGACATCCATGTACACTATGGTACCAGGCAGGAGGAGACAAGACCTCCTCTCACTGGACATCCATGTACACTATGGTACCAGGCAGGATAAGACAAGACCTCCTCTCACTGGACATCCATGTACACTATGGTACCAGGCAGGAGGAGACAAGACCTCCTCTCACTGGACATCCATGTACACTATGGTACCAGGCAGGAGGAGACAAGACCTCCTTTCACTGGACATCCATGTATACTATGGTACCAGGCAGGAGGAGACAAGACCTCCTCTCACTGGACATCCATGTACACTATGGTACCAGGCAGGAGGAGACAAGACCTCCTCTCACTGGACATCCATGTACACTATGGTACCAGGCAGAAGACACGACCTCCTCTCACTGGACATCCATGTACACTATGGTACCAGGCAGGAGGAGACAAGACCTCCTCTCACTGGACATCCATGTACACTATGGTACCAGGCAGGAGGAGACAAGACCTCCTCTCACTGGACATCCATGTATACTATGGTACCAGGCAGGAGGAGACAAGACCTCCTCTCACTGGAAATCCATGTACACTATGGTACCAGGCAGGAGGAGACAAGACCTCCATGTACACTATGGTACCAGGCAGGAGAAGACACGACCTCCTCTCACTGGACATCCATGTACACTATGGTACCAGGCAGGAGGAGACAAGACCTCCATGTACACTATGGTACCAGGCAGGAGAAGACACGACCTCCTCTCACTGGACATCCATGTACACTATGGTACCAGGCAGGAAAAGACAAGACCTCCTCTCACTGGACCTCCATGTACACTATGGTACCAGGCAGGAGAAGACACGACCTCCTCTCACTGGACATCCATGTACACTATGGTACCAGGCAGGAGGAGACAAGACCTCCTCTCACTGGACATCCATGTACACTATGGTACCAGGCAGGAGGAGACAAGACCTCCTCTCACTGGACATCCATGTACACTATGGTACCAGGCAGGAGGAGACAAGACCTTCTCTCACTGGACATCCATGTACACTATGGTACCAGGCAGGAGGAGACAAGACCTCCTCTCACTGCACATCCATGTATACTATGGTACCAGGCAGGAGGAAACAAGACCTCCTCTCACTGGACATCCATGTACACTATGGTACCAGGCAGGAGGAGACAAGACCTCCTCTCACTGGACATCCATGTACACTATGGTACCAGGCAGGAGGAGACAAGACCTCCATGTACACTATGGTACCAGGCAGGAGAAGACACGACCTCCTCTCACTGGACATCCATGTACACTATGGTACCAGGCAGGATAAGACAAGACCTCCTCTCACTGGACCTCCATGTACACTATGGTACCAGGCAGGAGGAGACAAGACCTCCTCTCACTGGACATCCATGTACACTATGGTACCAGGCAGGATAAGACAAGACCTCCTCTCACTGGACCTCCATGTACACTATGGTACCAGGCAGGATAAGACAAGACCTCCTCTCACTGGACCTCCATGTACACTATGGTACCAGGCAGGAGGAGACAAGACCTCCTCTCACTGGACCTCCATGTACACTATGGTACCAGGCAGTAGAAGACACGACCTCCTCTCACTGGACATCCATGTACACTATGGTACCAGGCAGGAGGAGACAAGACCTCCTCTCACTGGACATCCATGTACACTATGGTACCAGGCAGGAGAAGACAAGACCTCCTCTCACTGGACCTCCATGTACACTATGGTACCAGGCAGGAGGAGACAAGACCTCCTCTCACTGGACATCCATGTAGACTATGGTACCAGGCAGGAGGAGACAAAACCTCCATGTACACTATGGTACCAGGCAGGAGGAGACAAGACCTCCTCTCACTGGACCTCCATGTACACTATGGTACCAGGCAGTAGAAGACACGACCTCCTCTCACTGGACATCCATGTACACTATGGTACCAGGCAGGAGGAGACAAGACCTCCTCTCACTGGACATCCATGTACACTATGGTACCAGGCAGGAGAAGACAAGACCTCCTCTCACTGGACCTCCATGTACACTATGGTACCAGGCAGGAGGAGACAAGACCTCCTCTCACTGGACATCCATGTAGACTATGGTACCAGGCAGGAGGAGACAAAACCTCCATGTACACTATGGTACCAGGCAGGAGGAGACAAGACCTCCTCTCACTGGACATCCATGTACACTATGGTACCAGGCAGGAGAAGACAAGACCTCCTCTCACTGGACATCCATGTACACTATGGTACCAGGCAGGAGAAGACACGACCTCCTCTCACTGGACATCCATGTACACTATGGTACCAGGCAGGAGAAGACACGACCTCCTCTCACTGGACATCCATGTACACTATGGTACCAGGCAGGAGAAGACACGACCTCCTCTCACTGGACATCCATGTACACAATGGTACCAGGCAGGAGAAGACACGACCTCCTCTCACTGGACCTCCATGTACACTATGGTACCAGGCAGGAGGAGACAAGACCTCCTCTCACTGGACCTCCATGTACACTATGGTACCAGGCAGAAGACACGACCTCCTCTCACTGGACATCCATGTACACTATGGTACCAGGCAGGAGGAGACAAGACCTCCTCTCACTGGACATCCATGTACACTATGGTACCAGGCAGGAGGAGACAAGACCTCCATGTACACTATGGTACCAGGCAGGAGAAGACACGACCTCCTCTCACTGGACATCCATGTACACTATGGTACCAGGCAGGAGGAGACAAGACCTCCTCTCACTGGACATCCATGTACACTATGGTACCAGGCAGGATAAGACAAGACCTCCTCTCACTGGACCTCCATGTACACTATGGTACCAGGCAGGAGGAGACAAGACCTCCTCTCACTGGAGCTCCATGTACACTATGGTACCAGGCAGGAGAAGACACGACCTCCTCTCACTGGACATCCATGTACACTATGGTACCAGGCAGGAGGAGACAAGACCTCCTCTCACTGGACATCCATGTACACTATGGTACCAGGCAGGAGAAGACAAGACCTCCTCTCACTGGACCTCCATGTACACTATGGTACCAGGCAGGATAAGACAAGACCTCCTCTCACTGGACCTCCATGTACACTATGGTACCAGGCAGGAGGAGACAAGACCTCCTCTCACTGGACCTCCATGTACACTATGGTACCAGGCAGAAGACACGACCTCCTCTCACTGGACATCCATGTACACTATGGTACCAGGCAGGAGGAGACACGACCTCCTCTCACTGGACATCCATGTACACTATGGTACCAGGCAGGAGGAGACAAGACCTCCATGTACACTATGGTACCAGGCAGGAGAAGACACGACCTCCTCTCACTGGACATCCATGTACACTATGGTACCAGTCAGGAGGAGACAAGACCTCCATGTACACTATGGTACCAGGCAGGAGAAGACACGACCTCCTCTCACTGGACATCCATGTACACTATGGTACCAGGCAGGAGGAGACAAGACCTCCTCTCACTGGACATCTATGTACACTATGGTACCAGGCAGGAGGAGACAAGACCTCCTCTCACTGGACATCCATGTACACTATGGTACCAGGCAGGATAAGACAAGACCTCCTCTCACTGGACCTCCATGTACACTATGGTACCAGGCAGGAGGAGACAAGACCTCCTCTCACTGGACCTCCATGTACACTATGGTACCAGGCAGGAGAAGACAAGACCTCCTCTCACTGGACCTCCATGTACACTATGGTACCAGGCAGGAGAAGACACGACCTCCTCTCACTGGACATCCATGTACACTATGGTACCAGGCAGGAGGAGACAAGACCTCCTCTCACTGGACATCCATGTACACTATGGTACCAGGCAGGAGAAGACAAGACCTCCTCTCACTGGACCTCCATGTACACTATGGTACCAGGCAGGAGGAGACAAGACCTCCTCTCACTGGACATCCATGTACACTATGGTACCAGGCAGGAGGAGACAAGACCTCCTCTCACTGGACATCCATGTACACTATGGTACCAGGCAGGATAAGACAAGACCTCCTCTCACTGGACCTCCATGTACACTATGGTACCAGGCAGGATAAGACAAGACCTCCTCTCACTGGACCTCCATGTACACTATGGTACCAGGCAGGAGGAGACAAGATCTCCTCTCACTGGACCTCCATGTACACTATGGTACCAGGCAGAAGACACGACCTCCTCTCACTGGACATCCATGTACACTATGGTACCAGGCAGGAGAAGACACGACCTCCTCTCACTGGACATCCATGTACACTATGGTACCAGGCAGGAGAAGACACGACCTCCTCTCACTGGACATCCATGTACACAATGGTACCAGGCAGGAGAAGACACGACCTCCTCTCACTGGACCTCCATGTACACTATGGTACCAGGCAGGAGGAGACAAGACCTCCTCTCACTGGACCTCCATGTACACTATGGTACCAGGCAGAAGACACGACCTCCTCTCACTGGACATCCATGTATACTATGGTACCAGGCAGGAGGAGACAAGACCTCCTCTCACTGGACATCCATGTACACTATGGTACCAGGCAGGAGGAGACAAGACCTCCATGTACACTATGGTACCAGGCAGGATAAGACAAGACCTCCTCTCACTGGACCTCCATGTACACTATGGTACCAGGCAGGAGGAGACAAGACCTCCTCTCACTGGACCTCCATGTACACTATGGTACCAGGCAGGATAAGACAAGACCTCCTCTCACTGGACCTCCATGTACACTATGGTACCAGGCAGGAGAAGACAAGACCTCCTCTCACTGGACCTCCATGTACACTATGGTACCAGGCAGGAGAAGACACGACCTCCTCTCACTGGACATCCATGTACACTATGGTACCAGGCAGGAGGAGACAAGACCTCCTCTCACTGGACATCCATGTACACTATGGTACCAGGCAGGAGAAGACAAGACCTCCTCTCACTGGACCTCCATGTACACTATGGTACCAGGCAGGAGGAGACAAGACCTCCTCTCACTGGACATCCATGTACACTATGGTACCAGGCAGGAGGAGACAAGACCTCCTCTCAGTGGACATCCATGTACACTATGGTACCAGGCAGGATAAGACAAGACCTCCTCTCACTGGACCTCCATGTACACTATGGTACCAGGCAGGAGGAGACAAGATCTCCTCTCACTGGACCTCCATGTACACTATGGTACCAGGCAGAAGACACGACCTCCTCTCACTGGACATCCATGTACACTATGGTACCAGGCAGGAGAAGACACGACCTCCTCTCACTGGACCTCCATGTACACTATGGTACCAGGCAGGAGGAGACAAGACCTCCTCTCACTGGACATCCATGTACACTATGGTACCAGGCAGGAGGAGACAAGACCTCCTCTCAGTGGACATCCATGTACACTATGGTACCAGGCAGGATAAGACAAGACCTCCTCTCACTGGACCTCCATGTACACTATGGTACCAGGCAGGAGGAGACAAGATCTCCTCTCACTGGACCTCCATGTACACTATGGTACCAGGCAGAAGACACGACCTCCTCTCACTGGACATCCATGTACACTATGGTACCAGGCAGGAGAAGACACGACCTCCTCTCACTGGACATCCATGTACACTATGGTACCAGGCAGGAGAAGACACGACCTCCTCTCACTGGACATCCATGTACACAATGGTACCAGGCAGGAGAAGACACGACCTCCTCTCACTGGACCTCCATGTACACTATGGTACCAGGCAGGAGGAGACAAGACCTCCTCTCACTGGACATCCATGTACACTATGGTACCAGGCAGGAGGAGACAAGACCTCCATGTACACTATGGTACCAGGCAGGAGAAGACACGACCTCCTCTCACTGGACATCCATGTACACTATGGTACCAGGCAGGAGGAGACAAGACCTCCTCTCACTGGACATCCATGTACACTATGGTACCAGGCAGGATAAGACAAGACCTCCTCTCACTGGACCTCCATGTACACTATGGTACCAGGCAGGAGGAGACAAGACCTCCTCTCACTGGAGCTCCATGTACACTATGGTACCAGGCAAGAGAAGACACAACCTCCTCTCACTGGACATCCATGTACACTATGGTACCAGGCAGGAGGAGACAAGACCTCCTCTCACTGGACATCCATGTACACTATGGTACCAGGCAGGAGAAGACAAGACCTCCTCTCACTGGACCTCCATGTACACTATGGTACCAGGCAGGAGGAGACAAGACCTCCTCTCACTGGACATCCATGTACACTATGGTACCAGGCAGGATAAGACAAGACCTCCTCTCACTGGACCTCCATGTACACTATGGTACCAGGCAGGAGGAGACAAGACCTCCTCTCACTGGACCTCCATGTACACTATGGTACCAGGCAGAAGACACGACCTCCTCTCACTGGACATCCATGTACACTATGGTACCAGGCAGGAGGAGACACGACCTCCTCTCACTGGACATCCATGTACACTATGGTACCAGGCAGGAGGAGACAAGACCTCCTCTCACTGGACATCCATGTACACTATGGTACCAGGCAGGATAAGACAAGACCTCCTCTCACTGGACATCCATGTACACTATGGTACCAGGCAGGAGGAGACAAGACCTCCATGTACACTATGGTACCAGGCAGGAGAAGACACGACCTCCTCTCACTGGACATCCATGTACACTATGGTACCAGTCAGGAGGAGACAAGACCTCCATGTACACTATGGTACCAGGCAGGAGAAGACACGACCTCCTCTCACTGGACATCCATGTACACTATGGTACCAGGCAGGAGGAGACAAGACCTCCTCTCACTGGACATCTATGTACACTATGGTACCAGGCAGGAGGAGACAAGACCTCCTCTCACTGGACATCCATGTACACTATGGTACCAGGCAGGATAAGACAAGACCTCCTCTCACTGGACCTCCATGTACACTATGGTACCAGGCAGGAGGAGACAAGACCTCCTCTCACTGGACCTCCATGTACACTATGGTACCAGGCAGGAGGAGACAAGACCTCCTCTCACTGGACCTCCATGTACACTATGGTACCAGGCAGGAGAAGACACGACCTCCTCTCACTGGACATCCATGTACACTATGGTACCAGGCAGGAGGAGACAAGACCTCCTCTCACTGGACATCCATGTACACTATGGTACCAGGCAGGAGAAGACAAGACCTCCTCTCACTGGACCTCCATGTACACTATGGTACCAGGCAGGAGGAGACAAGACCTCCTCTCACTGGACATCCATGTACACTATGGTACCAGGCAGGAGGAGACAAGACCTCCTCTCACTGGACATCCATGTACACTATGGTACCAGGCAGGATAAGACAAGACCTCCTCTCACTGGACCTCCATGTACACTATGGTACCAGGCAGGAGGAGACAAGACCTCCTCTCACTGGACCTCCATGTACACTATGGTACCAGGCAAGAGAAGACACAACCTCCTCTCACTGGACATCCATGTACACTATGGTACCAGGCAGGAGGAGACAAGACCTCCTCTCACTGGACATCCATGTATACTATGGTACCAGGCAGGAGGAGACAAGACCTCCTCTCACTGGACATCCATGTACACTATGGTACCAGGCAGGAGGAGACACGACCTCCTCTCACTGGACATCCATGTACACTATGGTACCAGGCAGGAGGAGACAAGACCTCCTCTCACTGGACATCCATGTACACTATGGTACCAGGCAGGATAAGACAAGACCTCCTCTCACTGGACATCCATGTACACTATGGTACCAGGCAGGAGACGACAAGACCTCCATGTACACTATGGTACCAGGCAGGAGAAGACACGACCTCCTCTCACTGGACATCCATGTACACTATGGTACCAGGCAGGAGGAGACAAGACCTCCTCTCACTGGACATCTATGTACACTATGGTACCAGGCAGGAGGAGACAAGACCTCCTCTCACTGGACCTCCATGTACACTATGGTACCAGGCAGGAGGAGACAAAACCTCCATGTACACTATGGTACCAGGCAGGAGGAGACAAGACCTCCTCTCACTGGACATCCATGTACACTATGGTACCAGGCAGGAGAAGACACGACCTCCTCTCACTGGACATCCATGTACACTATGGTACCAGGCAGGAGAAGACACGACCTCCTCTCACTGGACATCCATGTACACTATGGTACCAGGCAGGAGAAGACACGACCTCCTCTCACTGGACATCCATGTACACTATGGTACCAGGCAGGAGAAGACACGACCTCCTCTCACTGGACATCCATGTACACAATGGTACCAGGCAGGAGAAGACACGACCTCCTCTCACTGGACCTCCATGTACACTATGGTACCAGGCAGGAGGAGACAAGACCTCCTCTCACTGGACCTCCATGTACACTATGGTACCAGGCAGAAGACACGACCTCCTCTCACTGGACATCCATGTACACTATGGTACCAGGCAGGAGGAGACAAGACCTCCTCTCACTGGACATCCATGTACACTATGGTACCAGGCAGGAGGAGACAAGACCTCCTCTCACTGGACATCCATGTATACTATGGTACCAGGCAGGAGGAGACACGACCTCCTCTCACTGGACATCCATGTACACTATGGTACCAGGCAGGAGGAGACAAGACCTCCTCGCACTGGACATCCATGTACACTATGGTACCAGGCAGGATAAGACAAGACCTCCTCTCACTGGACATCCATGTACACTATGGTACCAGGCAGGAGAAGACAAGACCTCCTCTCACTGGACCTCCATGTACACTATGGTACCAGGCAGGAGGAGACAAGACCTCCATGTACACTATGGTACCAGGCAGGAGGAGACAAGACCTCCTCGCACTGGACATCCATGTACACTATGGTACCAGGCAGGATAAGACAACACCTCCTCTCACTGGACATCCATGTACACTATGGTACCAGGCAGGAGGAGACAAGACCTCCATGTACACTATGGTACCAGGCAGGAGAAGACACGACCTCCTCTCACTGGACATCCATGTACACTATGGTACCAGGCAGAAGACACGACCTCCTCTCACTGGACATCCATGTACACTATGGTACCAGGCAGGAGGAGACAAGACCTCCTCTCACTGGACATCCATGTACACTATGGTACCAGGCAGGAGGAGACAAGACCTCCTCTCACTGGACATCCATGTATACTATGGTACCAGGCAGGAGGAGACACGACCTCCTCTCACTGGACATCCATGTACACTATGGTACCAGGCAGGAGGAGACAAGACCTCCTCGCACTGGACATCCATGTACACTATGGTACCAGGCAGGATAAGACAAGACCTCCTCTCACTGGACATCCATGTACACTATGGTACCAGGCAGGAGAAGACAAGACCTCCTCTCACTGGACCTCCATGTACACTATGGTACCAGGCAGGAGGAGACAAGACCTCCATGTACACTATGGTACCAGGCAGGAGGAGACAAGACCTCCTCGCACTGGACATCCATGTACACTATGGTACCAGGCAGGATAAGACAAGACCTCCTCTCACTGGACATCCATGTACACTATGGTACCAGGCAGGAGGAGACAAGACCTCCATGTACACTATGGTACCAGGCAGGAGGAGACAAGACCTCTTCTCACTGGACATCCATGTACACTATGGTACCAGGCAGGAGAAGACAAGACCTCCTCTCACTGGACCTCCATGTACACTATGGTAACAGGCAGGAGGAGACAAGACCTCCTCTCACTGGACATCCATGTACACTATGGTACCAGGCAGGAGGAGACAAGACCTCCTCTCACTGGACATCCATGTACACTATGGTACCAGGCAGGATAAGACAAGACCTCCTGTCACTGGACCTCCATGTACACTATGGTACCAGGCAGGAGGAGACAAGACCTCCTCTCACTGGACCTCCATGTACACTATGGTACTAGGCAGAAGACACGACCTCCTCTCACTGGACATCCATGTACACTATGGTACCAGGCAGGAGGAGACACGACCTCCTCTCACTGGACATCCATGTACACTATGGTACCAGGCAGGAGGAGACAAGACCTCCTCTCACTGGACATCCATGTACACTATGGTACCAGGCAGGATAAGACAAGACCTCCTCTCACTGGACATCCATGTACACTATGGTACCAGGCAGGAGGAGACAAGACCTCCATGTACACTATGGTACCAGGCAGGAGAAGACACGACCTCCTCTCACTGGACATCCATGTACACTATGGTACCAGGCAGGAGGAGACAAGACCTCCATGTACACTATGGTACCAGGCAGGAGAAGACACGACCTCCTCTCACTGGACATCCATGTACACTATGGTACCAGGCAGGAGGAGACAAGACCTCCTCTCACTGGACATCCATGTACACTATGGTACCAGGCAGGAGGAGACAAAACCTCCATGTACACTATGGTACCAGGCAGGAGGAGACAAGACCTCCTCTCACTGGACATCCATGTACACTATGGTACCAGGCAGGAGGAGACAAGACCTCCTCTCACTGGACATCCATGTACACTATGGTACCAGGCAGGAGGAGACAAAACCTCCATGTACACTATGGTACCAGGCAGGAGAAGGCAAGACCTCCTCTCACTGGACATCCATGTACACTATGGTACCAGGCAGGAGAAGACACGACCTCCTCTCACTGGACATCCATGTACACTATGGTACCAGGCAGGATAAGACAAGACCTCCTCTCACTGGACATCCATGTACACTATGGTACCAGGCAGGAGGAGACAAGACCTCCTCTCACTGGACATCCATGTACACTATGGTACCAGGCAGGAGAAGACACGACCTCCTCTCACTGGACATCCATGTACACTATGGTACCAGGCAGGAGAAGACAAGACCTCCTCTCACTGGACATCCATGTACACTATGGTACCAGGCAGGAGGAGACAAGACCTCCTCTCACTGGACATCCATGTACACTATGGTACCAGGCAGGAGAAGACACGACCTCCTCTCACTGAACATCCATGTACACTATGGTACCAGTCAGGAGGAGACAAGACCTCCTCTCACAACATCCGAGGTTGGTAGACAGAAACTGCTCACTGAGTCACATCTCATCATGTGGTTTTGCTGGTACAAACCGTGGACTCACCTTACAGTCTACCAAGTCGTAGATCTTCTGGCTCACAAAGACCTCTTCGGGTTTGGACTCGTTGTAGATGGCTCTCCGCGAGACATTTTTGTTGGGTTTGGAGATACGCAATGTGGAGCCTTCCAGACGAACGAACACTGAAGAGGTCAGGGTGGCGTGATAAGTCTCCGGGTCATAATTCTGGATCTCGTTCATCCATCCCTAGAGAGAGAGAGGAGACACAGACAGAAAACAAGTGATGATGAGAACTACAACCACCAACAATGAGAATGATGTACTGAGGACTCCATCATGAGAACTACAACCCCCAACAATGAGAATGATGTACTGAGGACTCCATCATGAGAACTACAACCCCCAACAATGAGAATGAAGTACTGAGGACTCCATCATGAGAACTACAACCACCAACAATGAGAATGATGTACTGAGGACTCCATCATGAGAACTACAACCCCCAACAATGATGTACTGAGGACTCCATCATGAGAACTACAACCACCAACAATGAGAATGAAGTACTGAGGACTCCATCATGAGAACTACAACCCCCAACAATGAGAATGATGTACTGAGGACTCCATCATGAGAACTACAACCCCCAACAATGAGAATGATGTACTGAGGACTCCATCATGAGAACTACAACCCCCAACAATGAGAATGATGTACTGAGGACTCCATCATGAGAACTACAACCCCCAACAATGAGAATGAAGTACTGAGGACTCCATCATGAGAACTACAACCCCCAACAATGAGAATGAGGTACTGAGGACTCCATCATGAGAACTACAACCACCAACAATGAGAATGATGTACTGAGGACTCCATCATGAGAACTACAACCCCCAACAATGAGAATGATGTACTGAGGACTCCATCATGAGAACTACAACCCCCAACAATGAGAATGATGTACTGAGGACTCCATCATGAGAACTACAACCCCCAACAATGAGAATGAAGTACTGAGGACTCCATCATGAGAACTACAACCACCAACAATGATGTACTGAGGACTCCATCATGAGAACTACAACCCCCAACAATGATATACTGAGGACTCCATCATGAGAACTACAACCCCCAACAATGAAGTACTGAGGACTCAATCATGAGAACTACAACCCCCAACAATGAGAATGATGTACTGAGGACTCCATCATGAGAACTACAACCTCCAACAATGAGAATGATGTACTGAGGACTCCATCATGAGAACTACAACCCCCAACAATGAGAATGATGTACTGAGGACTCCATCATGAGAACTACAACTCCCAACAATGAGAATGATGTACTGAGGACTCCATCATGAGAACTACAACTCCCAACAATGAGAATGATGTACTGAGGACTCCATCATGAGAACTACAACCTCCAACAATGAGAATGATGTACTGAGGACTCCATCATGAGAACTACAACCACCAACAATGAGGATGATGTACTGAGGACTCCATCATGAGAACTACAACCCCCAACAATGAGAATGAAGTACTGAGGACTCCATCATGAGAACTACAACCCCCAACAATGATGTACTGAGGACTCCATCATGAGAACTACAACCCCCAACAATGAGAATGAAGTACTGAGGACTCCATCATGAGAACTACAACCCCCAACAATGAGAATGAGGTACTGAGGACTCCATCATGAGAACTACAACCACCAACAATGAGAATGATGTACTGAGGACTCCATCATGAGAACTACAACCCCCAACAATGAGAATGATGTACTGAGGACTCCATCATGAGAACTACAACCCCCAACAATGATGTACTGAGGACTCCATCATGAGAACTACAACCCCCAACAATGAGAATGAAGTACTGAGGACTCCATCATGAGAACTACAACCCCCAACAATGAGAATGATGTACTGAGGACTCCATCATGAGAACTACAACCCCCAACAATGAGAATGAAGTACTGAGGACTCCATCATGAGAACTACAACCACCAACAATGATGTACTGAGGACTCCATCATGAGAACTACAACCCCCAACAATGAAGTACTGAGGACTCAATCATGAGAACTACAACCCCCAACAATGAGAATGATGTACTGAGGACTCCATCATGAGAACTACAACCTCCAACAATGAGAATGATGTACTGAGGACTCCATCATGAGAACTACAACCCCCAACAATGAGAATGATGTACTGAGGACTCCATCATGAGAACTACAACTCCCAACAATGAGAATGATGTACTGAGGACTCCATCATGAGAACTACAACCTCCAACAATGAGAATGATGTACTGAGGACTCCATCATGAGAACTACAACCACCAACAATGAGGATGATGTACTGAGGACTCCATCATGAGAACTACAACCCCCAACAATGAGAATGAAGTACTGAGGACTTCATCATGAGAACTACAACCCCCAACAATGAGAATGAAGTACTGAGGACTCCATCATGAGAACTACAACCCCCAACAATGATGTACTGAGGACTCCATCATGAGAACTACAACCCCCAACAATGAGAATGAAGTACTGAGGACTCCATCATGAGAACTACAACCACCAACAATGAGAATGATGTACTGAGGACTCCATCATGAGAACTACAACCCCCAACAATGAGAATGAAGTACTGAGGACTCCATCATGAGAACTACAACCCCCAACAATGAGAATGATGTACTGAGGACTCCATCATGAGAACTACAACCCCCAACAATGATGTACTGAGGACTCCATCATGAGAACTACAACCCCCAACAATGATGTACTGAGGACTTCATCATGAGAACTACAACCCCCAACAATGATGTACTGAGGACTTCATCATGAGAACTACAACCCCCAACAATGATGTACTGAGGACTCCATCATGAGAACTACAACCACCAACAATGAGAATGAAGTACTGAGGACTCCATCATGAGAACTACAACCCCCAACAATGATGTACTGAGGACTCCATCATGAGAACTACAACCCCCAACAATGATGTACTGAGGACTCCATCATGAGAACTACAACCACCAACAATGAGAATGAAGTACTGAGGACTCCATCATGAGAACTACAACCACCAACAATGAGAATGATGTACTGAGGACTCCATCATGAGAACTACAACCCCCAACAATGAGAATGAAGTACTGAGGACTCCATCATGAGAACTACAACCCCCAACAATGAGAATGATGTACTGAGGACTCCATCATGAGAACTACAACCCCCAACAATGATGTACTGAGGACTCCATCATGAGAACTACAACCCCCAACAATGAGAATGATGTACTGAGGACTCCATCATGAGAACTACAACCCCCAGCAATGATGTACTGAGGACTCCATCATGAGAACTACAACCCCCAACAATGAGAATGATGTACTGAGGACTCCATCATGAGAACTACAACCCCCAACAATGATGTACTGAGGACTCCATCATGAGAACTACAACCCCCAACAATGAGAATGAAGTACTGAGGACTCCATCATGAGAACTACAACCCCCAACAATGAGAATGATGTACTGAGGACTCCATCATGAGAACTACAACCCCCAACAATGATGTACTGAGGACTCCATCATGAGAACTACAACCCCCAACAATGAGAATGATGTACTGAGGACTCCATCATGAGAACTACAACCCCCAGCAATGATGTACTGAGGACTCCATCATGAGAACTACAACCCCCAACAATGAGAATGATGTACTGAGGACTCCATCATGAGAACTACAACCCCCAACAATGATGTACTGAGGACTCCATCATGAGAACTACAACCCCCAACAATGATGTACTGAGGACTTCATCATGAGAACTACAACCCCCAACAATGATGTACTGAGGACTCCATCATGAGAACTACAACCACCAACAATGAGAATGAAGTACTGAGGACTCCATCATGAGAACTACAACCCCCAACAATGATGTACTGAGGACTCCATCATGAGAACTACAACCCCCAACAATGAGAATGAACTACTGAGGACTCCATCATGAGAACTACAACCCCCAACAATGATGTACTGAGGACTCCATCATGAGAACTACAACCCCCAACAATGATATACTGAGGACTCCATCATGAGAACTACAACCCCCAACAATGATGTACTGAGGACTTCATCATGAGCACTACAACCCCCAACAATGATGTACTGAGGACTCCATCATGAGAACTACAACCCCCAACAATGATGTACTGAGGACTCCATCATGAGAACTACAACCCCCAACAATGAGAATGAAGTACTGAGGACTCCATCATGAGAACTACAACCCCCAACAATGAGAATGAAGTACTGAGGACTCCATCATGAGAACTACAACCCCCAACAATGATGTACTGAGGACTCCATCATGAGAACTACAACCCCCAACAATGATATACTGAGGACTCCATCATGAGAACTACAACCCCCAACAATGATGTACTGAGGACTTCATCATGAGAACTACAACCCCCAACAATGATGTACTGAGGACTCCATCATGAGAACTACAACCCCCAACAATGAGAATGAAGTACTGAGGACTCCATCATGAGAACTACAACCCCCAACAATGATGTACTGAGGACTCCATCATGAGAACTACAACCCCCAACAATGAGAATGAAGTACTGAGGACTCCATCATGAGAACTACAACCCCCAACAATGAGAATGAAGTACTGAGGACTCCATCATGAGAACTACAACCCCCAACAATGAGAATGATGTACTGAGGACTCCATCATGAGAACTACAACCCCCAACAATGAGAATGATGTACTGAGGACTCCATCATGAGAACTACAACCCCCAACAATGATATACTGAGGACTCCATCATGAGAACTACAACCCCCAACAATGATATACTGAGGACTCCATCATGAGAACTACAACCCCCAACAATGAGAATGATGTACTGAGGACTCCATCATGAGAACTACAACCCCCAACAATGAGAATGATGTACTGAGGACTCCATCATGAGAACTACAACCCCCAACAATGAGAATGATGTACTGAGGACTCCATCATGAGAACTACAACCCCCAACAATGAGAATGATGTACTGAGGACTCCATCATGAGAACTACAACCCCCAACAATGATGTACTGAGGACTCCATCATGAGAACTACAACCCCCAACAATGATGTACTGAGGACTCCATCATTAGAACTACAACCCCCAACAATGAGAATGAAGTACCGAGGATTTCCATCATGAGAACTACAACCCCCAACAATGAGAATGAAGTACTGAGGACTCCATCATGAGAACTACAACCCCCAACAATGAGAATGATGTACTGAGGACATTATCATGAGAACTACAACCCCCAACAATGATGTACTGAGGACTCCATCATGAGAACTACAACCCCCAACAATGAGAATGATGTACTGAGGACTCCATCATGAGAACTACAACCCCCAACAATGATGTACTGAGGACTCCATCATGAGAACTACAACCCCCAACAATGAGAATGATGTACTGAGGACTCCATCATGAGAACTACAACCCCCAACAATGATGTACTGAGGACTCCATCATGAGAACTACAACCCCCAACAATGAGAATGAAGTACTGAGGACTCCATCATGAGAACTACAACCCCCAACAATGAGAATGAAGTACTGAGGACTCCATCATGAGAACTACAACCCCCAACAATGAGAATGATGTACTGAGGACTCCATCATGAGAACAACAACCACCAACAATGAGAATGAAGTACTGAGGACTCCATCATGAGAACTACAACCCCCAACAATGAGAATGATGTACTGAGGACTCCATCATGAGAACTACAACCCCCAACAATGAGAATGATGTACTGAGGACTCCATCATGAGAACTACAACACCCAACAATGAGAATGAAGTACTGAGGACTCCATCATGAGAACTACAACCCCCAACAATGAGAATGATGTACTGAGGACTCCATCATGAGAACTACAACCACCAACAATGAGAATGAAGTACTGAGGACTCCATCATGAGAACTACAACCCCCAACAATGAGAATGATGTACTGAGGACTCCATCATGAGAACTACAACCCCCAACAATGAGAATGATGTACTGAGGTCTCCATCATGAGAACTACAACCCCCAACAATGATATACTGAGGACTCCATCATGAGAACTACAACCCCCAACAATGATATACTGAGGACTCCATCATGAGAACTACAACCCCCAACAATGAGAATGATGTACTGAGGACTCCATCATGAGAACTACAACCCCCAACAATGATGTACTGAGGACTCCATCATGAGAACTACAACCCTCAACAATGAGAATGATGTACTGAGGACTCCATCATGAGAACTACAACCCCCAACAATGAGAATGATGTACCGAGGACTCCATCATGAGAACTACAACCACCAACAATGAGAATGATGTACTGAGGACTCCATCATGAGAACTACAACCCCCAACAATGATGTACTGAGGACTCAATCATGAGAACTACAACCCCCAACAATGATGTACTGAGGACTCCATCATGAGAACTACAACCCCCAACAATGAGGATGATGTACTGAGGACTCCATCATGAGAACTACAACCCCCAACAATGATGTACTGAGGACTCACTCATGAGAACTACAACCCCCAACAATGAGAATGATGTACTGAGGACTCCATCATGAGAACTACAACCACCAACAATGATGTACTGAGGACTCCATCATGAGAGCTACAACCCCCAACAATGAGAATGATGTACTGAGGACTCCATCATGAGAACTACAACCCCCAACAATGATGTACTGAGGACTCCATCATGAGAACTACAACCCCCAACAATGATGTACTGAGGACTCCATCATGAGAACTACAACCCCCAACAATGATGTACTGAGGACTCCATCATGAGAACTACAACCCCCAACAATGATGTACTGAGGACTCCATCATGAGAACTACAACCCCCAACAATGATGTACTGAGGACTCCATCATGAGAACTACAACCCCCAACAATGATGTACTGAGGACTCCATCATGAGAACTACAACCACCAACAATGAGAATGATGTACTGAGGACTCCATCATGAGAACTACAACCCCCAACAATGATGTACTGAGGACTCCATCATGAGAACTACAAACCCCAACAATGAGAATGATGTACTGAGGACTCCATCATGAGAACTACAACCCCCAACAATGAGAATGATGTACTGAGGACTCCATCATGAGAACTACAACCCCCAACAATGAGAATGATGTACTGAGGACTCCATCATGAGAACTACAACCCCCAACAATGAGAATGATGTACTGAGGACTCCATCATGAGAACTACAACCCCCAACAATGATGTACTGAGGACTCCATCATGAGAACTACAAACCCCAACAATGAGAATGATGTACTGAGGACTCCATCATGAGAACTACAACCCCCAACAATGATATACTGAGGACTACATCATGAGAACTACAACCCCCAACAATGAGAATGATGTACTGAGGACTCCATCATGAGAACTACAACCCCCAACAATGATATACTGAGGACTCCATCATGAGAACTACAACCCCCAACAATGAGAATGAAGTACTGAGGACTCCATCATGAGAACTACAACCCCCAACAATGATGTACTGAGGACTCCATCATGGGAACTACAACCCCCAACAATGAGAATGATGTACTGAGGACTCCATCATGAGAACTACAACCCCCAACAATGATGTACTGAGGACTCCATCATGAGAACTACAACCCCCAACAATGATGTACTGAGGACTCCATCATGAGAACTACAACCTCCAACAATGATGTACTGAGGACTCCATCATGAGAACTACAACCCCCAACAATGATGTACTGAGGACTCCATCATGGGAACTACAACCCCCAACAATGAGAATGATGTACTGAGGACTCCATCATGAGAACTACAACCCCCAACAATGAGAATGATGTACTGAGGACTCCATCATGAGAACTACAACCCCCAACAATGATGTACTGAGGACTCCATCATGAGAACTACAACCCCCAACAATGATGTACTGAGGACTCCATCATGAGAACTACAACCCCCAACAATGATGTACTGAGGACTCCATCATGAGAACTACAACCCCCAACAATGATGTACTGAGGACTCCATCATGAGAACTACAACCCCCAACAATGATGTACTGAGGACTCCATCATGGGAACTACAACCCCCAACAATGAGAATGATGTACTGAGGACTCCATCATGAGAACTACAACCCCCAACAATGATGTACTGAGGACTCCATCATGAGAACTACAACCCCCAACAATGATGTACTGAGGACTCCATCATGAGAACTACAACCCCCAACAATGATGTACTGAGGACTCCATCATGAGAACTACAACCCCCAACAATGATGTACTGAGGACTCCATCATGAGAACTACAACCCCCAACAATGAGAATGAAGTACTGAGGACTCCATCATGAGAACTACAACCCCCAACAATGAGAATGATGTACTGAGGACTCCATCATGAGAACTACAACCCCCAACAATGATGTACTGAGGACTCCATCATGAGAACTACAACCCCCAACAATGATGTACTGAGGACTCCATCATCAGAACTACAACCACCAACAATGAGAATGATGTACTGAGGACTCCATCATGAGAACTACAACCCCCAACAATGAGAATGATGTACTGAGGACTCCATCATGAGAACTACAACCCCCAACAATGATGTACTGAGGACTCCATCATGAGAACTACAACCCCCAACAATGATGTACTGAGGACTCCATCATGAGAACTACAACCCCCAACAATGATGTACTGAGGACTCCATCATGAGAACTACAACCACCAACAATGAGAATGATGTACTGAGGACTCCATCATGAGAACTACAACCCCCAACAATGAGAATGATGTACTGAGGACTCCATCATGAGAACTACAACCCCCAACAATGATGTACTGAGGACTCCATCATGAGAACTACAACCCCCAACAATGAGAATGATGTACTGAGGACATCATGAGAACTACAACCCCCAACAATGATATACTGAGGACTCCATCATGAGAACTACAACCCCCAACAATGAGAATGATGTACTGAGGACTCCATCATGAGAACTACAACCACCAACAATGAGAATGAAGTACTGAGGACTCCATCATGAGAACTACAACCCCCAAAAATGATATACTGAGGACTTCATCATGAGAACTACAACCCCCAACAATGATGTACTGAGGACTCCATCATGAGAACTACAACCCCCAACAATGATGTACTGAGGACTCCATCATGAGAACTACAACCCCCAACAATGAGAATGAAGTACTGAGGACTCCATCATGAGAACTACAACCCCCAACAATGATGTACTGAGGACTTCATCATGAGAACTACAACCCCCAACAATGATGTACTGAGGACTCCCATCATGAGAACTACAACCCCCAACAATGATGTACTGAGGACTCCATCATGAGAACTACAACCCCCAACAATGATGTACTGAGGACTCCATCATGAGAACTACAACCCCCAACAATGAGAATGATGTACTGAGGACTCCATCATGAGAACTACAACCCCCAACAATGAGAATGATGTACTGAGGACTCCATCATGAGAACTACAACCCCCAACAATGAGAATGATGTACTGAGGACTCCATCATGAGAACTACAACCCCCAACAATGAGAATGAAGTACTGAGGATTTCTATCATGAGAACTACAACCCCCAACAATGAGAATGATGTACTGAGGACTCCATCATGAGAACTACAACCCCCAACAATGAGAATGATGTACTGAGGACTCCATCATGAGAACTACAACCCCCAACAATGATGTACTGAGGACTCCATCATGAGAACTACAACCCCCAACAATGATGTACTGAGGACTCCATCATGAGAACTACAACCCCCAACAATGAAGTACTGAGGACTCCATCATGAGAACTACAACCCCCAACAATGAGAATGATGTACTGAGGACTCCATCATGAGAACTACAACCCCCAACAATGAAGTACTGAGGACTCCATCATGAGAACTACAACCCCCAACAATGAGAATGATGTACTGAGGACTCCAGCATGAGAACTACAACCCCCAACAATGATGTACTGAGGACTCCATCATGAGAACTACAACCCCCAACAATGAGAATGATGTACTGAGGACTCCATCATGAGAACTACAACCCCCAACAATGATGTACTGAGGACTCCATCATGAGAACTACAACCCCCAACAATGATGTACTGAGGACTCCATCATGAGAACTACAACCCCCAACAATGAGAATGAAGTACCGAGGATTTGCATCATGAGAACTACAACCCCCAACAATGAGAATGAAGTACTGAGGACTCCATCATGAGAACTACAACCCCCAACAATGAGAATGATGTACTGAGGACATTATCATGAGAACTACAACCCCCAACAATGATGTACTGAGGACTCCATCATGAGAACTACAACCCCCAACAATGATGTACTGAGGACTCCATCATGAGAACTACAACCCCCAACAATGAGAATGATGTACTGAGGACTCCATCATGAGAACTACAACCCCCAACAATGATGTACTGAGGACTCCATCATGAGAACTACAACCCCCAACAATGATGTACTGAGGACTCCATCATGAGAACTACAACCCCCAACAATGATGTACTGAGGACTCCATCATGAGAACTACAACCCCCAACAATGATGTACTGAGGACTCCATCATGAGAACTACAACCCCCAACAATGATGTACTGAGGACTCCATCATGAGAACTACAACCCCCAACAATGAGAATGAAGTACTGAGGACTCCATCATGAGAACTACAACCCCCAACAATGAGAATGATGTACTGAGGACTCCATCATGAGAACTACAACCCCCAACAATGATGTACTGAGGACTCCATCATGAGAACTACAACCCCCAACAATGATGTACTGAGGACTCCATCATCAGAACTACAACCACCAACAATGAGAATGATGTACTGAGGACTCCATCATGAGAACTACAACCCCCAACAATGAGAATGATGTACTGAGGACTCCATCATGAGAACTACAACCCCCAACAATGATGTACTGAGGACTCCATCATGAGAACTACAACCCCCAACAATGATGTACTGAGGACTCCATCATGAGAACTACAACCCCCAACAATGATGTACTGAGGACTCCATCATGAGAACTACAACCACCAACAATGAGAATGATGTACTGAGGACTCCATCATGAGAACTACAACCCCCAACAATGAGAATGATGTACTGAGGACTCCATCATGAGAACTACAACCCCCAACAATGATGTACTGAGGACTCCATCATGAGAACTACAACCCCCAACAATGAGAATGATGTACTGAGGACATCATGAGAACTACAACCCCCAACAATGATATACTGAGGACTCCATCATGAGAACTACAACCCCCAACAATGAGAATGATGTACTGAGGACTCCATCATGAGAACTACAACCACCAACAATGAGAATGAAGTACTGAGGACTCCATCATGAGAACTACAACCCCCAAAAATGATATACTGAGGACTTCATCATGAGAACTACAACCCCCAACAATGATGTACTGAGGACTCCATCATGAGAACTACAACCCCCAACAATGATGTACTGAGGACTCCATCATGAGAACTACAACCCCCAACAATGAGAATGAAGTACTGAGGACTCCATCATGAGAACTACAACCCCCAACAATGATGTACTGAGGACTTCATCATGAGAACTACAACCCCCAACAATGATGTACTGAGGACTCCCATCATGAGAACTACAACCCCCAACAATGATGTACTGAGGACTCCATCATGAGAACTACAACCCCCAACAATGATGTACTGAGGACTCCATCATGAGAACTACAACCCCCAACAATGAGAATGATGTACTGAGGACTCCATCATGAGAACTACAACCCCCAACAATGAGAATGATGTACTGAGGACTCCATCATGAGAACTACAACCCCCAACAATGAGAATGATGTACTGAGGACTCCATCATGAGAACTACAACCCCCAACAATGAGAATGAAGTACTGAGGATTTCTATCATGAGAACTACAACCCCCAACAATGAGAATGATGTACTGAGGACTCCATCATGAGAACTACAACCCCCAACAATGAGAATGATGTACTGAGGACTCCATCATGAGAACTACAACCCCCAACAATGATGTACTGAGGACTCCATCATGAGAACTACAACCCCCAACAATGATGTACTGAGGACTCCATCATGAGAACTACAACCCCCAACAATGAAGTACTGAGGACTCCATCATGAGAACTACAACCCCCAACAATGAGAATGATGTACTGAGGACTCCATCATGAGAACTACAACCCCCAACAATGAAGTACTGAGGACTCCATCATGAGAACTACAACCCCCAACAATGAGAATGATGTACTGAGGACTCCAGCATGAGAACTACAACCCCCAACAATGATGTACTGAGGACTCCATCATGAGAACTACAACCCCCAACAATGATGTACTGAGGACTCCATCATGAGAACTACAACCCCCAACAATGATGTACTGAGGACTCCATCATGAGAACTACAACCCCCAACAATGAGAATGAAGTACCGAGGATTTCCATCATGAGAACTACAACCCCCAACAATGAGAATGAAGTACTGAGGACTCCATCATGAGAACTACAACCCCCAACAATGAGAATGATGTACTGAGGACATTATCATGAGAACTACAACCCCCAACAATGATGTACTGAGGACTCCATCATGAGAACTACAACCCCCAACAATGATGTACTGAGGACTCCATCATGAGAACTACAACCCCCAACAATGAGAATGATGTACTGAGGACTCCATCATGAGAACTACAACCCCCAACAATGATGTACTGAGGACTCCATCATGAGAACTACAACCCCCAACAATGAGAATGATGTACTGAGGATTTCTATCATGAGAACTACAACCCCCAACAATGAGAATGATGTACTGAGGACTCCATCATGAGAACTACAACCCCCAACAATGATGTACTGAGGACTCCATCATGAGAACTACAACCCCCAACAATGATGTACTGAGGACTCCATGATGAGAACTACAACGCCCAACAATGAGAATGATGTACTGAGGACTCCATCATGAGAACTACAACCCCCAACAATGATATACTGAGGACTCCATCATGAGAAGTACAACCCCCAACAATGAGAATGATGTACTGAGGACTCCATCATGAGAACTACAACCCCCAACAATGAGAATGATGTACTGAGGACTCCATCATGAGAACTACAACCCCCAACAATGAGAATGAAGTACTGAGGACTCCATCATGAGAACTACAACCCCCAACAATGAGAATGATGTACTGAGGACTCCATCATGAGAACTACAACCCCCAACAATGATATACTGAGGACTCCATCATGAGAACTACAACCCCCAACAATGATGTACTGAGGACTTCATCATGAGAACTACAACCCCCAACAATGAGAATGAAGTACTGAGGACTCCATCATGAGAACTACAACCCCCAACAATGATGTACTGAGGACTTCATCATGAGAACTACAACCCCCAACAATGAGAATGAAGTACTGAGGACTCCATCATGAGAACTACAACCCCCAACAATGAGAATGATGTACTGAGGACTCCATCATGAGAACTACAACCCCCAACAATGAGAATGATGTACTGAGGACTCCATCATGAGAACTACAACCCCCAAAAATGAGAATGATGTACTGAGGACTCCATCATGAGAACTACAACCCCCAACAATGATGTACTGAGGACTCCATCATGAGAACTACAACCCCCAACAATGATGTACTGAGGACTCCATCATGAGAACTACAACCCCCAACAATGAGAATGATGTACTGAGGACTCCATTATGAGAACTACAACCCCCAACAATGATGTACTGAGGACTCCATTATGAGAACTACAACCCCCAACAATGATGTACTGAGGACTCCATCATGAGAACTACAACCCCCAACAATGATGTACTGAGGACTCCATCATGAGAACTACAACCCCCAACAATGATGTACTGAGGACTCCATCATGAGAACTACAACCCCCAACAATGAGAATGATGTACTGAGGACTCCATTATGAGAACTACAACCCCCAACAATGATGTACTGAGGACTCCATTATGAGAACTACAACCCCCAACAATGATGTACTGAGGACTCCATCATGAGAACTACAACCCCCAACAATGATGTACTGAGGACTCCATTATGAGAACTACAACCCCCAACAATGATGTACTGAGGACTTCATCATGAGAACTACAACCCCCAACAATGTTGTACTGAGGACTCCATCATGAGAACTACAACCCCCAACAATGAGAATGATGTACTGAGGACTCCATCATGAGAACTACAACCCCCAACAATGAGAATGATGTACTGAGGACTCCATCATGAGAACTACAACCCCCAAAAATGAGAATGATGTACTGAGGACTCCATCATGAGAACTACAACCCCCAACAATGATGTACTGAGGACTCCATCATGAGAACTACAACCCCCAACAATGATGTACTGAGGACTCCATCATGAGAACTACAACCCCCAACAATGATGTACTGAGGACTCCATCATGAGAACTACAACCCCCAACAATGAGAATGATGTACTGAGGACTCCATTATGAGAACTACAACCCCCAAAAATGATGTACTGAGGACTTCATCATGAGAACTACAACTCCCAACAATGAGAATGATGTACTGAGGACTTCATCATGAGAACTACAACCCCCAACAATGAGAATGATGTACTGAGGACTCCATCATGAGAACTACAACCCCCAAAAATGAGAATGAAGTACTGAGGACTCCATCATGAGAACTACAACCCCCAACAATGATGTACTGAGGACTCCATCATGAGAACTACAACCCCCAACAATGAGAATGAAGCACTGAGGACTCCATCATGAGAACTACAACCCCCAACAATGATGTACTGAGGACTTCATCATGAGAACTACAACCCCCAACAATGAGAATGAAGTACTGAGGACTCCATCATGAGAACTACAACCCCCAACAATGATGTACTGAGGACTCCATCATGAGAACTACAACTCCCAACAATGAGAATGAAGTACTGAGGACTCCATCATGAGAACTACAACCACCAACAATGAGAATGAAGTACTGAGGACTCCATCATGAGAACTACAACCCCCAACAATGATGTACTGAGGACTCCATCATGAGAACTACAACCCCCAACAATGAGAATGATGTACTGAGGACTCCATCATGAGAACTACAACCCCCAACAATGAGAATTCTGTACTGAGGACTCCATCATGAGAACTACAACCCCCAACAATGAGAATGAAGTACTGAGGACTCCATCATGAGAACTACAACCCCCAACAATGAGAATGATGTACTGAGGACTCCATCATGAGAACTACAACCCCCAACAATGATGTACTGAGGACTCCATCATGAGAACTACAACCCCCAACAATGAGAATGATGTACTGAGGACTCCATCATGAGAACTACAACCCCCAACAATGAGAATGAAGTACTGAGGACTCCATCATGAGAACTACAACCCCCAACAATGAGAATGAAGTACTGAGGACTCCATCATGAGAACTACAACCCCCAACAATGAGAATGAAGTACTGAGGACTCCATCATGAGAACTACAACCCCCAACAATGAGAATGAAGTACTGAGGACTCCATCATGAGAACTACAACCCCCAACAATGATATACTGAGGACTCCATCATGCTAACTACAACCCCCAACAATGAGAATGAAGTACTGAGGACTCCATCATGAGAACTACATCCCCCAACAATGAGAATGAAGTACTGAGGACTCCATCATGAGAACTACAACCCCCAACAATGAGAATGAAGTACTGAGGACTCCATCATGAGAACTACAACCCCCAACAATGATGTACTGAGGACTCCATCATGATAACTACAACCCCCAACAATGAGAATGATGTACTGAGGACTCCATCATGAGAACTACAACCCCCAACAATGAGAATGAAGTACCGAGGATTTCCATCATGAGAACTACAACCCCCAACAATGAGAATAAGGTGCTGAGGACTCCATCATGAGAACTACAACCCCCAACAATGATGTACTGAGGACTCCATCATGAGAACTACAACCCCCAACAATGATGTACTGAGGACTCCATCATGAGAACTACAACCCCCAACAATGATGTACTGAGGACTCCATCATGAGAACTACAACCCCCAACAATGATGTACTGAGGACTCCATCATGAGAACTACAACCCCCAACAATGATGTACTGAGGACTCCATCATGAGAACTACAACCCCCAACAATGATGTACTGAGGACTCCATCATGGGAACTACAACCCCCAACAATGAGAATGATGTACTGAGGACTCCATCATGAGAACTACAACCCCCAACAATGAGAATAATGTACTGAGGACTCCATCATGAGAACTAAAACCCCCAACAATGATGTACTGAGGACTCCATCATGAGAACTACAACCCCCAACAATGATGTACTGAGGACTCCATCATGAGAACTACAACCCCCAACAATGATGTACTGAGGACTCCATCATGAGAACTACAACCCCCAACAATGATGTACTGAGGACTCCATCATGAGAACTACAACCACCAACAATGAGAATGATGTACTGAGGACTCCATCATGAGAACTACAACCCCCAACAATGATGTACTGAGGACTCCATCATGAGAACTACAACCCCCAACAATGATGTACTGAGGACTCCATCATGAGAACTACAACCACCAACAATGAGAATGATGTACTGAGGACTCCATCATGAGAACTACAACCCCCAACAATGATGTACTGAGGACTTCATCATGAGAACTACAACCCCCAACAATGATGTACTGAGGACTCCATCATGAGAACTACAACCCCCAACAATGAGAATGAAGTACTGAGGACTCCATCATGAGAACTACAACCCCCAACAATGATGTACTGAGGACTTCATCATGAGAACTACAACCCCCAACAATGATGTACTGAGGACTCCATCATGAGAACTACAACCACCAACAATGAGAATGATGTACTGAGGACTCCATCATGAGAACTACAACCCCCAACAATGAGAATGAAGTACTGAGGACTCCATCATGAGAACTACAACCCCCAACAATGAGAATGATGTACTGAGGACTTCATCATGAGAACTACAACCCCCAACAATGATATACTGAGGACTCCATCATGAGAACTACAACCCCCAACAATGATGTACTGAGGACTCCATCATGAGAACTACAACCCCCAACAATGAGAATGAAGTACTGAGGACTCCATCATGAGAACTACAACCCCCAACAATGATGTACTGAGGACTCCATCATGAGAACTACAACCCCCAACAATGATGTACTGAGGACTCCATCATGAGAACTACAACCCCCAACAATGAGAATGAAGTACTGAGGACTCCATCATGAGAACTACAACCCCCAACAATGATGTACTGAGGACTCCATCATGAGAACTACAACCCCCAACAATGAGAATGAAGTACTGAGGACTCCATCATGAGAACTACAACCCCCAACAATGATGTACTGAGGACTTCATCATGAGAACTACAACCCCCAACAATGATGTACTGAGGACTCCCATCATGAGAACTACAACCCCCAACAATGAGAATGATGTACTGAGGACTCCATCATGAGAACTACAACACCCAACAATGATGTACTGAGGACTCCATCATGAGAACTACAACCCCCAACAATGAGAATGAAGTACTGAGGACTCCATCATGAGAACTACAACCCCCAACAATGAGAATGATGTACTGAGGACTCCATCATGAGAACTACAACCCCCAACAATGATGTACTGAGGACTCCATCATGAGAACTACAACCCCCAACAATGAGAATGATGTACTGAGGACTCCATCATGAGAACTACAACCCCCAACAATGATGTACTGAGGACTCCATCATGAGAACTACAACCCCCAACAATGAGAATGATGTACTGAGGACTCCATCATGAGAACTACAACCCCCAACAATGAAGTACTGAGGACTCCATCATGAGAACTACAACCCCCAACAATGATGTACTGAGGACTCCATCATGAGAACTACAACCCCCAACAATGAGAATGATGTACTGAGGACTCCATCATGAGAACTACAACCCCCAACAATGAGAATGATGTACTGAGGACTCCATCATGAGAACTACAACCCCCAACAATGAGAATGATGTACTGAGGACTCCATCATGAGAACTACAACCCCCAACAATGAGAATGAAGTACTGAGGACTCCATCATGAGAACTACAACCCCCAACAATGAGAATGAAGTACTGAGGACTCCAGCATGAGAACTACAACCCCCAACAATGATGTACTGAGGACTCCATCATGAGAACTACAACCCCCAACAATGAGAATGATGTACTGAGGACTCCATCATGAGAACTACAACCCCCAACAATGATATACTGAGGACTCCATCATGAGAACTACAACCCCCAACAATGATATACTGAGGACTCCATCATGAGAACTACAACCCCCAACAATGAGAATGATGTACTGAGGACTCCATCATGAGAACTACAACCCCCAACAATGATGTACTGAGGACTCCATCATGAGAACTACAACCCCCAACAATGAGAATGAAGTACTGAGGACTCCATCATGAGAACTACAACCCCCAACAATGAGAATGATGTACTGAGGACATTATCATGAGAACTACAACCCCCAACAATGATGTACTGAGGACTCCATCATGAGAACTACAACCCCCAACAATGAGAATGATGTACTGAGGACTCCATCATGAGAACTACAACCCCCAACAATGAGAATGATGTACTGAGGACATTATCATGAGAACTACAACCCCCAACAATGATGTACTGAGGACTCCATCATAAGAACTACAACCCCCAACAATGAGAATGAAGTACTGAGGATTTCTATCATGAGAACTACAACCCCCAACAATGAGAATGAAGTACTGAGGACTCCATCATGAGAACTACAACCCCCAACAATGATGTACTGAGGACTCCATCATGAGAACTACAACCCCCAACAATGATGTACTGAGGACTCCATGATGAGAACTACAACCCCCAACAATGAGAATGATGTACTGAGGACTCCATCATGAGAACTACAACCCCCAACAATGAGAATGATGTACTGAGGACTCCATCATGAGAACTACAACCCCCAACAATGAGAATGAAGTACTGAGGACTCCATCATGAGAACTACAACCCCCAACAATGAGAATGATGTACTGAGGACTCCATCATGAGAACTACAACCCCCAACAATGAGAATGATGTACTGAGGACTCCATCATGAGAACTACAACCCCCAACAATGAGAATGAAGTACTGAGGACTCCATCATGAGAACTACAACCCCCAACAATGAGAATGAAGTACTGAGGACTCCATCATGAGAACTACAACCCCCAACAATGAGAATGATGTACTGAGGACATCATGAGAACTACAACCCCCAACAATGATATACTGAGGACTTCATCATGAGAACTACAACCCCCAACAATGATGTACTGAGGACTCCATCATGAGAACTACAACCCCCAACAATGTTGTACTGAGGACTCCATCATGAGAACTACAACCCCCAACAATGAGAATGAAGTACTGAGGACTCCATCATGAGAACTACAACCCCCAACAATGATGTACTGAGGACTCCATCATGAGAACTACAACCCCCAACAATGATGTACTGAGGACTCCATCATGAGAACTACAACCCCCAACAATGATGTACTGAGGACTCCATCATGAGAACTACAACCCCCAACAATGAGAATGAAGTACTGAGGACTCCATCATGAGAACTACAACCCCCAACAATGAGAATGATGTACTGAGGACTCCATCATGAGAACTACAACCCCCAACAATGAGAATGAAGTACTGAGGACTCCATCATGAGAACTACAACCCCCAACAATGAGAATGAAGTACTGAGGACTCCATCATGAGAACTACAACCCCCAACAATGAGAATGATGTACTGAGGACTCCAGCATGAGAACTACAACACCCAACAATGATGTACTGAGGACTCCATCATGAGAACTACAACCCCCAACAATGAGAATGATGTACTGAGGACTCCATCATGAGAACTACAACCCCCAACAATCATATACTGAGGACTCCATCATGAGAACTACAACCCCCAACAATGATATACTGAGGACTCCATCATGAGAACTACAACCCCCAACAATGAGAATGATGTACTGAGGACTCCATCATGAGAACTACAACCCCCAACAATGATGTACTGAGGACTCCATCATGAGAACTACAACCCCCAACAATGAGAATGAAGTACTGAGGACTCCATCATGAGAACTACAACCCCCAACAATGAGAATGATGTACTGAGGACATTATCATGAGAACTACAACCCCCAACAATGATGTACTGAGGACTCCATCATGAGAACTACAACCCCCAACAATGATGTACTGAGGACTCCATCATGAGAACTACAACCCCCAACAATGATATACTGAGGACTCCATCATGAGAACTACAACCCCCAACAATGAGAATGAAGTACTGAGGACTCCATCATGAGAACTACAACCCCCAACAATGAGAATGAAGTACTGAGGACTCCATCATGAGAACTACAACCCCCAACAATGAGAATGAAGTACTGAGGACTCCATCATGAGAACTACAACCCCCAACAATGAGAATGAAGTACTGAGGTCTCCATCATGAGAACTACAACCCCCAACAATGATGTACTGAGGACTCCATCATGAGAACTACAACCCCCAACAATGAAGTACTGAGGACTCCATCATGAGAACTACAACCCCCAACAATGATATACTGAGGACTCCATCATGAGAACTACAACCCCCAACAATGAGAATGAAGTACTGAGGACTCCATCATGAGAACTACAACCCCCAACAATGAGAATGATGTACTGAGGACTCCATCATGAGAACTACAACCCCCAACAATGAGAATGATGTACTGAGGACTCCATCATGAGAACTACAACCCCCAACAATGATATACTGAGGACTCCATCATGAGAACTACAACCCCTAACAATGAGAATGATGTACTGAGGACTCCATCATGAGAACTACAACCCCCAACAATGAGAATGAAGTACTGAGGACTCCATCATGAGAACTACAACCCCCAACAATGATGTACTGAGGACTCCATCATGAGAACTACAACCCCCAACAATGAGAATGAAGTACTGAGGACTCCATCATGAGAACTACAACCCCCAACAATGAGAATGAAGTACTGAGGACTCCATCATGAGAACTACAACCCCCAACAATGATGTACTGAGGACTCCATCATGAGAACTACAACCCCCAACAATAATGTACTGAGGACTCCATCATGAGAACTACAACCCCCAACAATGAGAATGAAGTACTGAGGACTCCATCATGAGAACTACAACCCCCAACAATGAGAATGAAGTACTGAGAACTCCATCATGAGAACTACAACCCCCAACAATGATAATGAAGTACTGAGGACTCCATCATGAGAACTACAACCCCCAACAATGATATACTGAGGACTCCATCATGAGAACTACAACCCCCAACAATGAGAATGATGTACTGAGGACTCCATCATGAGAACTACAACCCCCAACAATGAGAATGATGTACTGAGGACTCCATCATGAGAACTACAACCCCCAACAATGATGTACTGAGGACTCCATCATGAGAACTACAACCACCAACAATGAGAATGATGTACTGAGGACTCCATCATGAGAACTACAACCCCCAACAATGATGTACTGAGGACTCCATCATGAGAACTACAACCACCAACAATGAGAATGATGTACTGAGGACGCCATCATGAGAACTACAACCCCCAACAATGAGAATGATGTACTGAGGACTCCATCATGAGAACTACAACCCCCAACAATGAGAATGAAGTACTGAGGATTTCTATCATGAGAACTACAACCCCCAACAATGAGAATGAAGTACTGAGGACTCCATCATGAGAACTACAACCCCCAACAATGATGTACTGAGGACTCCATCATGAGAACTACAACCCCCAACAATGATGTACTGAGGACTCCATCATGAGAACTACAACCACCAACAATGAGAATGATGTACTGAGGACTCCATCATGAGAACTACAACCCCCAACAATGAGAATGAAGTACTGAGGACTCCATCATGAGAACTACAACCCCCAACAAGGAGAATGATGTACTGAGGACTTCATCATGAGAACTACAACCCCCAACAATGATGTACTGAGGACTCCATCATGAGAACTACAACCCCCAACAATGATGTACTGAGGACTCCATCATGAGAACTACAACCCCCAACAATGAGAATGAAGTACTGAGGACTCCATCATGAGAACTACAACCCCCAACAATGATGTACTGAGGACTCCATCATGAGAACTACAACCCCCAACAATGATGTACTGAGGACTCCATCATGAGAACTACAACCCCCAACAATGAGAATGAAGTACTGAGGACTCCATCATGAGAACTACAACCCCCAACAATGATGTACTGAGGACTCCATCATGAGAACTACAACCCCCAACAATGAGAATGAAGTACTGAGGACTCCATCATGAGAACTACAACCCCCAACAATGATGTACTGAGGACTTCATCATGAGAACTACAACCCCCAACAATGATGTACTGAGGACTCCCATCATGAGAACTACAACCCCCAACAATGAGAATGATGTACTGAGGACTCCATCATGAGAACTACAACACCCAACAATGATGTACTGAGGACTCCATCATGAGAACTACAACCCCCAACAATGAGAATGAAGTACTGAGGACTCCATCATGAGAACTACAACCCCCAACAATGAGAATGATGTACTGAGGACTCCATCATGAGAACTACAACCCCCAACAATGATGTACTGAGGACTCCATCATGAGAACTACAACCCCCAACAATGAGAATGATGTACTGAGGACTCCATCATGAGAACTACAACCCCCAACAATGATGTACTGAGGACTCCATCATGAGAACTACAACCCCCAACAATGATGTACTGAGGACTCCATCATGAGAACTACAACCCCCAACAATGTGAATGATGTACTGAGGACTCCATCATGAGAACTACAACCCCCAACAATGAGAATGATGTACTGAGGACTCCATCATGAGAACTACAACCCCCAACAATGAGAATGATGTACTGAGGACTCCATCATGAGAACTACAACCCCCAACAATGAGAATGATGTACTGAGGACTCCATCATGAGAACTACAACCCCCAACAATGAGAATGAAGTACTGAGGATTTCTATCATGAGAACTACAACCCCCAACAATGAGAATGAAGTACTGAGGACTCCATCATGAGAACTACAACCCCCAACAATGAGAATGATGTACTGAGGACTCCATCATGAGAACTACAACCCCCAACAATGAGAATGATGTACTGAGGACTCCATCATGAGAACTACAACCCCCAACAATGATGTACTGAGGACTCCATCATGAGAACTACAACCCCCAACAATGAAGTACTGAGGACTCCATCATGAGAACTACAACCCCCAACAATGAGAATGATGTACTGAGGACTCCAGCATGAGAACTACAACCCCCAACAATGATGTACTGAGGACTCCAT
The DNA here is from genome assembly GCA_029206835.1 of Rana muscosa. Taxonomy (NCBI): domain Eukaryota; kingdom Metazoa; phylum Chordata; class Amphibia; order Anura; family Ranidae; genus Rana; species Rana muscosa. Next base: position 333,249,797 of record CM055128.1, read on the forward strand.
CATGAGAACTACAACCCCCAACAATGAGAATGATGTACTGAGGACTCCATCATGAGAACTACAACCCCCAACAATGATATACTGAGGACTCCATCATGAGAACTACAACCCCCAACAATGATATACTGAGGACTCCATCATGAGAACTACAACCCCCAACAATGAGAATGATGTACTGAGGACTCCATCATGAGAACTACAACCCCCAACAATGATGTACTGAGGACTCCATCATGAGAACTACAACCCCCAACAATGAGAATGAAGTACTGAGGACTCCATCATGAGAACTACAACCCCCAACAATGAGAATGATGTACTGAGGACATTATCATGAGAACTACAACCCCCAACAATGATGTACTGAGGACTCCATCATGAGAACTACAACCCCCAACAATGAGAATGATGTACTGAGGACTCCATCATGAGAACTACAACCCCCAACAATGAGAATGATGTACTGAGGACATTATCATGAGAACTACAACCCCCAACAATGATGTACTGAGGACTCCATCATGAGAACTACAACCCCCAACAATGATGTACTGAGGACTCCATGATGAGAACTACAACCCCCAACAATGAGAATGATGTACTGAGGACTCCATCATGAGAACTACAACCCCCAACAATGAGAATGATGTACTGAGGACTCCATCATGAGAACTACAACCCCCAACAATGAGAATGAAGTACTGAGGACTCCATCATGAGAACTACAACCCCCAACAATGAGAATGATGTACTGAGGACTCCATCATGAGAACTACAACCCCCAACAATGAGAATGATGTACTGAGGACTCCATCATGAGAACTACAACCCCCAACAATGAGAATGAAGTACTGAGGATTCCATCATGAGAACTACAACCCCCAACAATGAGAATGAAGTACTGAGGACTCCATCATGAGAACTACAACCCCCAACAATGATATACTGAGGACTTCATCATGAGAACTACAACCCCCAACAATGATGTACTGAGGACTCCATCATGAGAACTACAACCCCCAACAATGTTGTACTGAGGACTCCATCATGAGAACTACAACCCCCAACAATGAGAATGAAGTACTGAGGACTCCATCATGAGAACTACAACCCCCAACAATGATGTACTGAGGACTCCATCATGAGAACTACAACCCCCAACAATGATGTACTGAGGACTCCATCATGAGAACTACAACCCCCAACAATGAGAATGAAGTACTGAGGACTCCATCATGAGAACTACAACCCCCAACAATGATGTACTGAGGACTCCATCATGAGAACTACAACCCCCAACAATGAGAATGATGTACTGAGGACTCCATCATGAGAACTACAACCCCCAACAATGAGAATGAAGTACTGAGGACTCCATCATGAGAACTACAACCCCCAACAATGAGAATGATGTACTGAGGACTCCAGCATGAGAACTACAACACCCAACAATGATGTACTGAGGACTCCATCATGAGAACTACAACCCCCAACAATGAGAATGATGTACTGAGGACTCCATCATGAGAACTACAACCCCCAACAATGATATACTGAGGACTCCATCATGAGAACTACAACCCCCAACAATGATATACTGAGGACTCCATCATGAGAACTACAACCCCCAACAATGAGAATGATGTACTGAGGACTCCATCATGAGAACTACAACCCCCAACAATGATGTACTGAGGACTCCATCATGAGAACTACAACCCCCAACAATGAGAATGAAGTACTGAGGACTCCATCATGAGAACTACAACCCCCAACAATGAGAATGATGTACTGAGGACATTATCATGAGAACTACAACCCCCAACAATGATGTACTGAGGACTCCATCATGAGAACTACAACCCCCAACAATGATGTACTGAGGACTCCATCATGAGAACTACAACCCCCAACAATGATATACTGAGGACTCCATCATGAGAACTACAACCCCCAACAATGAGAATGATGTACTGAGGACTCCATCATGAGAACTACAACCCCCAACAATGATGTACTGAGGACTCCATCATGAGAACTACAACCCCCAACAATGAGAATGATGTACTGAGGACTCCATCATGAGAACTACAACCCCCAACAATGAGAATGAAGTACTGAGGACTCCATCATGAGAACTACAACCCCCAACAATGAGAATGAAGTACTGAGGACTCCATCATGAGAACTACAACCCCCAACAATGAGAATGAAGTACTGAGGACTCCATCATGAGAACTACAAGCCCCAACAATGAGAATGAAGTACTGAGGACTCCATCATGAGAACTACAACCCCCAACAATAAGAATGAAGTACTGAGGTCTCCATCATGAGAACTACAACCCCCAACAATGATGTACTGAGGACTCCATCATGAGAACTACAACCCCCAACAATGAAGTACTGAGGACTCCATCATGAGAACTACAACCCCCAACAATGATACACTGAGGACTCCATCATGAGAACTACAACCCCCAACAATGAGAATGAAGTACTGAGGACTCCATCATGAGAACTAAAACCCCCAACAATGAGAATGATGTACTGAGGACTCCATCATGAGAACTACAACCCCCAACAATGAGAATGATGTACTGAGGACTCCATCATGATTACTACAACCCCCAACAATGAGAATGAAGTACTGAGGACTCCATCATGAGAACTACAACCCCCAACAATGATATACTGAGGACTCCATCGTGAGAACTACAACCCCCAACAATGAGAATGATGTACTAAGGACTCCATCATGATTACTACAACCCCCAACAATGAGAATGATGTACTGAGGATTCCATCATGAGAACTACAACCCCCAACAATGAGAATGAAGTACTGAGGACTCCATCATGAGAACTACAACCCCCAACAATGATGTACTGAGGACTCCATCATGAGAACTACAACCCCCAACAATGAGAATGAAGTACTGAGGACTCCATCATGAGAACTACAAACCCCAACAATGATGTACTGAGGACTCCATCATGAGAACTACAACCCCCAACAATGAGAATGAAGTACTGAGGACTCCATCATGAGAACTACAACCCCCAACAATGAGAATGAAGTACTGAGGACTCCATCATGAGAACTACAACCCCCAACAATGATGTACTGAGGACTCCATCATGAGAACTACAACCCCCAACAATGATGTACTGAGGACTCCATCATGAGAACTACAACCACCAACAATGAGAATGATGTACTGAGGACTCCATCATGAGAACTACAACCCCCAACAATGATGTACTGAGGACTCCATCATGAGAACTACAACCACCAACAATGAGAATGATGTACTGAGGACGCCATCATGAGAACTACAACCCCCAACAATGAGAATGATGTACTGAGGACTCCATCATGAGAACTACAACCCCCAACAATGAGAATGAAGTACTGAGGATTTCTATCATGAGAACTACAACCCCCAACAATGAGAATGAAGTACTGAGGACTCCATCATGAGAACTACAACCCCCAACAATGATGTACTGAGGACTCCATCATGAGAACTACAACCCCCAACAATGATGTACTGAGGACTCCATGATGAGAACTACAACCCCCAACAATGAGAATGATGTACTGAGGACTCCATCATGAGAACTACAACCCCCAACAATGATATACTGAGGACTCCATCATGAGAAGTACAACCCCCAACAATGAGAATGATGTACTGAGGACTCCATCATGAGAACTACAACCCCCAACAATGTGAATGATGTACTGAGGACTCCATCATGAGAACTACAACCCCCAACAATGTGAATGATGTACTGAGGACTCCATCATGAGAACTACAACCCCCAACAATGAGAATGAAGTACTGAGGACTCCATCATGAGAACTACAACCCCCAACAATGAGAATGATGTACTGAGGACTCCATCATGAGAACTACAACCCCCAACAATGAGAATGATGTACTAAGGACTCCATCATGATTACTACAACCCCCAACAATGAGAATGATGTACTGAGGATTCCATCATGAGAACTACAACCCCCAACAATGAGAATGAAGTACTGAGGACTCCATCATGAGAACTACAACCCCCAACAATGATGTACTGAGGACTCCATCATGAGAACTACAACCCCCAACAATGAGAATGAAGTACTGAGGACTCCATCATGAGAACTACAACCCCCAACAATGATGTACTGAGGACTCCATCATGAGAACTACAACCCCCAACAATGAGAATGAAGTACTGAGGACTCCATCATGAGAACTACAACCCCCAACAATGAGAATGAAGTACTGAGGACTCCATCATGAGAACTACAACCCCCAACAATGATGTACTGAGGACTCCATCATGAGAACTACAACCCCCAACAATAATGTACTGAGGACTCCATCATGAGAACTACAACCCCCAACAATGAGAATGAAGTACTGAGAACTCCATCATGAGAACTACAACCCCCAACAATGATAATGAAGTACTGAGGACTCCATCATGAGAACTACAACCCCCAACAATGATATACTGAGGACTCCATCATGAGAACTACAACCCCCAACAATGAGAATGATGTACTGAGGACTCCATCATGAGAACTACAACCCCCAACAATGAGAATGATGTACTGAGGACTCCATCATGAGAACTACAACCACCAACAATGAGAATGATGTACTGAGGACGCCATCATGAGAACTACAACCCCCAACAATGAGAATGATGTACTGAGGACTCCATCATGAGAACTACAACCCCCAACAATGAGAATGATGTACTGAGGACTCCATCATGAGAACTACAACCCCCAACAATGAGAATGAAGTACTGAGGATTTCTATCATGAGAACTACAACCCCCAACAATGAGAATGAAGTACTGAGGACTCCATCATGAGAACTACAACCCCCAACAATGATGTACTGAGGACTCCATCATGAGAACTACAACCCCCAACAATGAGAATGATGTACTGAGGACTCCATCATGAGAACTACAACCCCCAACAATGATATACTGAGGACTCCATCATGAGAAGTACAACCCCCAACAATGAGAATGATGTACTGAGGACTCCATCATGAGAACTACAACCCCCAACAATGTGAATGATGTACTGAGGACTCCATCATGAGAACTACAACCCCCAACAATGTGAATGATGTACTGAGGACTCCATCATGAGAACTACAACCCCCAACAATGAGAATGAAGTACTGAGGACTCCATCATGAGAACTACAACCCCCAACAATGAGAATGATGTACTGAGGACTCCATCATGAGAACTACAACCCCCAACAATGAGAATGATGTACTGAGGACTCCATCATGAGAACTACAACACCCAACAATGAGAATGATGTACTGAGGACTCCATCATGAGAACTACAACCCCCAACAATGATATACTGAGGACTCCATCATGAGAACTACAACCCCCAACAATGATATACTGAGGACTCCATCATGAGAACTACAACCCCCAACAATGATGTACTGAGGACTTCATCATGAGAACTACAACGCCCAACAATGAGAATGAAGTACTGAGGACTCCATCATGAGAACTACAACCCCCAACAATGATGTACTGAGGACTTCATCATGAGAACTACAACCCCCAACAATGATGTACTGAGGACTCCATCATGAGAACTAAAACCACCAACCCCCAACAATGATGTACTGAGGACTCCATCATGAGAACTACAACCCCCAACAATGAGAATGATGTACTGAGGACTCCATCATGAGAACTACAACCCCCAACAATGATGTACTGAGGACTCCATCATGAGAACTACAACCCCCAACAATGAGAATGATGTACTGAGGACTCCATCATGAGAACTACAACCCCCAACAATGAGAATGATGTACTGAGGACTCTATCATGAGAACTACAACCCCCAACAATGAGAATGATGTACTGAGGACTCCATCATGAGAACTACAACCCCCAACAATGAGAATGATGTACTGAGGACTCCATCATGAGAACTACAACCCCCAACAATGATATACTGAGGACTCCATCATGAGAACTACAACCCCCAACAATGATGTACTGAGGACTTCATCATGAGAACTACAACGCCCAACAATGAGAATGAAGTACTGAGGACTCCATCATGAGAACTACAACCCCCAACAATGATGTACTGAGGACTTCATCATGAGAACTACAACCCCCAACAATGATGTACTGAGGACTCCATCATGAGAACTACAACCCCCAACAATGAGAATGAAGTACTGAGGACTCCATCATGAGAACTACAACCCCCAACAATGAGAATGATGTACTGAGGACTCCATCATGAGAACTACAACCCCCAACAATGAGAATGATGTACTGAGGACTCCATCATGAGAACTACAACCCGCAACAATGAGAATGAAGTACTGAGGACTCCATCATGAGAACTACAACCCCCAACAATGATGTACTGAGGACTCCATCATGAGAACTACAACCCCCAACAATGATGTACTGAGGACTCCATCATGAGAACTACAACTCCCAACAATGAGAATGAAGTACTGAGGACTCCATCATGAGAACTACAACCCCCAACAATGAGAATGATGTACTGAGGACTCCATCATGAGAACTACAACCCCCAACAATGAGAATGATGTACTGAGGACTCCATCATGAGAACTACAACCCCCAACAATGGGAATGAAGTACTGAGGACTCCATCATGAGAACTACAACCCCCAACAATGATGTACTGAGGACTCCATCATGAGAACTACAACCCCCAACAATGATGTACTGAGGACTCCATCATGAGAACTACAACCCCCAACAATGATGTACTGAGGACTCCATCATGAGAACTACAACCCCCAACAATGATGTACTGAGGACTCCATCATGAGAACTACAACCACCAACAATGAGAATGAAGTACTGAGGACTCCATCATGAGAACTACAACCCCCAACAATGAGAATGATGTACTGAGGACTCCATCATGAGAACTACAACCCCCAACAATGATGTACTGAGGACTCCATCATGAGAACTACAACCCCCAACAATGAGAATGATGTACTGAGGACTCCATCATGAGAACTACAACCCCCAACAATGAGAATGAAGTACTGAGGACTCCATCATGAGAACTACAACCCCCAACAATGATGTACTGAGGACTCCATCATGAGAACTACAACCCCCAACAATGAGAATGAAGTACTGAGGACTCCATCATGAGAACTACAACCCCCAACAATGAGAATAAGGTGCTGAGGACTCCATCATGAGAACTACAACCCCCAACAATGATGTACTGAGGACTCCATCATGAGAACTACAACCCCCAACAATGATGTACTGAGGACTCCATCATGAAGGCCCCCAGAGGCAGGTCTGTCCGCTCTCCTCCCTTCAGTGTTCGCAGGAAGAAGAAGGGATCAGACGGGTGGCCTGGGGGGCACCTTCCATTATTGGCTTATTATAAATTAGAGGAGGGTTCCATCTTTCCATTGTCCGGAGTGGACGGCCATGTCCTGCCTCCCCCTATAGATGTGATGGGGGGCTTTGTGTAATCATGTCCGGTGTTCACTAGATATCATCAAGGCCAACGCTGTATCCTGGCCTAGGTCAACAAGGCCCAGGCCTAGGGCAGCACTTTGCAGGGGGGCAGCACGGAAAGAGTCCCCGCCGGCTTGCACTGTTAGTGTAGCGCCAGTCTTATGGGGCAGACTGGGCTGAGAGGCAGATTAGTCTAGAGTCTCCATAAAGCGGCCGCACTGATTCCAGTATGCGGGCAGCCGGCATTCCACAACTGTAGGGGGGGGGGGGGGGTCTCTGCATCTAATTTTGACTGTCCTATCATCCTGGACTACAAACCTTCCTCACTGTGCTATATGTTTCTGCTGCACCATTGGCAGGTTATATCTTCTTAGTCCTCTCCATAAAATTATCGGAAATTTGTGCTTAAAGTAGAACTATAGGCAACACTTTTTTTCTGGATAGAGTAAGGGGGGGGGGTTAGAGCCCCTGTCAGTTCATTTATTACCATCCCTGTCCCATTGCAGAGATTTCCCTTCACTTCCTGCCCCATAGCCAAACAGGAAGTGAGAGGAAATCTTTACAAATTAAGGGAATCCAATGCACCCCCCCCCCCCCCCCCCAGAACTATTGTCTCTGCTCGAAAATTTCAGGGTGGGTCTTAAACAGAACGGGGTGTGGCCTTGACAGGAAGGGGTGCGTCATATTTAAATTAGGGGGTGCACGTGTTACGTCAGGCCTAGGGCAGCACAAAACCTAAATACTGGTCCAGGCGAAGGACGTTGGCATGAGTGCAGCTTCGTTCGATGGAACATTTCGGTCAGTTGTTGGAAGCTCGGCTATTCCAGCATTTGTCATGGTTTGCCCATCCCCCTCTGTGACAATAATGGTGGACTGGCTGTATCCCACACATCTCCCCATCTGGGTGTCCTCAATCCTCGTGGCTTGTATGTGTGGAGGAGAGCAGGACTGTGAGCGGCGGTGGTGGTGGAGTTACAGTAGAGGGCCTTATTATGGTAGATGTCATTAGCAGAGATCCTGGGAACGTATAGGGACAGTGATGGAGAACCTCGGCTCCCCAAATGTTTTGGAACTATATTTCCCATGATGCTCATCTACCCTGCAGAGTGCCATGTGGGATGCCGAGGTTCCTCATCACTGGTATAGGGGCCACATTATGGAGCAAAGGGGGGGGGGGTTGTAAATAACATTTATCTGGGTGATGAGGGCCCAATACCCCAATACAGGTGAGCTGGGGGGGGGGGTACCCGTCTAACCCCAATCCTCCAGGATCCAGGCGACCAATCAGAAATTAGAACTTTACATTTAATGCTCTGATGGTTTCCACTGTTCTGCTCACATTGTTGGGTTTATTTTCCTCCCAGGCCCACCCCCCCCCCCCCCCATATATTTCTATGGATCTCTATCAGGAAGGAGGAAGAAGTGATTATCAATCTGCGGAATATTATTGCTTTAGGTACACAGAAGATGTGACAGCCGATGGTGCCAGCGGGTGACTTCCCCTCCCCTCCCCCCCAGTAAGGAAGTCGGCTGTAATATATTATTCAGGTGGAGAACAGCCATAAATATCACACAAATAACTGATAAGATCCATAAACCTCCTTCCCCCTCTCCCCCCCCCCCCCCCCGAAGACTCGGCACAGCAATCTACAACGCTGCAAATACAGAGGCAGCAAAGGCCCCGGCACTCCCAGCATGCACTCTGCTATCCTACACAGCGGGGGGGAAAATAGGATTTTTGTACTCACCGTAAAATCCATTTCTCTGACGTCCATGGACTGACACAGCTGGATACTGTAAACATGTGGCTATAGGAGAAGATCTAGGCAGAATGTTAGATTGTTAGAAACATACATTATAGAAAAAAACAGAGCTGAACAGCCCCGCCCAGGGGGGCGGTCCCTCCGGACATTACCCACCCCCTGCAGCCAGCAGCCTCAGTTCGTAACAAAGCAGTACAAACCTTAAGAGGAAGGGTGGGTGCTGTGTCCGTCCATGGACGTCAGAGAAAAGGATTTTACGGTAAGTATAAAAATCCCATTTTCTCTTATCGTCCATGGACTGACACAGCTGGATACTGTAAACGTGTGGGACGTCCCAAAGCAGTATCAGAAGGGTGGGAGCGGTAGCAAAGGAACAACCAAAACTTCACTCCAAACATTAGACAGCGGCCTGCAATGCTTTGCGGCCAAAGGAAGCATCCGAAGATGCAGCCACATCAACCTTAAAAAATCTTGAAAGGGTATGAACGGACGACCAGGTCGTCGCCTTGTACACTTGTGCAACCGACGCTTGATGTCGGAAACCCCAGGAAGCACCAATTGCCTTGGTGGAATGCGCCGCAACCGGAAAGGGAGGCGCCCGCCCCTTAAGGGCATAGGCCTGTATGACGGTCTGCCTGATCCACTTAGAGACGGTGGCAGACGACACCGCTCGGCCCTGTTTTGGACCAGACACAGACTTCCGAATGGAAACAGTAGCAGACAGGTACACCAGTAAGGCTTGTACCCATATTAATGTGTGAAGCGCAAACTCTCAGGGATGCGATGGGTGAGGACACAAGGATGGAAGAACAATGTCCTTCTTAAGGTGAAAGGCCGAGACCATCCTTAGAAAAGAAGGACGGTCGTGCGGGCACAACACCGCCTTATCCTTATGGAGGACCAAGTAAGGCGGCTTGCCGGACAAGGCCGCCAACTCAGACACCCGTCTAACCGAAGCAATGGCCACTAAGAAGGCCACCTTCCGGGACAAGGTCAAGAGAGGAATATCTCTGATATTCTCAAAGGGGATGTTCTTGGAGAACCGAGATGCATCAAATTCAGATCCCAAGTAGGGAAAGGAGGCTTGACAGGGGGGATCACATGGCGAACCCCCTGCACAAAAGGTGCTAATCAAGGAATGACCCGGTAGCGGTTGTTGAAAAAGACAGCCCGGGCTGAAATCCGACCCTCAAAAAGGTATGCAAGGCCAGCTTTTGGGTCACACCACACTGTAAGAACAGCAAAATCCTGGGAACGGAATACATCCGAGGACGCCACTCAAGTTCCTCGCACATAGCGATGTAAGCCTTCCAGGTACAGTGAGATATCTTTCTGGAGGAAGATTCCCGTGTCAACAACATAGAAGAGATGACCGAATACGAGAGAACTCCGTCCTTCAGCACCTGGCTTTAAACAGCCATGCCATTAAAGCCAAGGACTGTAAAGCAGGATGAAGTAAGGGACCATGAGACAGAAGGTCCACCCCAATAGGTGGTCGCCAGGAACGTCTGCGACTAGCCGAAGTAGATCGGCATACCAATGTCATCATTCCGGAGCAATGAGGATCACCGGAATGGCCTCAGCCCCTACTCTGCAAAGCCGGCGAGGCAACAACAGTAGCGGAGGGTAAGCATATATCAGGCGATACTGCCCCCACGGTCTTCCAACACGTCTAACGCATCCGCCCAGGGGTCCCTGGACCTGACCACGATCTTGACACCTTGCGAGTGAGTCGAGAGGCCATAAGGTCCACTTCCGGTGCCCCACCTCCGGTAAAGAAGGTGGAAACACCTCCGGATGCAAGGACCCTTTGCCTGCAATGCACACGGCCGACAGGACCGTCTTGCAGCGAGATGTATGAAAATCCCAAAGAGACTCCGCAATGTATCGGAGAAGGGAGGCCCCAGTGTACAGGGTGCCTCAAATGTTGGCCAATAAAGGCAACTTGACAGAACTTCCCTAGAAACTCGGTCAGAGGACTAGTACCTCAGTCTCCACAGGTGGCGCAAACCCACCCCGGGCACAGAGACCCTAAAGGCTAAAGCAGTTGTAGTGCACCTGCTAGACGACTGATGGATGAAGCAGAGGCTTTTGCCCAGTCATTGAGCTACAAAAACGCCAGAGACGCAGCCACTAACGGGTGTAACGCTAACCCCAGCCTGGCGAACACAGTCCAAGCCAGCGCTTCTGATCACCACTGAAAGCAGGTGGAAAGTGATACCCCTGAAACCAGGGATCCTTGTGACAATGCTCCATCCAGCAGCTACCCATGGATAGGTGCCGATTGTACAAACACATAGTTTATACTATGTATTGCGTCAAAACGTGCAAATAGAGTGTGGGAGAAACCCACCCAGCCACAAAGAGCATAATACCACCACATACGGCGTATGTAGTTTAGTATTTGTGGATAAACCTATTAAACGCGTATATACTGTGCCAGCGACGAAGGCGCGCACATCATCGGGGCCTGGACGTAAACCAGCCACGCAGATTGCGTACACAACCGTGTAGGTATGTTAGCCTGCGAATAAACAAATTGCACATGTTTATACTGTGCATAGCGCTGAGAATGCGCACACCATTGGAACGCAGGGGAGAAACCTGAGCACCCGGATGAAACCCACACAGACTGCATACGCATACCGTGTATGGTATTATAGTATGTGTGCTAAACATTTTGCACAAGCTCATGTGTGCATAGCACCGAAGGCACGCACACTGTTGGCGCGTGGGAGGAACCGAAGTACCACACGCATACTCAGAGAATGCAATACCTACAGCTACTGTAAATGTATTTAGTGTAGTGTATAGACATAATGTGTATGTTTACATTGTGTATTGCACCAAAGGCATGCATGTCATGTAGCGTGGGCGGAAACCCGCACAGACATACCGGGTAGGTATGTTAGTATGTGGATATCAAATCGCACAAATTTAGACTGTGCATAGCGCCGAAGCGCCCATACCAATGGAGTGTGGGAGGAAACCGGAGTACCCGGAGGAAAACCACACAGACTGCCTACACATACCGTGTAGGTATTATAGCATGCGTGATAAACATTGAACATGTTTAACTGTGCAGAAGGCCAAAGGCGCGCATATCGTCAGCGCGTGGGTGGAAACCGGAACACCCGGAAGAACTCCACGCAGACAGCACACAGATACCGTGTAGGAATGATAGCATGTGAATCAACATATTGCACATGTTTATGCTGTGCATTTCCATTGGAGCGTGGGGGGAAACCAGAGTACCCGGAGGAACCCCACGCAAACAGTATACCCATACTGTAAACATGTATAATATGTGCAATAAACATATTGAACAGGTCTATACTGTGCGAAGAGCCGAAGCGCACATACCATGAGAGTGCGGGAAGACACCGGAGCCCCCGCCAACCCAGAGAGTATAATACATACATATACTGTGAATGTATCTGGAGTCGTGCATAAACATATTTTGTACGTTTATATCATGTATGGCACTGAAAACACAGCATTGGAACGTGGGGACAGCCACGCAGACACAGAGACCAATAACACATACATACACTGTGAATGTATGCAGTGTAAAGGTATAGGATGAGTTTAAATTATGGCGCAGAGGCGCATAATCTTCTCTGTATCATTCCAACCTGCTTGACTGTGCTGCTGAAGCAGCAGGCAGGTAACAGGTAACCTCTGATCCTCAGACCGTGTGTCTGTCAGAGCTCAAATCATTCCCCAGGAAATGGCGGGAAATGTTGCCTCAGGATATCACACAGAAGGCTCACAGGGACTAGAGACATAAATGAATAAAGTCCCCCCCCCCCCCACCATGCTGCACCGACCAGGGGGAGGGAAACACTGTGTACCACTGTATCATCCATGCTGCTCTTGACACAGCGTGTGAGGAAAACAGTGAGGAAGCTGTGTAAAAGAAAAGCTTGAGGGAACCAAGGGAAACAGCGTCCCTGAGGTACCTCAGCCACAGCAATTCCAGCCTGAGAGTCTCCCTCACATCATCAATGAGTTCACTTACAAGCGCCCTGTCATTCACTGACACAGAACTGGAGTCTTCCTCACAAGGGAATGTCCTGTTCATAAACATTAAATATTCAGAGGTAGGGTCCTGAGCATAGTAGCTAGGGCCATATCTGACTCAGAGCACTCCTTCACTAAAGATTTTTGTGGGGGAGGGGGCTTATAGCTCCTTTTGCTCGCACACCGCTTCCATTCTGACAGGAATGATTCCAGGACTGCTGACAACTGGTCCACAAGGACCGCAGGTGCAGGAAACATATGAACATGTTTAACTGTGCAGCACTGCCAGTTGCCCCAGGCAAGTGTGGAGGGCAGGTGTATCAGACTCCATAACGCCACCCTCTGAGACCTTATACACTATACAGTGAATATACAGCCCACCCACTGGCTACGCTGAGGCTGAGGAGGGGATACCCGGAGGACTCACCAACCCTTAAGGACCGCTCAGTCTGTGAGGAGATTGTGAGGGGATTCGCGCCGCCGCTAGAACCGAAAATAAATGGGCGGCGGCCACAAGAAAATGGCCGCCGGCTGCAGCTAAGACCGCGCCATTGAACGTCAAGATGGCCGCCGATCGTGAAATTTAAAGCTCTAATGCGCACCAATGCCGCATGCAATAACCACCTCAAACAGCGCTAATGCGCGCGCTAACGGCGCACGCAATAATCACCTCACACACCAGAAAAAACTGCAGACATGAGCGCCCAGCCAGGCCAGAGTGACCCCCAAGCACCCCCACACAGCACAGCACAGGGTGCAGAGAGCAGCATAACAGGGGGGAGACAGGGGAAAAACCCCCATATAGAGAAACACAGCCAGTATGTACTCACCTGCAGCAGGAGAGACTACTTACCTGTCCCCAGAGGGACCCACTGGCTTGTTTCAGACAGACCTATCACAGAGTCGTACTGCGTAGCTGTCGGCCCGGTCCACCGCGAGAGATACAGTCAGTCAAGTACTGTTCAATCTTGAGAGGACCGCGGGAGCATGAAAGCAACCCGGCCACCCCTGGAGCCATGGGGCCTGTCGTGAACTGAGTCTCATGCACACAAGGCGAGGATCAGCACGCTCGATGGTCGGACAGGGAAGACTACGAGGATACTAGTGTACCCAACCTGTTGCCCAGCCGACAGTTGATTGAAGGTCTCAAAAATAAAATAATAAAATTCCCAAAGGAATAAAATTTAAAAGTAAAATCTTCCAGGAGACTGGCACGTCTTCTCCTTCTGCTAGGCAGAAAAAAACTGAGGCTGCTGGCTGCAGGTGGGAAGGTAATGTCCGGAGGGACTGCCCCCTGGGCGGGGCTGTTCAGCTCTGGTTTGTTCTAGAATGTTTCTAACATCTAACATTCTGCCTAGGTCTTCTCCTGTGAGCAGGGACATATACCCACACGTTTACAGTATCCAGCTGTGTCAGTCCATGGACTGAAAATCTGAATTGATTTGACCTCTCAACTCGATTCAAATGGATTTTTTCCCCAGCCGTAGTGTACGCAGCATAAGAGTTAATATGGGAGAAAGGTGTCTCCTCTCTACTGATGCTTTATCACCAATTCTTGTTTCAATAAAAAAAACAAATTTTCCAAAAACAGTTGTCATTGGGACGGAAAGTGAGGTGAAATGTTCTGAACAGGGGCACAGACAGCAAAACAAATGTTACAGGGGTGATAACCCTTCCCTATGTTTTCCAAAAAGCTTAAAAATAGATTTTTTGGCTGGAGCTACACTTCAACAATGTACGTGTTCAAAATTACAAACAGATTCTACATAAGAACAAACCTACAGTCCCTGTCTTGTTGGTAACCCGGGGAGCGTCTGTACAATACAATCTGGCAGAAGAGGAATCAGAAGGCCCTGCTAGATGACATCACAGTGCAGTCACAGGGGCCGCCCCTATTTGTTGGTAACCCGGGGAGCGTCTGTACAATACAATCTGGCAGAAGAGGAATCAGAAGGCCCTGCTAGATGACATCACAGTGCAGTCACAGGGGCCGCCCCTATTTGTTGGTAACCCGGGGAGCGCCTGTACATTACAATCTGGCAGAAGAGGAATCAGAAGGCCCTGCTAGATGACATCACAGTGCAGTCACAGGGGCCGCCCCTATTTGTTGGTAACCCGGGGAGCGCCTGTACATTACAATCTGGCAGAAGAGGAATCAGAAGGCCCTGCTAGATGACATCACAGTGCAGTCACATGGGCCGCCCCTATTTGTTGGTAACCCGGGGAGCGCCTGTACATTACAATCTGGCAGAAGAGGAATCAGAAGGTCCTGCTAGATGACATCCCAGTGCAGTCACATGGGCCGCCCCTATTTGTTGGTAACCCGGGGAGGGCCTGTACATTACAATCTGGCAGAAGAGGAATCAGAAGGTCCTGCTAGATGACATCCCAGTGCAGTCACATGGGCCGCCCCTATTTGTTGGTAACCCGGGGAGCGCCTGTACATTACAATCTGGCAGAAGAGGAATCAGAAGGTCCTGCTAGATGACATCACAGTGCAGTCACAGGGGCCGCCCCTATTTGTTGGTAACCCGGGGAGCGCCTGTACATTACAATCTGGCAGAAGAGGAATCAGAAGGTCCTGCTAGATGACATCACAGTGCAGTCACAGGGGCCGCCCCTATTTGTTGGTAACCCGGGGAGCGCCTGTACAATACAATCTGGCAGAAGAGGAATCAGAAGGCCCTGCTAGATGACATCACAGTGCAGTCACAGGGGCCGCCCCTATTTGTTGGTAACCCGGGGAGCGCCTGTACATTACAATCTGGCAGAAGAGGAATCAGAAGGTCCTGCTAGATGACATCACAGTGCAGTCACATGGGCCGCCCCTATTTGTTGGTAACCCGGGGAGCGCCTGTACATTACAATCTGGCAGAAGAGGAATCAGAAGGTCCTGCTAGATGACATCACAGTGCAGTCACAGGGGCCGCCCCTATTTGTTGGTAACCCGGGGAGCGCCTGTACATTACAATCTGGCAGAAGAGGAATCAGAAGGCCCTGCTAGATGACATCACAGTGCAGTCACATGGGCTGCCCCTATTTGTTGGTAACCCGGGGAGCGCCTGTACATTACAATCTGGCAGAAGAGGAATCAGAAGGTCCTGCTAGATGACATCACAGTGCAGTCACAGGGGCCGCCCCTATTTGTTGGTAACCCGGGGAGCGCCTGTACATTACAATCTGGCAGAAGAGGAATCAGAAGGTCCTGCTAGATGACATCACAGTGCAGTCACATGGGCTGCCCCTATTTGTTGGTAACCCGGGGAGCGCCTGTACATTACAATCTGGCAGAAGAGGAATCAGAAGGCCCTGCTAGATGACATCACAGTGCAGTCACATGGGCCGCCCCTATTTGTTGGTAACCCGGGGAGCGCCTGTACATTACAATCTGGCAGAAGAGGAATCAGAAGGCCCTGCTAGATGACATCACAGTGCAGTCACATGGGCCGCCCCTATTTGTTGGTAACCCGGGGAGCGCCTGTACATTACAATCTGGCAGAAGAGGAATCAGAAGGCCCTGCTAGATGACATCACAGTGCAGTCACAGGGGCCGCTCCTATTTGTTGGTAACCCGGGGAGCGCCTGTACATTACAATCTGGCAGAAGAGGAATCAGAAGGCCCTGCTAGATGACATCACAGTGCAGTCACATGGGCTGCCCCTATTTGTTGGTAACCCGGGGAGCGCCTGTACATTACAATCTGGCAGAAGAGGAATCAGAAGGCCCTGCTAGATGACATCACAGTGCAGTCACAGGGGCCGCTCCTATTTGTTGGTAACCCGGGGAGCGCCTGTACATTACAATCTGGCAGAAGAGGAATCAGAAGGCCCTGCTAGATGACATCACAGTGCAGTCACATGGGCCACCCCTGTCTTGTTGGTAACCCGGGGAGCGCCTGTACATTACAATCTGGCAGAAGAGGAATCAGAAGGCCCTGCTAGATGACATCACAGTGCAGTCACATGGGCCGCCCCTGTCTTGTTGGTAACCCGGGGAGCGCCTGTACATTACAATCTGGCAGAAGAGGAATCAGAAGGCCCTGCTAGATGACATCCCAGTGCAGTCACAGGGGCCGCCCCTATTGGAAACACAAACACTAAAGAGCGACTTACTTTCAGTATTTCCGGCTCGCTGATTCTCAGGGGTTCTAAAGTTGACAGGCGAAGAAAGAGACTCTGGTTTAAACGAGAAGAACGTGGAGATGCGAAAAGCCAAATGATACCAATAGCAGCCATGAATCCGAAGGCAATTCCCAGGCAGAGCCCAGAGATGTAGCTGGGAAGGGGTAGTAGAAAATATCCGTACACCAACACCACCAGGAAATAGAGCGTCTGCACCGGAATGTCAGAGCGTTCCACATATACATCCAGTTCTTCTTCAGAAAGAGAAGCAATCCTGACCTGCTCCTCAGAGTCTTCCACATCCTGATACTCCTCACTTTCCTCTTCAAAGTCAAAGTCTTCCGGGTAGAGCTCCGTGAACTCCTCGTCCTCTCTGCTGGCCAGAACAGACAGAGAACATTTCTCCAGGACTAAAGCTGAGGATTTCAATCCCGTGTCCTTATTGGCCGGCGATGCCCCAAACTCCTCTGGGTCTTCCATGGAATTTCTGGTCTTCTCATCTCTCAGCTGGTTGGAGGAATCCACCTCGGCGTCTCCTTCCTCCTCCTTGATGCTGTAGTTGTTGTTGTTCTCCAGGTGGCCATTCAGACTGGAGAGGTTGGAGAGCTCAGACGCACTTGAGGATAAGGCTTTGGGCCTGTAGCTTAAAGGCTCCTCTCCCATAAATTTACTGAAGAGCTGGAAAGGTTCGTAGATGACCTCAGAGAAGCGTCTTTTAGTGTCCTCGATTCTAGCCTCCACCTCAGTTACCCTGAAGAAGGAGCGGCCATCAGAAGGGGAGGTGATAGGAGAGGAAGGGGCAGTTTTAGAGTCGCCTCCAGTAACTCGCGGCTGGGTAAATTGTTTGAACAAATGTAGATTTAGCTTGGAGTCGAGTGGCCTGTGAGGAAGGGAGTCGGGATCCTGTTTGGACGTGTCGGAGGACAAGGATTTTACTAGTGTTTTCATTAAATGCCTGTGTCGTGTGGGGGGCGGCGTGGACTCCTTTGGCTCTACCTCAGTGGAGAGGGATTTAACTAAACTCAGAAATGGCTTTGTGCCCGAGATGGAGGATGAGGATGAAGAGGAGGAGGAGGATGAAGAGGAGGAGGAGGAGGAGGAAGCGAGGGCTTTGGAGGGAGAAGAGACTTTTACTGGCCTCTGTTCCAGGCTGGATGAAATGTTGGTGGAAATGGCATCTAGACTCTGCTGGGAAGAGGATGTTGAGGATGATGATGGCACATGGCTGGTCACTGTGGATGAAGAAGCTTCGGCGGCACTGATAGGGTTCCCAGGTGGCGTATCGGTAGACAGTGATGTTGGCATTGATGTCTCTATCACGGTCAGGATAGAAGAGGTAGCCGGATCGGAGGTCAAGTCTGTAGGGGTGTCCAAGTCCAGGTCCTCTTTGGCTTCCACTGCTGTGACAATATTCTGCTCATCCAGGTCTTCACAGAGTGTTTCTTCTTCCTCCTCCTCCTCTTCCTTCCCAATAGCCGAGAAGCGAATAGTGATGGTCTCTCGGGAAACGGAGCGCTGGACCTCCACCTTGGGAGCCGTGCCTTTGGACTGTCGTGATTTCTCTCCATGGCTGCCGTCCAGACTGGTCATTGCAGTCTCACCCGTATTTCAGCACCTGCAGAACAACAACAACAACCCGGTTATTATGTCCTAATCTACTGGGAGAACACATTCTACAAACACGAGTATCTGCAGAGATATAGAGGAGAGCAGAGGAGGCTTGTATGTGGCCTTCTAGGGCCGCTGTATACATGCCAGGATACTACAGAGCAACCACCACCACACATACCTTACTACAGAGCAACCACCACCACACATACCTTACTACAGAGCAACCACCACCACACATACCTTACTACAGAGCAACCTCCACCATACATACCTTACTACAGAGCAACCTCCACCACACATACCTTACTACAGAGCAACCTCCACCACACATACCTTACTACAGAGCAACCTCCACCACACATACCTTACTACAGAGCAACCACCACCACATATACCTTACTACAGAGCAACCTCCACCACACATACCTTACTACAGAGCAACCTCCACCACACATACCTTACTACAGAGCAACCTCCACCATACATACCTTACTACAGAGCAACCTCCACCACACATACCTTACTACAGAGCAACCACCACCACATATACCTTACTACAGAGCAACCTCCACCACACATACCTTACTACAGAGCAACCTCCACCACACATACCTTACTACAGAGCAACCTCCACCATACATACCTTACTACAGAGCAACCTCCACCACACATACCTTACTACAGAGCAACCGCCACCACACATACCTTACTACAGAGCAACCTCCACCATACATACCTTACTACAGAGCAACCTCCACCACACATACCTTACTACAGAGCAACCGCCACCACACATACCTTACTACAGAGCAACCTCCACCATACATACCTTACTACAGAGCAACCTCCACCACACATACCTTACTACAGAGCAACCTCCACCATACATACCTTACTACAGAGCAACCCCCACCACACATACCTGAATTCCATATCACGGTCTCTGTAATACACAAGTCATATTCTAGCGATTGGTGGAATCACCTGACAGGTTATTAGAGACTCTGCTATACAATCTGTATTTCCAGCTTTGTGTGTCCATCATCCCCTCCTCCTCCCCCTCCCCCTCCCCCTCCTCCTCCTCCTCCTCCTCCTCCTCCTCCTATCCTCCCATCATAGAGAATGGCTGAGGGGTCTTCACACCTGAAAACAACCCCAAGGAGGTCAGCAGAGGAAGTGTGACCCTTCAGAGGGAGGTGTGACCCTTCAGAGGTCTCCTGGATGGGAGTGTGTGAGGTTCAGGACAGAGACAGGATCCAGCAGGGAGGTCAGCAGAGGGAGGTGTGACCCTTCAGAGGGAGGTGTGACCCTTCAGAGGTCTCCTGGATGGGAGTGTGTGAGGTTCAGGACAGAGACAGGATCCAGCAGGGAGATCAGGGAAACAGACGGCACTGAGCCATGCCAGGTCAGGGGGCGTGGCCGCTAATCCTGTCACATGACCTGCAGGGAAAACCTGTTTTTCTGGATTGGTGGGATATTTCCTTTATACTGGTAACATAATCCGGGCAAATAAGATCTGGAAGTGCGAGGAACAACACCGACCGTCATCCTGCGTCCGGGTGTTATGCTGAATGTACAATGTGATGGTAGGGAAAGAGGGGGACCCCTCAATGCCACAGGTAAGATAGAGAGCCGCTGAGTGGTGATGGAGGGAGCCTTTCATTGTCTGCAGAGAGTCATTGATGATAGAGAGTACCTGCTCTTCATTCTCATCAATGGGTGCAATGGGTGAGTGTGTGCAGACATTGTGTGTATACAGTATATATATATATATACACACACAATGTCTGCACACACTCACCCATTGCACCCATTGATGAGAATGAAGAGCAGGTACTCTCTATCATCAATGACTCTCTGCAGACAATGAAAGGCTCCCTCCATCACCACTCAGCGGCTCTCTATCTTACCTGTGTCATTGAGGGGTCCCCCTCTTTCCCTATTATAGGGCCCCCCACCTTCCCTGTGCCAGTTATTCCAGTGAAACTTTCCCACCCATGAACCTGACCCATATATGAACCTGACCCACATATGAACCCGACCCACCCATGAACCCGACCAATATATGAACCTGACCCACCCATGAACCTGACCCACATATGAACCTGACCCACCCATGAACCCGACCCACCCATGAACCCGACCAATATATGAACCCGACCAATATATGAACCTGACCCATCCATGAACCTGACCCACATATGAACCCGACCCACCCATGAACCCGACCAATATATGAACCTGACCCACCCATGAACCTGACCCACATATGAACCTGACCCACCCATGAACCCGACCCACCCATGAACCTGACCCACATATGAACCTGACCCACCCATGAACCCGACCCATATATGAACCTGACCCATATATGAACCTGACCCACCCATGAACCCGACCCATATATGAACCTGACCCATATATGAACCTGACCCACCCATGAACCCGACCCACCCATGAACCCGACCAATATATGAACCTGACCCATATATTGAACCGACCCATATATGAACCCGACCCATATATGAACCCGACCCACCCATCAACCTGACCCACCCATCAACCTGACCCACATATGAACCCGACCAATATATGAACCCGACCAATATATGAACCCGACCCACCCATGAACCTGACCCATATATGGAACTGACCCACCCATGAACCCGACCCACCCATGACCCCAACCAATATATGAACCCGACCCACATATGAACCCGACCCACATATGAACCCGACCAATATATGAACCCGACCCATCCATGAACCCGACCCATATATGAACCCGACCCACA
The DNA here is from genome assembly GCA_029206835.1 of Rana muscosa. Classification (NCBI taxonomy): domain Eukaryota; kingdom Metazoa; phylum Chordata; class Amphibia; order Anura; family Ranidae; genus Rana; species Rana muscosa. Next base: position 333,271,647 of record CM055128.1, read on the forward strand.
TATGAACCCGACCCACCCATGAACCCGACCCACCCATGAACCCGACCAATATATGAACCCGACCCATATATGAACCGACCCATATATGAACCCGACCCACCCATGAACCCGACCCACCCATGAACCTGACCCACCCATGAACCTGACCCACCCATGAACCCGACCCATATATGAACCCGACGCATATATGAACCTGACCAATATATGAATATGACCTATATATGAACCCGACCCACCCATGAACCTGACCCATATATGAACTCGACCAATATATGAACCCAACCAATATATGAACCCGACCCACATATGAACCCGACCCACATATGAACCTGACCCACCCATGAACCTGACCTATATATGAACCCGACCCACCCATGAACCCGACCCATATATGAACCCGACCCATATATGAACCTGACCATATATTGAACCGACCCATATATGAACCTGACCCACCCATGAACCTGACCATATATGGAACCCGACCCACCCATGAACCCGACCAATATACAAACCTGACCCATATACGAACCCGACCCACCCATGAACCTGACCCATATATGAACACGACCCACAACCATGAACCTGAACCATATATGAACCCGACCCACCCATGAACCTGACCAATATATGAACCTGACCCATATATGAACCCGACCCACCAATGAACCTGAGCCATATATGAACCCGACCAATATATGAACCCGACCCATATATGAACCTGACCCACCCATGAACCCGACCCATATATGAACCCCAACCCACCCATGAACCTGACCCATATATGAACCCGATCAATATATGAACCCGACCCACTATATGAACCCTGTCACACCATATGAATCTATCCCCACCCATGAACCTATCCATCTCCCATTCCTTGTCACGTGTGGAGTGGTGATCAGGAAGTGCTGTGATGGGACAGGAGTCACCAGTAAAGAGAAAACACAGTGAAGGCCGGGTACACATATCCTATACCTGGGTGATCTGTCAGGCAGGTTGTAGGATGCAGAGAGATGGGGGGTGTTGTGGAAAATTTTATTAATGTATGTTGTCAGATGTCCCCTAGTGTCGGTTTTGCTGTAATGCGCTCATGTGAACGTATTCGCACATACAGACGTTGGTGGAAGACCGGTGGCGCGAAAATCTTCCGGTGGACACAACGATGTTTGCTCTTTTAGGGACATTTGTTTTATGCCTCACCAAGGGACTGGCCACTTCTTGGCGTTGACATTAAATGACTCGGAGCGGACAGATCTGCGTCCACTAGAACTATAGCATAACGATACGACAATTGTGGCCCATTGAGCCATAGTTTTCATATGGTTCCCGTCATTGGAAGCGGTGTACGTCACTGCTAGTTGTCATGATCAGTGTCATTGCCTGGGTTACCTGCTGGTGGTGCTATTGCTTTCAGCACCAAAGGGTGCAGTTCTGGTGGCCACCAGCGGGTGTCTCCCATTTGTCTGGAGCCTAAATCATCTCCTGCAATCAGGCGTCACCTGAGACTGATTGCAGGAGGTGTGTATAAATACCCAGCAGACACTAAAGCATTTGCTCTGGTATTGTCTTGGAACCCAGACCTGTATGCCTGAACCTTAACCTTGTGACCTGTTATCCTGTGTTCCTGAACCCTGCATCCATCCCTGGACCCCTGTCTTGCAGACTCATCCCTTCCTCCTGTTGTCCCTTCCGGCTCCCTGTTCAATTGGACTGATCTCTCGTGTATGACCCTGGCTTGATTACATTTATGCTTAAATCTCAAACCTATATTCACGTTGGTGTAGGGAGTTGTTTTGTGTGTCACTGTGGTTGTTTGCTGGTTGCCTTATTATTTAGGAATTATCCTTTCAATAAACGTATATATATATTTACTTACCTTGTGCCTAATTCCTTTAGTGCAGCCCACTGATCTGCGTACCCTGTGCTGGATGCCGTGTTAGGCATCCGTGACACTAGTCTATTTGAATGTATACATGTCTGCGATTGGTTCTTTTGTTGTATTCATGTATTGTATTGTATTAGCTGTATTTAACATATCCTTATATGGTCATCTGCTGGGTGGAGCTCACACCCTGTGAGCTCACTTCCTATGGAGGAGGTCACATGTTGCGACATCACTCCTGGCTGGGAGTTTAATAAAAGACCGAGAGAGGCGTCGGCGGTCAGTGATTCCTGGGATGCCGAGATAAGAACAGTCTGGTGATGATGTCTCTTGATTTGAATGAATGGGAATCGAATGGAAGGTAAGTGAATTTTAGCTTAAGATGCATTATATCATTCAGACGAAGTTGTGCTTATTAGCACAAGGCGAAATGGCTGTGTACTCTGCAAACAACCAATTTTGCCACCACAGGGGGCTATGGGAGCAATGGGTGGTGAAGAAAGCGGGTTGCAGGTGTGGTTTGCATGGTGTGTGCTGACATTGCAATGGCAGTTGGGTGCAGACGGTCTCCCACCAGATGGTGGTCTCAGGGAGGACCGAACACTCAGCTTGGGGACATGAAAGCGGGACCTCCAGCTATTCCTCTGCCTGTCCCTTTCTCTCTTCTGCTGATTGCAGATCACCGAGCCATCCATACCTCCATCCACTGCCACCGAAGGGATGACAGAATGCCTACGAGTGTGTGTGCCCCTCTGCAACCCTCTTCTGCTCAGACTGCTCTCTGAGCTCCGACATGTTGCAGGGTATAGTCGGGGCTCAGGGAGCAGTGAGGAGGCGGTGGCTGGAGGAAAGGGGGACGGCTCAGGTTAGTGGAGGCATCATAGAACTGGGGACAGGTGGGGTCTCGGCTGGAGATGGCGCCGAGTATTGGGGCAGTCTGCTGTGATTGGTAGTGGCAGGTCACAGAAGCTGTGGGGTGCTCAGGGCAGGCATTTGTGCTGGCAGGGTGCAGAGGGTGGGAGTGGTCAGTGCGGAGGAGGGAGTTTCACCGTCTGGTGGGAGTGGCCAGTGCAGAGAAGGCGGGAGTTGCACCATCTGGTGGGAGTGGTCAGTGCAGAGAAGGACCTTTTTTGGGAAGTGCATTAGAAGTGGAGATTTACGGTTATAGAGAACATGCCTGGAAAAATCCACCTACTTGGAATTCCTCATTATTATCAGCGCCCTTCCTGTGCCTCGGCTTCCCTGACATCAGTGCCCTTCCTGTGCCTCGGCTTCCCTGACATCAGTGCCCTTCCTGTGCCTCGGCACCCCTGACATCAGTGCCCTTCCTGTGCCTCGGCACCCCTTACATAAGCGCCCTTCCTGTGCCTCGGCTCCCCTGACATCAGTGCCCTTCCTGTGCCTCGGCACCCCTTACATAAGCGCCCTTCCTGTGCCTCGGCTTCCCTGACATCAGTGCCCTTCCTGTGCCTCGGCACCCCTGACATCAGTGCCCTTCCTGTGCCTCGGCACCCCTTACATAAGCGCCCTTCCTGTGCCTCGGCTCCCCTGACATCAGTGCCCTTCCTGTGCCTCGGCACCCCTTACATAAGCGCCCTTCCTGTGCCTCGGCTCCCCTGACATCAGTGCCCTTCCTGTGGTCTTATAGCTGTATACGTGACATGTAAGGCATAGGGCTGTAGAAATATGAAGAGACAGTGCAGTGACTATGGCCACTTCATCATACTGCCATCATCCCAGAGGCGCACGATGAGGAGACCCCTTTGTGTCTGTGTGGGAGGAGAGGACCACGATGAGGAGACCCCTCCATGTCTGTGTGTGAGGAGAGGACCACGATGAGGAGACCCCTCCATGTCTGTGTGTGAGGCGAGGACCACGATGAGGAGACCCCTCCATATCTGTGTGTGAGGAGAGGACCACGATGAGGAGACCCCTCCGTGTCTGTGTGTGAGGAGAGGACCACGATGAGGAGACCCCTCCGTGTCTGTGTGTGAGGAGAGGACCACGATGAGGAGACCCCTCCGTGTCTGTGTGTGAGGAGAGGACCACGATGAGGAGACCCCTCCGTGTCTGTGTGTGAGGAGAGGACCACGATGAGGAGACCCCTCCGTGTCTGTGTGTGAGGAGAGGACCACGATGAGGAGACCCCTCCGTGTCTGTGTGTGAGGAGAGGACCACGATGAGGAGACCCCTCCGTGTCTGTGTGGGAGAGAGGACCACGATGAGGAGACCCCTCCATGTCTGTGTGTGAGGAGGGGGACCACGATGAGGAGACCCCTCCATGTCTGTGTGTGAGGAGGGGGACCACAATGAGGAGACCCCTCCATGTCTGTGTGTGAGGAGGGGGACCACAATGAGGAGACCCCTCCATGTCTGTGTGTGAGGAGGGGGACCACAATGAGGAGACCCCTTCATGTCTGTGTGTGAGGAGAGGACCACGATGAGGAGACCCCTTCATGTCTGTGTGTGAGGAGAGGACCACGATGAGGAGACCCCTCCGTGTCTGTGTGTGAGGAGAGGACCACGATGAGGAGACCCCTCCATGTCTGTGTGTGAGGAGAGGACCACGATGAGGAGACCCCTCCATGTCTGTGTGTGAGGAGAGGACCACGATGAGGGGACCCCTCCATGTCTGTGTGGGGAGGGGGACCACGATGAGGAGACCCCTTCATGTCTGTGTGTGAGGAGAGGACCACGATGAGGAGACCCCTCCGTGTCTGTGTGTGAGGAGAGGACCACAATGAGGAGACCCCTCCGTGTCTGTGTGTGAGGAGAGGACCACAATGAGGAGACCCCTCCGTGTCTGTGTGTGAGGAGAGGACCGCGATGAGGAGACCCCTCCATGTCTGTGTGTGAGGAGAGGACCACGGTGAGGAGACCCCTTCATGTCTGTGTGTGAGGAGAGGACCACGATGAGGAGACCCCTCCATGTCTGTGTGTGAGGAGAGGACCACGATGAGGAGACCCCTCCATGTCTGTGTGTGAGGAGAGGACCACGATGAGGAGACCCCTTCATGTCTGTGTGTGAGGAGAGGACCACGATGAGGAGACCCCTCCATGTCTGTGTGTGTGAGGAGAGGACCACGATGAGGAGACCCCTCCATGTCTGTGTGTGAGGAGAGGACCACGATGAGGAGACCCCTCCATGTCTGTGTGTGAGGAGAGGACCACGATGAGGAGAGCCCTCCATGTCTGTGTGTGAGGAGAGGACCACGATGAGGAGACCCCTCCATGTCTGTGTGTGAGGAGAGGACCACGATGAGGAGACCCCTCCATGTCTGTGTGGGGAGGGGGACCACGATGAGGAGACCCCTCCATGTCTGTGTGTGAGGAGAGGACCACGATGAGGAGACCCCCTCCATGTCTGTGTGTGAGGAGAGGACCACGATGAGGAGACCCCTCCATGTCTGTGTGTGAGGAGAGGACCACGATGAGGAGACCCCTCCATGTCTGTGTGTGAGGAGAGGACCACGATGAGGAGACCCCTCCATGTCTGTGTGTGAGGAGAGGACCACGATGAGGAGACCCCTCCATGTCTGTGTGGGGAGGGGGACCACGATGAGGAGACCCCTCCATGTCTGTGTGTGAGGAGAGGACCACGATGAGGAGACCCCTCCATGTCTGTGTGTGAGGAGAGGACCACGATGAGGAGACCCCTCCATGTCTGTGTGTGAGGAGAGGACCACAATGAGGAGACCACTCCGTGTCTGTGTGTGAGGAGAGGACCACGATGAGGAGACCCCTCCATGTCTGTGTGTGAGGAGAGGACCACGATGAGGAGACCCCTCCATGTCTGTGTGAGGAGAGGACCACGATGAGGAGACCCCTCCATGTCTGTGTGTGAGGAGAGGACCACGATGAGGAGACCCCTCCATGTCTGTGTGTGAGGAGAGGACCACGATGAGGAGAGCCCTCCATGTCTGTGTGTGAGGAGTGGACCACGATGAGGAGACCCCTCCATGTCTGTGTGTGAGGAGAGGACCACGATGAGGAGACCCCTCCATGTCTGTGTGTGAGGAGAGGACCACGATGAGGAGACCCCTCCATGTCTGTGTGTGAGGAGAGGACCACGATGAGGGGACCCCTTCATGTCTGTGTGTGAGGAGAGGACCACGATGAGGAGACCCCTCCATGTCTGTGTGTGAGGAGGACCACGATGAGGAGACCCCTCCATGTCTGTGTGTGAGGAGGACCACGATGAGGAGACCCCTCCATGTCTGTGTGTGAGGAGAGGACCACGATGAGGAGACCCCTCCGTGTCTGTGTGTGAGGAGAGGACCGCGATGAGGAGACCCCTCCATGTCTGTGTGTGAGGAGAGGACCACGATGAGGAGACCCCTCCATGTCTGTGTGGGGAGGGGGACCACGATGAGGAGACCCCTCCATGTCTGTGTGTGAGGAGAGGACCACGATGAGGAGACCCCTCCATGTCTGTGTGTGAGGAGAGGACCACAATGAGGAGACCCCTCCGCGTCTGTGTGTGAGGAGAGGACCACGATGAGGAGACCCCTCCGTGTCTGTGTGTGAGGAGAGGACCACGATGAGGAGACCCCTCCGTGTCTGTGTGTGAGGAGAGGACCACGATGAGGAGACCCCTCCGTGTCTGTGTGTGAGGAGAGGACCACAATGAGGAGACCACTCCGTGTCTGTGTGTGAGGAGAGGACCACGATGAGGAGACCCCTCCGTGTCTGTGTGTGAGGAGAAGACCACGATGAGGAGACCCCTCCATGTCTGTGTGTGAGGAGAGGACCACGATGAGGAGACCCCTCCATGTCTGTGTGGGGAGGGGGACCACGATGAGGAGACCCCTCCATGTCTGTGTGTGAGGAGAGGACCACGATGAGGGGACCCCTCCATGTCTGTGTGGGGAGGGGGACCACGATGAGGAGACCCCTTCATGTCTGTGTGTGAGGAGAGGACCACGATGAGGAGACCCCTCCATGTCTGTGTGTGAGGAGAGGACCACGATGAGGAGACCCCTCCATGTCTGTGTGTGAGGAGAGGACCACGATGAGGAGACCCCTCCATGTCTGTGTGTGAGGAGAGGACCACGATGAGGAGACCCCTTCATGTCTGTGTGTGAGGAGAGGACCACGATGAGGAGACCCCTTCATGTCTGTGTGTGAGGAGAGGACCACGATGAGGAGACCCCTCCATGTCTGTGTGTGAGGAGAGGACCACGATGAGGAGACCCCTCCATGTCTGTGTGTGAGGAGAGGACCACGATGAGGAGACCCCTCCATGTCTGTGTGTGAGGAGAGGACCACGATGAGGAGACCCCTCCATGTCTGTGTGGGGAGGGGGACCACGATGAGGAGACCCCTCCATGTCTGTGTGTGAGGAGAGGACCACGATGAGGAGACCCCTTCATGTCTGTGTGTGAGGAGAGGACCACGATGAGGAGACCCCTCCATGTCTGTGTGTGAGGAGAGGACCACGATGAGGAGACCCCTCCATGTCTGTGTGTGAGGAGAGGACCACGATGAGGAGACCCCTCCATGTCTGTGTGTGAGGAGAGGACCACGATGAGGAGACCCCTCCATGTCTGTGTGTGAGGAGAGGACCACGATGAGGAGACCCCTCCATGTCTGTGTGTGAGGAGAGGACCACGATGAGGAGACCCCTCCGTGTCTGTGTGTGAGGAGAGGACCACGATGAGGAGACCCCTCCATGTCTGTGTGTGAGGAGAGGACCACGATGAGGAGACCCCTCCATGTCTGTGTGTGAGGAGAGGACCACGATGAGGAGACCCCTCCATGTCTGTGTGGGGAGGGGGACCACGATGAGGAGACCCCTCCATGTCTGTGTGGGGAGGGGGACCACGATGAGGAGACCCCTCCATGTCTGTGTGTGAGAAGTGGACCACGATGAGGAGACCCCTCCATGTCTGTGTGTGAGGAGGGGGACCACGATGAGGAGACCCCTCCATGTCTGTGTGTGAGGAGAGGACCACGATGAGGAGACCCCTCCATGTCTGTGTGTGAGGAGAGGACCACGATGAGGAGACCCCTCCATGTCTGTGTGTGAGGAGAGGACCACGATGAGGAGACCCCTCCATGTCTGTGTGTGAGGAGAGGACCACGATGAGGAGACCCCTCCATGTCTGTGTGTGAGGAGGGGGACCACGATGAGGAGACCCCTCCATGTCTGTGTGTGAGGAGAGGACCACGATGAGGAGACCCCTCCATGTCTGTGTGTGAGGAGAGGACCACGATGAGGAGACCCCTCCATGTCTGTGTGTGAGGAGAGGACCACGATGAGGAGACCCCTCCATGTCTGTGTGTGAGGAGGGGGACCACGATGAGGAGACCCCTTCATGTCTGTGTGTGAGGAGAGGACCACGATGAGGAGACCCCTCCATGTCTGTGTGTGAGGAGAGGACCACGATGAGGAGACCCCTCCATGTCTGTGTGTGAGGAGAGGACCACGATGAGGAGACCCCTCCATGTCTGTGTGTGAGGAGAGGACCACGATGAGGAGACCCCTCCATGTCTGTGTGTGAGGAGAGGACCACGATGAGGAGACCCCTCCGTGTCTGTGTGTGAGGAGACCCCTCCATGTCTGTGTGTGAGGAGAGGACCACGATGAGGAGACCCCTTCATGTCTGTGTGTGAGGAGAGGACCACAATGAGGAGACCCCTCCATGTCTGTGTGTGAGGAGAGGACCACGATGAGGAGACCCCTCCATGTCTGTGTGTGAGGAGAGGACCACGATGAGGAGACCCCTCCATGTCTGTGTGTGAGGAGAGGACCACGATGAGGAGACCCCTCCATGTCTGTGTGTGAGGAGAGGACCACGATGAGGAGACCCCTCCATGTCTGTGTGGGGGGAGAGGACCACGATGAGGAGACCCCTCCATGTCTGTGTGGGGGGAGAGGACCACGATGAGGAGACCCCTCCGTGTCTGTGTGTGAGGAGAGGACCACGATGAGGAGACCCCTCCGTGTCTGTGTGTGAGGAGAGGACCACGATGAGGAGACCCCTCCATGTCTGTGTGTGAGGAGAGGACCACGATGAGGAGACCCCTTCATGTCTGTGTGTGAGGAGAGGACCACGATGAGGAGACCCCTCCATGCCTGTGTGTGAGGAGAGGACCGCGATGAGGAGACCCCTCCATGTCTGTGTGTGAGGAGAGGACCGCGATGAGGAGACCCCTCCATGTCTGTGTGTGAGGAGAGGACCACGATGAGGAGACCCCTCCATGTCTGTGTGGGGAGGGGGACCACGATGAGGAGACCCCTTCATGTCTGTGTGTGAGGAGAGGACCACGATGAGGAGACCCCTCCATGTCTGTGTGGGGGGAGAGGACCACGATGAGGAGACCCCTCCATGTCTGTGTGTGAGGAGAGGACCACGATGAGGAGACCCCTCCATGTCTGTGTGTGAGGAGAGGACCACGATGAGGAGACCCCTCCATGTCTGTGTGTGAGGAGAGGACCACGATGAGGAGACCCCTCCATGTCTGTGTGTGAGGAGAGGATCACGATGAGGAGACCCCTCCATGTCTGTGTGTGAGGAGAGGATCACGATGAGGAGACCCCTCCGTGTCTGTGTGTGAGGAGAGGATCACGATGAGGAGACCCCTCCGTGTCTGTGTGTGAGGAGAGGACCACGATGAGGAGACCCCTCCGTGTCTGTGTGTGAGGAGAGGACCACGATGAGGAGACCCCTCCATGTCTGTGTGTGTGAGGAGAGGACCACGATGAGGAGACCCCTTCATGTCTGTGTGTGAGGAGAGGACCACGATGAGGAGACCCCTTCATGTCTGTGTGTGAGGAGAGGACCACGATGAGGAGACCCCTTCATGTCTGTGTGTGAGGAGAGGACCACGATGAGGAGACCCCTTCATGTCTGTGTGTGAGGAGAGGACCACGATGAGGAGACCCCTCCATGTCTGTGTGGGGAGGGGGATCACGATGAGGAGACCCCCTCCATGTCTGTGTGTGAGGAGAGGACCACGATGAGGAGACCCCTCCTTGTCTGTGTGTGAGGAGAGGACCACGATGAGGAGACCCCTCCATGTCTGTGTGTGAGGAGAGGACCACGATGAGGAGACCCCTCCATGTCTGTGTGTGAGGAGAGGACCACGATGAGGAGACCCCTTCTTGTCTGTGTGTGAGGAGAGGACCACAATGAGAAGACCCCTCCGTGTCTGTGTGTGAGGAGAGGACCACGATGAGGAGACCCCTCCGTGTCTGTGTGTGAGGAGAGGACCACGATGAGGAGACCCCTCCGTGTCTGTGTGTGAGGAGAGGACCACGATGAGGAGACCCCTCCGTGTCTGTGTGTGAGGAGAGGACCACGATGAGGAGACCCCTCCATGTCTGTGTGTGAGGAGAGGACCACGATGAGGAGACCCCTTCATGTCTGTGTGTGAGGAGAGGACCACGATGAGGAGACCCCTTCATGTCTGTGTGTGAGGAGAGGACCACGATGAGGAGACCCCTCCATGTCTGTGTGGGAGGAGAGGACCACGATGAGGAGACCCCTCCGTGTCTGTGTGTGAGGAGAAGACCACGATGAGGAGACCCCTCCATGTCTGTGTGTGAGGAGAGGACCACGATGAGGAGACCCCTCCATGTCTGTGTGGGGAGGGGGACCACGATGAGGAGACCCCTCCATGTCTGTGTGGGGAGGGGGACCACGATGAGGAGACCCCTTCATGTCTGTGTGTGAGGAGAGGACCACGATGAGGAGTCCCCTCCATGTCTGTGTGTGAGGAGAGGACCACGATGAGGAGACCCCTTCGTGTCTGTGTGTGAGGAGAGGACCACGATGAGGGGACCCCTCCATGTCTGTGTGTGAGGAGAGGACCACGATGAGGAGACCCCTCCATGTCTGTGTGTGAGGAGAGGACCACGATGAGGAGACCCCTCCATGTCTGTGTGTGAGGAGAGGACCACGATGAGGAGACCCCTCCATGTCTGTGTGTGAGGAGAGGACCACGATGAGGAGACCCCTCCATGTCTGTGTGTGAGGAGGGGGACCACGATGAGGAGACCCCTTCATGTCTGTGTGTGAGGAGAGGACCACGATGAGGAGACCCCTCCATGTCTGTGTGTGAGGAGAGGACCACGATGAGGAGACCCCTCCATGTCTGTGTGTGAGGAGAGGACCACGATGAGGAGACCTCTCCATGTCTGTGTGTGAGGAGAGGACCATGATGAGGAGACCCCTCCATGTCTGTGTGTGCGGAGGGGACCACGACGAGGAGACCCCTTCATGTCTGTGTGTGAGGAGAGGACCACGACGAGGAGACCCCTTCATGTCTGTGTGTGAGGAGAGGACCACGACGAGGAGACCCCTTCGTGTCTGTGTGTGAGGAGAGGACCACGATGAGGAGACCCCTCCGTGTCTGTGTGTGAGGAGAGGACCACAATGAGGAGACCCCTCCGTGTCTGTGTGTGAGGAGAGGACCACGATGAGGAGACCCCTCCATGTCTGTGTGTGAGGAGAGGACCACGATGAGGAGACCCCTCCGTGTCTGTGTGTGAGGAGGGGGACCACGATGAGGAGACCCCTCCATGTCTGTGTGTGAGGAGAGGACCACGATGAGGAGACCCCTCCATGTCTGTGTGTGAGGAGAGGACCACGATGAGGAGACCCCTCCATGTCTGTGTGTGAGGAGGGGGACCACGATGAGGAGACCCCTCCAGGTCTGTGTGTGAGGAGAGGACCACGATGAGGAGACCCCTCCATGTCTGTGTGTGAGGAGAGGACCACGATGAGGAGACCCCTCCATGTCTGTGTGTGAGGAGAGGACCACGATGAGGAGACCCCTCCATGTCTGTGTGTGAGGAGAGGACCACGATGAGGAGACCCCTCCATGTCTGTGTGTGAGGAGGGGGACCACGATGAGGAGACCCCTCCATGTCTGTGTGTGAGGAGAGGACCACGATGAGGAGACCCCTCCATGTCTGTGTGTGAGGAGAGGACCACGATGAGGAGACCCCTCCATGTCTGTGTGTGAGGAGAGGACCACGATGAGGAGACCCCTCCATGTCTGTGTGTGAGGAGAGGACCACGATGAGGAGACCCCTCCATGTCTGTGTGTGAGGAGAGGACCACGATGAGGGGACCCCTCCATGTCTGTGTGTGAGGAGAGGACCACGATGAGGGGACCCCTCCATGTCTGTGTGTGAGGAGAGGACCACGATGAGGAGACCCCTCCATGTCTGTGTGTGAGGAGAGGACCACGATGAGGAGACCCCTCCATGTCTGTGTGTGAGGAGGTGACCACGATGAGGAGACCCCTCCATGTCTGTGTGTGTGAGGAGAGGACCACGATGAGGAGACCCCTCCATGTCTGTGTGTGAGGAGAGGACCACGATGAGGAGACCCCTTCATGTCTGTGTGTGAGGAGAGGACCACGATGAGGAGACCCCTCCATGTCTGTGTGTGTGAGGAGAGGACCACGATGAGGAGACCCCTCCATGTCTGTGTGGGGGGGAGCCCCATCTGGGAAATATGATGAAGGATGAGGCCACGTCGGCTCATCCTGTTTATTGCTATGTGTATTACCGCCCCCCTCCCTCTCTGTAGACAAATCAGATGGAAGGGGGGGGCAATCTTATGGGGTCCTGTCTTAGGATTTGAGTCCAGTGGTCCCCCACCCCTCCCCCCCTACACTTTGTCCCATTTTCCAGGCCCTCCCCCCTCTCTTGTAAATACAATCAGCTGACAATGCCGGGAATTGTGGGAAATCAGGTCAGCGTTGCGGATTATCTCAGGATCCAGCAATGTGCATTCCTGCTCCTCTGAGTCCACAGAGCCGGGGGAGGGGATTCCACATGTGGGAGACGTTACACAATCCACGAGGAAGAGATTTCACAATACAACTGGCTTAGCAATCAGAGGAGGAACAACAAGTATAATCACAAGGTGTAACCTCCACCATCACCGGCATGACATGTGACCTGAACACAGAGGATTCTGGGAGTACATCCCCTCCCCCTCCACACTGCAATCATTTCCCATCTCCACAATAATGATTGTGAATGGAGAACAGGCAGAACATTTCCAACACAATGCCTGGAAAAAGTATTCATACCCCTTGACATTTCCCACATTTTGTTACAACCAAAAAGGTAAATGTATTTTATTGTGATTTTATGTGATGGACCAACACAAAGTGTCACATAATTGTGAAGTGGAAGGAAAATGATACAAATAAATATGTGAAAAGTGTGGGGGGGGGGGGCATTTGTATGGCGCCCCCCGGAGTCAATACTTTGTAGAACCCCCTTTCTCTACAAGTCTTTTTGGGGGTGTCTCTACCAGCTTTGCCCATCTAGAGAGGGACATTTCTGCTCATTCTTTGTAAAATATCTCAAGCTCTGTCAGATTGGATGGAGAGCGTCTGTGATCAGCAATTTTCAAGTCTTGCCACAGATTCTCAATGGGATTTAGGTCTGGACTGTGACTGGGCCATTCTAACACATGAATATGCTTTGATGTAAACCATTCCATTGTAGCTCTGGCTGTACTTTAGGGTCGTTGTCCTGCTGGAAGGTGAACCTCCCCCCCAGTCTCAAGTCTTTTGCAGACTCTAACAGGTTTTTGTAACGGGAAGGCCCAGGGAACCCAGAAGCTCTTAGAAAGTATGAGATACCCTTGCTTCAGCTTCCCCAATGCCTCTTATGTGTAAACCACCCTGTGTCTCACTTGGGGCACAGGGTGAATAAGAACCCCAGTATGATCTGTGCTGATCAGATTCAATGCTGTATATAGATTGTATAGATTGGGTATATACTGTGTGTGGGCTGTTTATGTAATACTTGCTGTGATGATGTGTGATTACATTCTTTTGTCTATTGTGGCTTGTGGGAGTTAAGCCTGTAATTATAGGTTGTGGAACTAGCAGACAGACAGGTTAATTGAAGAGATGCTGAGGTGTCACCTGTCTGCTTGTGTAATGTTAATGAACCTCAAATATGCTACAGATCCTTTCATTCTGTGAAGTCTTTTGATAATGTGGATTGGGAGACAAAAGCTAAAACACAAAGGTCATGCATAACCATTTAAACTGAAATGTAAATTGGGTCTGGTCAGAGGTGTATGATGGGAGGAGGGTCAGAAGCTTCTCTCTTTGTGTATAAGAGTTGTAGTACTTTTGCAATAAAGTGTCAGTTCATTTTGGAAAGATACAGAGCGTTTTGTCTCGTTCTTTTGGAATGATTAATTCCTATGGGAAGTGGTCGCCTGACTGTGGAGGATCGGCAGTGAATGTGTGTCCAGGAGAGGGAAGAGATCTTAAACGGCGTTTAACCCCCTTTCAGATTTGGGGTGCCGTTACATTGGTGGCAGCAGTGGGATTTACCCTCCAGTTCCTGGGACACTCCAAACCACCACAATCAATGACCAGCTATGCAGCCTGCAGGAAAGCCACGCTGAAAGACCTACTTGAGAGCCGTGAAGGGACCAGTGGGACAAAGAATAAGGCCACTTTGATCAGGGAGATAGCCGAGATGGACCAGAAGGATGGTGATGCAGGACCCCGGTCAGTTGAAGATTTGTTTCAGCAACGAGTTCGACAGCGCTTGGCATTATATGGTGCTAACCCATCAGACACCGCCATACAGAATGCCATTAAAGGCATACAGCTGCAGGATGCGCGACAAGAGAGAGAACGAGAGTGACAAGAGAGAGAACGAGAGCGTCAAGAGAGAGAACGAGAGCGACAAGAGAGAGAACGAGAGCGGCAACATGAGCTGAGAATGGCGGAAATACGGCAATCGGAGATCGTCTACAGACAGCTGCTAGAATCTGCTCAGCAGCAGGGTGGTGCTACCTTTTGCCGGGGACTATCAGGAAATACCAGTGGACAACTCAGAAATCCCGGCTGAAGAATCGGCAGTGGAAAATCTGAAGATTGCCATCCCTAAAGCCGAAGTGGATGATATGGAGTTCCAGGGAGCTAGGGCAGTTGGCTCATCTCCCCAGCCACAGATTACAGAAGGTATGGACTTAAGTGACTGTTCAGAGGATGTTAGGGATTATGCATCGCCTGCTTAAGTACTGGCAGCAGGACAAAGTACTACAGACCCCTGCTCTACACCCGTGGCAGTTTTGGAGGCCCGAGGTGAGAAGGTGATGGTTCCTCTTTCCCAGGGGATTTCAGAGATGCAGGGAGGAGAAGCAGCCCTTTTCCCTCCTCAACAATTAGCCAGAGCAGATGGTGTGGAGTCTCCAGCAGAAGTGCTGGCAACAGGGCAGAGTGATAGCAACCTCTGCCCAGCACCGGAAACAACTGTGGAGTTTCAGGGAGCCGGGGCAGTTGGCCCATCTCTCCAGCAACAAGCTGAGGTGGTAAAGCTTTTACCCCCAGCTGAATCACTGGCAGCAGGGCGGAATGCTACTGACCGCTGCACACAACTGCAACTTGAGCTGATATCGGTGGATGGGACTGCGGTCTCCACTCACAGGAACCCAGCAGAAGAGCTGGCAACAGAGCAGAGTGCAGCGGGCCTCTGCTCTCAACTAACAGAAGAGGGAGTTCCTGTGGTACTGGATGGGACTTCGGTCTTCACTGACACAACCCCAGAAAATGGTGTGACACTGAGACAGGAGGATGTCAGCCTTGCTTTGCAAGCACTGGGGGATTTTCACCTACCACAAGTGGATGGGACTTCAGTCTCCACTTGTATGCTCCAGGGAGGCTGGGCAGTCGACCCAGATCCCCAACAGCATGACGGACTGAGCCCAGTCACCCTGTCTTCTCTCCCGCAGCTGAAAGGACCCCAGGGAGAAGGGCCAGTCCAGGCCTCTCCCCAGCGGCGGGTATGTTCTCTGAGAGAGGCAGAGGTTGGCTGGGTAAGTAAGGCTCTGTTTGGAGCAATTTATTTGGAGTACTGTGTGGATACCGGCATTAGGGGAATGGAACTATGGACTACCTTCGGAGTCAACCCGTCTGGGGTCTCCTCCTGTGTTAGTCTCCTGCTGAAAGGGGAGAGATGTAACGGGAGGGCCTGGGGAACCCAGAAGCTCTTAGAAAAGTATGAGATACCCTTGCTTCAGCTTCCCCAATGCCTCCTATGTGTAAACCACCCTGTGTCTCACTTGGGGCACAGGGTGAATGAGAACCCCACTATGATCTCTGCTGATCAGATTCAATGCAGTATATAGATTGTATAGATTGGGTATATACTGTGTGTGGGCTGTTTATGTAATACTTGCTGTGATGATGTGTGATTACATTCTTTTGTCTATTGTGGCTTGTGGGAGTTAAGCCTGTAATTATAGGTTGTGGAACTAGCAGACAGACAGGTTAATTGAAGAGATGCTGAGGTGTCACCTGTCTGCTTGTGTAATGTTAATGAACCTCAAATATGCTACAGATCCTTTCATTCTGTGAAGTCTTTTGATAATGTGGATTGGGAGACAAAAGCTAAACACAAAGGTCATGCATAACCATTTAAACTGAAATGTAAATTGGGTCTGGTCAGAGGTGTATGATGGGAGGAGGGTCAGAAGCTTCTCTCTGTGTGTATAAGAGTTGTAGTACTTTTGCAATAAAGTGTCAGTTCATTTTGGAAAGATACAGAGCGTTTTGTCTCGTTCTTTTGGAAGGATTAATTCCTATGGGAAGTGGTCGCCTGACTGTGGAGGATCGGCAGCAAATGTGTGTCCAGGAGAGGGAAGAGATCTTAAACGGCGTTTAACCCCCTTTCAGATTTGGGGTGCCGTTACAGTTTTCTTCTAAGATTGTCCTGTATTTGTCGCCATCCATCTTCCCATCAACTCTGATCAGCTTCCCTGTCCCTGCTAAAGAAAAGCATCCCCACCACATGATGCTGCCACCACCATGTTTCACGGTGGGGATGGTGTGTTTAGGGTGATGTGCAGTGTTCGTTTCCCCACACACTTAGAGCCGGTTCACACAGGGGCAACACAACTTCAACACGACTTAAACATGAATCACAGAGCGACAAAGTGGTGATTTACAACACAACTGAAGTTGCCTCCAGGACAGGAGACATTCCAGTGGCCAATAAAACAAGAATCAGCTCTGTGGGAGGGAGGGGGAGGGAGGGGTTTGCCTGAGAAATGTATGTTATCTTCTTGTAAAGTTGCCTTCAAAATGAACAGGGGATCCGACTTCTAAGCGACTTCCATTGAAATCAATGGGTACAAGTTGCCTACAGGTCGCCTAGCAGTCGGATTGAAGTAGTACAGGAACCTTTTTTGAAGTCGGAGCGACTGCAGTCGTGTGCATTAAAACATCTCTATTCACTTCAATTAGTTTTGAAAATAGCACGACTTGGTGCAACTCGGGGCGACCAGAAGTCGCGTCCGGAGTCGCCCCTGTGTGAACCGAGTCTTAGCGTTTTGTTTTTAGGCCAAAAAGTTCAGTTTTGGTCTGTTTGGGAAATTTTAAGCTTCTGAAAGTAAATAATTTCCTTGCGCTTAAAAGCACAAATCTAGCTTCCTTGTATAATGCCGGGAAAAGTGCGCTGGTGTGTCTCCAAGTAAGGGCTCTTTCACACGGAGGTCCGTTCAGGTCCGCCTGTCAGTTTTTTAGGCGGACCTGAAACGGATCCTCCATGCACCCCTATGGAGGCACGGATGTCAGCGGTGACACGTCCGCTGACATCCGCTCCGCTCCGCCAAAGTGTGACGGAGGAAACCCCTATTTTTTCCTTCCGTCGGCGGAGCGGATCGGATGACAACGGACTCTACGGTCCGTCGTCATCCGATTCCCCATAGGGGAGAGCGGCGCTCTGACAGGGCGGTCCCTGCACAGTGTGCGGGGACCGCCCAGTCATCCGTCGGCTCAGCGGGGATCAACGGAGCGATCCCCGCTGAGCAAGCGGAGCTTCACGGGGCGGATCTGCACGGATCCGCCCCGTGTGAAAGGGGCCTTACACAGACACAGATGCTGGGATCACGCTGAGCTTAGCAGAATCCTCTCCTAGGATGATCAGCTCCATTTATTTATACTGTCAACATGAATAACAAAAGAAGGTGGTGGCTTCAGAATCAGCCAGCCAATCAGACATTTGTATTCTTTCAAAAGAGCCAATCACACACATGTGAATATTCAAATAGAATTCCAGCAGTGACGTGTGCAAACGGTCATGTGCAGAGCCATGTGACAGGCCCTTCGTGAGACACAAAGATGGCTCTGTACATGACTGTGTGCACACCAACCCACTGCTACCAATCACGCGACTCGTACTCCATCATGGCTCAGGAGGCCATCATTGTGGTATATTCTATAGTTCCCATGTACGCAGATCTGTCCGCTCAGAGTCATTAAATGCAGTCGCCAAGAAGTGGTCAGTCTCTTGGTGAGGTATAAAAACAAACATTCCTAAAAGAGCGAACAGATCTGCCGTGTCCATGGGAAGGTTTTCACGGCCAATGGTCTTCCACCAACGTCTGTATGTGCGAATACACTCACATGAGCGCATTACAGCAAAACCGACACTGGGGGGGGGACATCGGACAACAAACATTTCCACAACATGTGTCATGTGACCACAGCACCTTCTTCCACATGTTTGCTGTGTCCCCCACATGTTTGCCGTGCCCCCCCCCACATGATTGCCGTGCCCCCCCCCCACGTGATTGCCGTGCCCCCCCCCCCACATGATTGCCGTGCCCCCCCCCCACATGATTGCCGTGCCCCCCCTACGTGATTACCGTGCCCCCCACGTGATTGCCGTGCCCCCCCCCACGTGATTGCCGTGCCCCCCCCCCCACGTGTTTGCCGTGCCCCCCCCACGTGTTTGCCGTGCCCCCCCCCCACGTGATTGCCGTGCCCCCCCCCACGTGTTTGCCGTGCCCCCCACGTGTTTGCCGTGCCCCCCCCCCCCACGTGATTGCCGTGCCCCCCCCCCACGTGTTTGCCGTGTCCCCCACGTGTTTGCCGTGTCCCCCACGTGTTTGCCGTGTACTCCACATGATTGCTGTGTCCCCCACATGTTTGCTGTGTCCCCCACAT
>CM055128.1:333290578-333293078 GCA_029206835.1 Rana muscosa
ACCACACACACACACACCACACACTACACACACCACACACACACACCCACACTACACACACCACACACACACACCACACACACACCACTCACACACCTCACACACACACACACACACACCACACACACCTCACACACACACCACACACCACACCACACTACACACACACACACACCACACACACACACACCACACACACCTCACACCACACTACACACACCACACACACACACCACACACACCACACACACACACCACACACCACACACACCACACACCTCACACCACACACCACACACACACACACCTCACACACACCACACTACACACACCACACACACACACCACACACACACACCACACACACCTCACACACCTCACACACACCACACACACCACACTACACACACCACACCACACACACACACCACACACACACACACACCACACTACACACACCACACACCACACACACCTCACACACCACACACCACACACCACACACCACACACACACCACACACACCACACACACTCACACCACACACACCTCACACCACACACACCTCACACCACACACACACACACCACACACCACACACACCTCACACCACACACACACACACCACACACCACACACACACACCACACACACCTCACACACACACCACACACACACACCACACACCACACACACACACCACACTACACACACCACACACACCACACACACACACCTCACACCCACACACACACCACACACACCACACTACACACACCACACACACACACCTCACACCACACACACACCACACACACCACACTACACACACCACACCACACTACACACACCACACACACACCTCACACCACACACCACACACCACACACACACTACACACACCACACACCACACACACACACACCACACACCACACACCACACACACACCCACACACACACACCTCACACCACACACCACACACACACACCTCACACCACACACACACCACACACCACACACCACACCACACACACACACACACACACCACACACACCACACTACACACACACACACACACCTACACACACACACACACACACACACCACACACCACACACCACACCACACACACACCACACACACACACCCACACCACACACCACACACACACCTCACACCACCACACCACACACCACACCACACCACACACACACCACACACACACACCACACCACACACACACACCACACACACACACACTACACACACCACACACACACCACACACACCACACTACACACACCACACACCACACACACACACACCACACACACACAAACCACACACACTACACACACACACCACACACACCACACACACCACACTACACACCCACACCACACACACACCTCACACACACACCACACACACACACCACACTACACACACACACACCACACTACACACACCACACACACCACACACACCACACTACACACACCACACACACACTACACACACCACACTACACACACCACACCACACACACCACACACACACCACACACACACACACACAACACACCACACACACACACACACACACACCACACACACACACACCACACACACACAACCACACACACCACACTACACACCCAAACACACCACACACACACACACCACACACACACCACACTACACACACACACACACCAAATACCACACACACACACACCAACCACACACACACACACACACACCACACACACACACCACACACACACACCACACTACACACACCTCACACCACACACACACCACACACCACACTACACACACCACACACCACACACCTACACACACACACCACACTACACACACACACCACACTACACACACACACCACAACACACTACACACTACACACACCACACACACCACACACCACACACACCACACTACACACACCACACACCACACACCACACACACACACACCACACACCACACACACACACACCACACACACCACACTACACACTACACACACACACCACACTACACACACCACACACCACACACCACACACACCACACACACACACCACACACACACACCACACAACACCACACACCACACTACACACACCACACACACACACACACCACACTACACACACACCACACTACACACACACCACACACACACCACACACACACACACCACACACACACACACCACACTACACACACCACACACCACACACACACCACACCACACTACACACACCACACACACACACACACCACACACACACACCACACTACACACACCACACACACACACCACACACACACCTCACACCACACTACACACTACACACACACACCACACCACACACACCACACACACACCACACACACACACACACCACACACACCCACACACACACCACACACACACACCACACTACACACACACACACCACACTACAC
>CM055128.1:333298078-333300578 GCA_029206835.1 Rana muscosa
ACACTACACACACACACCACACCACACACACCACACACACACCACACACACCACACACACACACACCACACACACACACACACACACACACCACACACACACACACCACACCACACTACACACACACACACCACACTACACACACCACACACACCACACACCACACTACACACACCACACACACACTACACACACCACACTACACACACCACACACACACACACCACACACACACACACCACACCACACCACACACACACACACCACACACACACACACCACACACACCACACTACACACACCACACACACCACACACACACACACACACCACACACACACCACACTACACACACACACACCACACTACACACACACACACCACACACACCACACACACACACCACACACACACACACCACACACACACACCACACTACACACACCTCACACCACACACACACCACACACCACACTACACACACCACACCACACACCACACACTACACACACACACCACACTACACACACACACCACACTACACACACACACCACACACACTACACACACCACACTACACACACCACACACCACACACACACACACACACCACACACACACACCACACACACCACACTACACACACACCACACACCACACTACACACACACACCACACTACACACACTACACACCACACACCACACACACCACACACACACACCACACACACCACACACCACACTACACACACCACACACACACACACACCACACTACACACACACCACACACACACACCACACTACACACACCACACACCACACACCAACACACACACACCACACACACACACACACCAACACTACACACACCACACACCACACACACCACACTACACCACACCACACACACACCACACTACACACACCACACACACACACCACACACACACACACCACACACACACACCACACACACACACCACACTACACACACCACACACACACACCACACACACACCTCACACCACACACACACACACACCACACCACACACACCACACCACACACACCCACACACACACACACACACCACCACACACCACCACACACACACACACCACACACACACACACCACACACACCACACTACACACACCCACACACACCACACACACACACACACACCACACACACACCACACTACACACACACACACCACACTACACACACACACACCACACACACCACACACACACACACACACACACACCACACACCACACCACACTACACACACCTCACACCACACACACACCACACACCACACTCACACACCACACCACACACCACACCCACTACACACACACACCACACTACACACACACACACTACACACACACACCACACACACTACACACACCACACTACACACACCACCACCACACACACACACACACCACACACACACACCACACACACACACTACACACACACCACACACCACACTACCACACCACACACCACACTACACACACTACACACCACACCACACACACCACACACACACACCACACACACCACACACACCACACTACACACACCACACACACACCACACACCACACTACACACACACCACACACACACACCACACTACACACACCACACACCACACACCACACACACACACCACACACACCCACACACCCCACACTACACACACCACACACCACACACACCACACTACACACACCACACACACACACCACACCACACACACACACCACACACCACACACCCACACACACCACACCCACACACACACACCACACACACACACCACACACACACCACACCACACACACCACACCACACACCACACCACACTACACACACACACCACACCACACACACCACACCACACACACCACACACACACCACACCACACACACCACACACACCACACACACCACACACACACCACACACCACACACCACACACACACCACACACACACACACCACACACACACCTCACACCACACTACACACACACACCACACCCACACACACCACACACACACACCACACACACACACACACCCACCACACACACCACACACACCACACACACCCACACACACCACACACACACCACACACACCACACACACACACACACCACACACACACACCACACTACACACACCACACACACACACCACACACCACACACACACACACACACACACACACACACCACACACACCACACACACCACACACACCACACACACTACACACACCACACTACACACACCCACACACACACACCACACACACACCACCACACCACACCACACACCACACACCACACCACACTACACACACACACACACACCACACACACACACCACACTACACACACCACACCACACACACCACACTACACACACCACACACCACACTACACACACCACACCACACCACACACCACACAC
>CM055128.1:333927701-333973660 GCA_029206835.1 Rana muscosa
GTTGCCTAGAGACCGTTTCCTGTCATTTGGAGGCCGATTGACGTCATCGGAGCTCTGTGATTGGTCGGATTGTAGTTTCCGGTG
Organism: Rana muscosa; assembly: GCA_029206835.1. Lineage (NCBI taxonomy): Eukaryota > Metazoa > Chordata > Amphibia > Anura > Ranidae > Rana > Rana muscosa. The sequence goes on from CM055128.1 coordinate 333,927,786, forward strand.
GGGAACGGAGACACCCGGAGGAGGCCGAGGACACCCGGATCACCGGGAGAGCCGCCCGAGCAACCGAACCCGAGGTGAGTCCCGGAGAGTCCGTCCTACCGAGAGAGAGGAACCCGGAACTCCCCCCCCCCCAACACCACCGAGATCTCCCGCCCCCCCCAACCGAGATCTCCCCCCAACACCACCGAGATCTCCCCCCCCCCCCCCAACACCACCGAGATCTCCCCCCCCCCAACACCACCGAGATCTCTCTCTCCCCCCCCAACACCACCGAGATCTCTCTCTCCCCCCCCAACACCACCGAGATCTCTCTCTCCCCCCCCCCCAACTCCACCGAGATCTCTCTCCCCCCCCCCCCCAACTCCACCGAGATCTCTCTCTCCCCCCCCCAACTCCACCGAGATCTCTCTCTCCCCCCCCAACACCACCGAGATCTCTCTCTCCCCCCCCCCAACACCACCGAGATCTCTCTCTCCCCCCCCCCAACACCACTGAGATCTCTCCCCCCCCCCCCCCAACACCACTGAGATCTCTCCCCCCCCCCCCCAACTCCACCGAGATCTCTCTCTCCCCCCCCAACACCACCGAGATCTCTCCCCCCCCCCCAACACCACCGAGATCTCTCTCTCCCCCCCCCCAACACCACTGAGATCTCTCCCTCCCCCCCCCCCAACACCACTGAGATCTCTCCCTCCCCCCCCCCAACACCACTGAGATCTCTCCCTCCCCCCCCCCCAACACCACTGAGATCTCTCCCTCCCCCCCCCAACACCACTGAGATCTCTCTCTCCCCCCAACACCACTGAGATCTCTCTCTCCCCCCAACACCACTGAGATCTCTCTCTCCCCCCCAACACCACTGAGATCTCTCTCTCCCCCCCAACACCACTGAGATCTCTCTCTCCCCCCCAACACCACCGAGATCTCCCCCCCCCAACACCACCGAGATCTCCCCCCCCCCAACACCACCGAGATCTCCCCCCCCCCAACACCACCGAGATCTCCCCCCCCCCAACACCACCGAGATCTCCCCCCCCCCCAACACCACCGAGATCTCCCCCCCCAACACCACCGAGATCTCCCCCCCCAACACCACCGAGATCTCCCCCCCCCAACACCACCGAGATCTCCCCCCCCCCCCAACACCACCGAGATCTCCCCCCCCCCAACACCACCGAGATCTCCCCCCCCCCCAACACCACCGAGATCTCCCCCCCCCCCAACACCACTGAGATCTCCCCCCCCCCAACACCACTGAGATCTCCCCCCCCAACACCACTGAGATCTCTCCCTCCCCCCCCCAACACCACTGAGATCTCTCCCTCCCCCCCCCCAACACCACTGAGATCTCTCCCTCCCCCCCCAACACCACTGAGATCTCTCCCTCCCCCCCCCAACACCACTGAGATCTCTCTCTCTCCCCCCCCCAACACCACCGAGATCTCTCTCTCCCCCCCCCCCCAACACCACTGAGATCTCCCCCCCCCAACACCACTGAGATCTCTCCCTCCCCCCCCCCAACACCACTGAGATCTCTCCCTCCCCCCCCCAACACCACTGAGATCTCTCCCTCCCCCCCCCAACACCACTGAGATCTCTCTCTCTCCCCCCCCAACACCACTGAGATCTCTCTCTCTCCCCCCCCAACACCACTGAGATCTCTCTCTCTCCCCCCCAACACCACTGAGATCTCTCTCTCTCCCCCCCCAACACCACTGAGATCTCTCTCTCTCCCCCCCCCAACACCACTGAGATCTCTCTCTCTCCCCCCCCCAACACCACTGAGATCTCTCTCTCTCCCCCCCCAACACCACTGAGATCTCTCTCTCTCCCCCCCCCAACACCACTGAGATCTCTCTCTCTCCCCCCCCAACACCACTGAGATCTCTCTCTCCCCCCCAACACCACTGAGATCTCTCTCTCCCCCCCAACACCACCGAGATCTCTCTCTCCCCCCCAACACCACCGAGATCTCTCTCTCCCCCCCCAACACCACCGAGATCTCTCTCTCCCCCCCAACACCACCGAGATCTCCCGCCCCCCCCCAACCGAGATCTCCCCCTCAACACCACTGAGATCTCCCCCCCCTCAACACCACCGAGATCTCCCCCCCCCAACACCACCGAGATCTCCCCCCCCCCCCAACACCACCGAGATCTCCCCCCCCCCAACACCACCGAGATCCCCCCCCCCCCCAACACCACCGAGATCTCTCTCTCCCCCCCCCCAACACCACCAAGATCTCTCTCTCCCCCCCCCAACACCACTGAGATCTCCCCCCCCCAACACCACTGAGATCTCCCCCCCCAACACCACTGAGATCCCCCCCCCCAACACCACTGAGATCTCCCCCCCCCCCCAACACCACTGAGATCTCTCCTCCCCCCCCCCCCCTCAACACCACCGAGATCTCTCCCCCCCCCAACACCACCGAGATCTCCCCCCCCCCAACACCACCGAGATCTTCTCCCCCCCCCACCCCCCCAACACCACCGAGATCTTCTCCCCCCTCCCCCCAACACCACCGAGATCTCTCTCTCTCTCTCTCTCTCTCTCTCTCCCCCCCCCCCCCCAACACCACCGAGATCTCTCCCCCCCAACACCACCGAGATCTTCTCCCCCCCCCACCCCCCCAACACCACCGAGATCTTCTCCCCCCTCCCCCCAACACCACCGAGATCTTCTCCCCCCTCCCCCCAACACCACCGAGATCTCTCTCTCTCTCTCTCTCTCTCTCTCTCTCTCTCTCTCCCTCTCTCCCCCCCCCCCAACACCACCGAGATCTCTCTCTCTCTCTCCCCCCCCAACACCACCGAGATCTCTCTCTCTCTCTCCCCCCCCCAACACCACCGAGATCTCTCTCTCTCTCTCTCCCCCCCCCAACACCACCGAGATCTCTCTCTCTCTCTCCCCCCCCCAACACCACCGAGATCTCTCTCTCTCTCTCTCTCCCCCCCCCAACACCACCGAGATCTCTCTCTCTCCCCCCCCAACACCACCGAGATCTCTCTCTCTCTCCCCCCCCAACACCACCGAGATCTCTCTCTCTCTCCCCCCCCAACACCACCGAGATCTCTCTCTCCCCCCCCCCAACACCACCGAGATCTTCTCCCCCCAACACCACCGAGATCTCTCTCCCAACACCACCGAGATCTCTCCCCCCCCCCCCCCCCCAACACCACCGAGATCTCTCCTCCCCCCCCCCCCAACACCACCGAGATCTCCCCCCCCCAGTACATGGAGGGGGGGGACAGTAGATGGGGGGGGGGGGGACAGTGGGTGGGAGAGGGACAGTAGATGGTGGGGTGGAGGGGCAGTAGGTGGGAGAGGGACAGTAGATGAAGGGGGGGACAGTAGACGTGGGGGGGGGACAGGCTCTCTTTGTATTCTTTGTATGATGACAATGGCCCCAGTCACCATCCGGTGTGGCCCTGGCAGGCACCCAGCACAGAGCTGTACACACGGGGGAGGGGACAGGCTATAAATGTCCCGGGATCGTCTCCTCCGTGGTTCTGGTCGGAGTCGGGACTGTACTGGTTGCTTCCTCATTATTTGTACCGGGGGGCCCCCCCCCTCCCCAGATACATTTGACGGCACAAGAGATCTTATCCGGTGCGTTGTTTGTGCTGTGAGATTGCAGAGCTTGGAATGGGGGTGTTATAGGGGGTTGTTTTGGGGGGGTGGGTGTTATTATATAGGGTTAGCAGGGGCTTGTTATAAAGAGGGTGGAGGTTATTTACTATTTGGGGGGGGGGGGGGTTATTTTAAGGATTTATAAAAGGATTGGGGATATTTTTATAGGATGTTTGGTATACAGAGGGGTGTTGTTATTATAGGGTGTTGTTATACGGGGGGTGGGGTGTTATAGGGGTTGTTTCACAGCAGTTTGGGGTTTGTTGTATATGAGGGTGGGGTTCTTATTGTAGGGACTTATTATGCAGAAGATTAGGGGGCCTGCACATGGGTTAGGGTAGAGGACGTTGCCTGGGGCTGGACGCGGGGCCTCGCCTCCCCCTGTAGAGGGCGTTGCCTGGGGCTGGACGCGGGGCCTCGCCTCCCCCTGTAGAGGACGTTGGCTGGGCGTGGGGCCTCGCCTCCCCCTGTAGAGGACGTTGCCTCGGGCTGGGCGCGGGGCCTCGCCTCCCCCTGTAGAGGACGTTGCCTCGGGCTGGGCGCGGGGCCTCGCCTCCCCCTGTAGAGGACGTTGCCTCGGGCTGGGCGCGGGGCCTCGCCTCCCCCTGTAGAGGACGTTGCCTCGGGCTGGGCGCGGGGCCTCGCCTCCCCCTGTAGAGGACGTTGGCTGGGCGTGGGGCCTCGCCTCCCCCTGTAGAGGGCGTTGCCTGGGGCTGGACGCGGGGCCTCGCCTCCCCCTGTAGAGGGCGTTGCCTGGGGCTGGACGCGGGGCCTCGCCTCCCCTCCCCCTGTAGAGTGCGTTGCCTGGGGCTGGACGCGGGGCCTCGCCTCCCCCTGTAGAGTGCGTTGCCTGGGGCTGGACGCGGGGCCTCGCCTCCCCCTGTAGAGTGCGTTGCCTGGGGCTGGACGCGGGGCCTCGCCTCCCCCTGTAGAGTGCGTTGCCTGGGGCTGGACGCGGGGCCTCGCCTCCCCCTGTAGAGTGCGTTGCCTGGGGCTGGACGCGGGGCCTCGCCTCCCCCTGTAGAGGGCGTTGCCTGGGGCTGGGCGCGGGGCCTCGCCTCCCCCTGTAGAGGGCGTTGGCTGGGCGCGGGGCCTCGCCTCCCCCTGTAGAGGGCGTTGCCTGGGGCTGGGCGCGGGGCCTCGCCTCCCCCTGTAGAGGGCGTTGCCTGGGGCTGGACGCGGGGCCTCGCCTCCCCCTGTAGAGTGCGTTGCCTGGGGCTGGACGCGGGGCCTCGCCTCCCCCTGTAGAGTGCGTTGCCTGGGGCTGGACGCGGGGCCTCGCCTCCCCCTGTAGAGTGCGTTGCCTGGGGCTGGACGCGGGGCCCTCGCCTCCCCCTGTAGAGGGCGTTGCCTGGGGCTGGGCGCGGGGCCTCGCCTCCCCCTGTAGAGGGCGTTGGCTGGGCGCGGGGCCTCGCCTCCCCCTGTAGAGGGCGTTGCCTGGGGCTGGGCGCGGGGCCTCGCCTCCCCCTGTAGAGGGCGTTGCCTGGGGCTGGGCGCGGGGCCTCGCCTCCCCCTGTAGAGGGCGTTGCCTGGGGCTGGGCGCGGGGCCTCGCCTCCCCCTGTAGAGGGCGTTGCCTGGGGCTGGGCGCGGGGCCTCGCCTCCCCCTGTAGAGGGCGTTGCCTCGGGCGCGGCGCCTCGCCTCCCCCTGTAGAGGACGTTGCCTCGGGCTGGACGCGGGGCCTCGCCTCCCCCTGTAGAGGACGTTGCCTCGGGCTGGACCCGGGATCTCCTGTTAATGGTCTCTTTATTCTTTGTTGCAGCGCCGGCGTCATGGCATCGTGCAGTACCAGCAGCGAGGAGGACCGCAGCCTGCGGGAGTGTGAGCAATATGTGCAGAAACACAACATCCAGCAACTCCTCAAAGACTGCATTGTGCAGCTGTGCACCGCGCGGCCCGACCGACCAATGGCCTTCCTCCGGGAATACTTTGAGCGTCTGGAGAAGGTGAGAGCCAAGATCATCCTCGGTCCCACGACTTACCTGGCTCAGCCTCCGTCTCGTATTCTCCCTCTGTGTGTCGGGGCATCCCTCACCACCCCCCCCCATTCTCCCTCTGTGTGTCGGGGTATCCCTCACCACCCCCCCCATTCTCCCTCTGTGTGTCGGGGTATCCCTCACCACCCCCCCATTCTCCCTCTGTGTGTCGGGGTATCCCTCACCACCCCCCCATTCTCCCTCTGTGTGTCGGGGCATCCCTCACCACCCCCCCATTCTCCCTCTGTGTGTCGGGGCATCCCTCACCACCCCCCCATTCTCCCTCTGTGTGTCGGGGTATCCCTCACCACCCCCCCATTCTCCCTCTGTGTGTCGGGGTATCCCTCACCACCCCCCCCCATTCTCCCTCTGTGTGTCGGGGTATTTCTCCCGTCATTCAACCATTTCTTGTCTTTATCAGGAGGAAGTCAAGCAGACCCTTCACCAGCAGAAGTCTGGCTCCCGCTCCGACTCCCGAGAGGATGAGATCTCCCCTCCCCCACCCATGAACCCCGTAGTAAAGGGCCGCAGACGGCGGGGGGCAATCAGTGCGGAGGTGTACACTGAGGAGGACGCCGCTTCGTATGTACGCAAGGTAAGCACTGACCCCTCCCCCCCCCGATAACAGCCCTTCCACACTCCGCTTGGGTGCTTTCGTCATATACCACTTCCTCAAGTCTGAATATAGATATCAGACTTTCCAACCACTGACAACGACAAACACGACGATACTTGTTTGATTGCTGAACATGGACTGTTTCTTAGAACCAGAATACAGTCTTATATACAGTTAGAGAGGAGGATCCTACATCCTGCTCATATTACTCTAATGCCCTGTACAGACGATCGGATATTCCGACAACAAAACTGTGGATTTTTTTTTCTGACGGATGTTGGCTCAAACTTGTGTCGCATACATGCGGTCACACAAATGTTGTCAGAAATTGCGAACGTCAAGAACGCGGTGAGGTACAAGACTATGACGATAAAAATAAAGTTCAATAATTCCGAGCATGCGTTGAATTGATTCCGAGCATGCGTAGGATTTTTGTGTGTTGAATTGTGTACACACGGTGGGATTTTCCAATAACGAGCTCACGTGGAACATTTGTGTACGCGGCATCACAATACACCTGTAACCAGAAACATCAATTAACCACTTAAGGACCGGACCATAATGACCACAGGTGATATGCTTCGACATATATGCTCTTTTTTTTACTGTGGTGGTGAAATCACCTCCTACAGCGTTGGAGTCACGGCTTTATGTATCGTGGGAGCAAACGCTGTTGCTGTCAAGATAAATAGATCCGCGCTGCAACTGAATGGCGCACCTGAAAACAAAAAGTTACATACCTGAAAAGCAAGCATGATAAAACATAACAATAAAACATTGAGAGAGAGAGAGAGACTATTTTTGTTTTTTACACAACTGTAATGGTTCGGGTCTCTGAAAATGTGATGGCATCTTGGGAGACCCTGTGTAAGTGTGTCCTTGTCTGTGAAATGCTGTACCCTACGCTAAAACTTCACTTTTGAGTGGTAGCGTTCAAAACATTCACCTTGGCAAAGACCAGGTTTGTCAGGACAGAGTGGACAATAATAACGGGTGTCACGCCTAAATCCACGCTTGCTACAGACACGACATCTTTTTTGGGGGGCTCGTTGGGTAGGGGTACTCGGGAGGACATACGGATAATGCCTCTCATGCAGCCGGCTTACTGCATTTGGTAGGGGATGGTGAGGTGCAGAACCGCCTGGATACAGGAGTTCTGTGACAATCTCATTCTGGAATTTTAGAAGAGATAACGTCCCGCCTGAAGCTCTGTATAGCACATGAGCGTTCAGCAAAGCCAATTGGAATAATGATAGAGACACTTTTTTGTACCAGCGTCTCGCCTTACGGTCAATTAGATACGGCGCCAACAACTGGTCGTTGAGGTCCACCCCTCCCATATTTTGGTTATATTCGTGGACACAGAGGGGTTTCTCCATAACACCAGTCGCCGTACGAATTTGGACTGTCGTGTCTGCATGAAGGGAGGTAAGAAGGAAAACATTCTTATTGTCCCTCCACTTCATAGCGAGCAAGTTATTACACTTCAAGCAGGCTCTCTCCCCCAGCCTCAGACGGGCATCTACAAGCCGCTGGGGAAAGCCCCGGCGATTAGGTCGCACGGTGCCACATGCTCCAATCTTATGATCAAACAAGTGACTAAACAGTGGCACGCTCGTGTAATAATTGTCCACATACAAGTGGTACCCCTTTCCGAATAAGGGTGACACCAAGTTCCACACTATCTTGCCAGCGCTCCCTATGTAATCCGGGCAGTTGACCGACTCAATCTGACTGTCTTTTCCCTCATAAACCGTAAAGTTCACTACATAGCCTGTTGCCCTGTCACAGAACTTATAGAGCTTGACCCCGTATCTGGCACGCTTGCTGGGAAGGTACTGCTTGAAAGCCAAGCGGCCAGAAAATTTAATCAGGGACTCATCAACGCAGACAACTTGATCGGGAGTAAACAAGGCTGCAAAACGTTCGTTGAAGTGGTTTATGAGGGGCCGAATTTTATAGAGCCGGTCGTATTCAGGGTCCCCACGTGGACGACAAAGTTCATTGTCGTTGAAGTGCATGAACCGCAAAATCTGCTCGTATCGTGCCCTGGACATGGAGGCAGAGAACACGGGCATGTGGTCAATTGGGTGCGTGGACCAATAAGCACGCAATGACGGAAATTTATGTGTGCCCATGTTGAGGGAAAGGCCCAGAAAGGTCTTAAATTCGGAAACCGTAATTGGTTTCCAATTTCTGGCAATTTTAGGCAACTGGGGGTTAGCGGCGATAAATTGACCAGCATATAAATTACTCTGGTCCACAATAGATCTATAGAGATCTTCCGTGAAAAACAGCGAATAAAAATCAATTGGAATAAAATCAGCTGTTTCCACCTGAATACCGGGTTGGGCAGTGAATGGGGGAAGTACGGGTTCTGCAGAAGTGGTGGGGATCCAATCAGGATAGGCGAATTCTGCAGGAAGGGCACTATGGGTACGACGGGCCTGCCTTTGTCTTCTTATTGGTGGCAGCGGGACACTACTTGTGCTTGCCACCTCGCCAGCTTGAACTGCACTTATGGGACTCGCCACGTCACCACGTGATACTGCAGTGCTGGATGTACGTCCAGGCTGTACTAGGCCGCTGGTGCTTGCCAGTTCACCAGAAGGAATAGCGGCGCTAGTACTACTCTGCTCCATGATACGAGAGCCCTGCGGTTCTTGCTCCTCAACAACCTCAGAAGATCGGGATCGGGTACGCCTGACCTTAGCAGGGACCTCAACTTCGTCGTCAGAGCTATCTGATGTGGGGCCGCTGACGTCACTTCTACGGGAAGATATTCTGAGCCTGAATCTGACAGATACGTGACCTCCTCTTCACTATCTGTCATGCTTAGAATCTCGTAGGCCTCTTTACTAGTGTACCTTCGTCTTGCCATTTTGGGCTCTAAATTTAGGGGTACACTAGTAAGATTCACAGGAAAAAAAGCACCTGACTGTCGTCAGCAAATATATCAAAAGCTTCAAAAAAAACTGTTAGCGGTCGCAGGGATCAGGACTGTCTCTGCGAACGCTGCAGTTATGTGTGTTGTGTTTGGTAAGTGACAGTGATCGATCGATACTGCACTTGGGTGGGCTGGGCGGAGGGGCTAAACGCAGGTGCTAGCAGGTATCTGGGCTGATCCCGCTAACACTGCGTTTTTGGGAACCCTAAACCGCTGGGGACGCTAATATAGATCTGATCAGATACTATACCACTAAGGGAGGTGTATGCTTTGCGCGTGGGTGTTAGCGTTACTGGCACTAACCTAACGCTGCCTGGGGCGACGCAGACCCTCTCTGGCGCTAAAACCTAATTGATCTCACCCGCCGGGCGATCAGAGGGTTAAACCTTTATTGGGTTATATACGGCGGGTGCCCTGATGCTATAAAAAGAAAACTAACCAACCAGCGTCACCCGTAACCTTTTATATGGTGATCACTGGTGAAAGGGTTAACTAGGGGCAATCGGGGGGGGGGGGTGTTAAAACCTTTATTAGGTAATATATAGGGGTACCTGACGCTATATAAAAACCTGCGGCAAACCTAAATAACTAACTGGCTAACCAGTGTCACCAGTGACACTTGTACAGTGATTACTGGTGAAAGGGGTTAACTCTAGGGACGATAAAGGGGTTAAACCTTTATTATATAATATATGGGGGTACCTGATGCTATAAAAACCTGCGGCGAACCTAAAAAAAAAATAACTTGCTACCTAGGGGCACCACCGACACTAATACAGCGGTCGGAAAAATGATCGCCTAGTGACGCTGGCGATAGGGGATGAAAGGGTTACTTGGGGGGGGGCAATCAAGGGGTTAAACCTTTATTAGGGGGGGTTAGGGGGCTACCCTGGACCTAAAGGGGCCTAAACCTAACTGCCCTGCAACTTTTTACTGTCACAAATAACACTAAATGCAGCGATCAGTAAATAAATGATCACTGCAATCAGTGACACTGGGACTGGGGGGTGAAATGTGTACCTACGTATCAGTGGGCTGTTGGTGCACTAACCTGTGTCTTCTCTCCTCGGAGCTGCGGACGAAAAGACCGCCACGAGGAGAGATGACATCACTTCCTCTGCCTGTGTTTACATTTACACAGCAGAGGAAGCGTATCATTCGCTGGGAGCGATCGCGAGGGGGTGGCCAGAAACGAATGGCAGCCCCCTCATCACAGATTGCTCCCGAACGGATAACCACCGCTCACTGTACCAGAGGGGGGTCCGATGGGACCCCCCCACCCATTTGAAGGCAGTCACGTACAGGTACGTGATTGTGCCTGTCAATGCCATTCTGCCGACGTATATATACAGTGAGCGGTCGTTAAGTGGTTAAAGGGGAGGTCCTCCCTAAAAATAAACTTCACATTAGTAGGTTCCTTTTAATCTAAAAAAAAAAAAAAACATTTTGTTAAAAAAAATGTTTTTCCTCCCCTCCCAACTCCCCCCTTCTTTTTTTCTTTTCTCCTTTTTTCTTCCTTTTCATGTTTTTCTTTTTCACCCCCTTTTTTTTCTTATGTCCCCCCCCCCCCCCCCCTAATGTTCTCATGTTCGAGTGATTAATTCAATGTTACAGTATATGTTGTTTTGTGGGCTCACATGTTTGGCCTTCTGGGGATTCGCCCGCACGAGGGGAGAGGCGGCCCCCTCCGATAGTTGGATGGGGGGGTGGGTGGAGCACCGGACAATGTAAAAACTAGTGGGCCCAAGTCATGGGAGACTTGTCATTGCCTGTTGAGCTGATCTGGATTGCTGGTGCCCAGAATGGGAAATGATTGGTTAATGTTGATAAGGCAGGAGGACGAGGAGTTGAATATGATAAGTTATGATGGTAAGCTCCCCTTTTGGATTTTTTTTATTTTTATTTTTTTATCACAGTACGAGAATGCTTTGAGATACTTTTGTATTGTTTGGAAAATCTTTAATAAACATCATTGAAACATAATAAAAAATGTTTTACTTGCCTGAAAATGCCTGTTACTAGGCAGACTTCCTAATCTGCCTAGTTCCTAGTCCGCGGTGGACCTACGTCTCTTCCTGACTGGCCTCCTGGGAAATGAGTGTCATATTTTCCCAGGAGTCTGTGGGCATTACTGTGTTTAAAAATCGCGTTATTTCCATATAGGAAATTATGCGATTTAAGGCGGATCACAGCGCCATCTTAATTGTCATAACAACGGGGCGGGACGTTCCTCTGTCGCCGCCCGTTGTTATGGTAACTATATAAACGAATGGCGCTACAAGCTCTGTTTAACTGCACATGCGTGAGATCGAGAGGTGCATGCTGGTTGCCCAGCATGCACCTCTCTCAGGAAGACCAGGAAAAGAAATGATCTGGGCTTCACATGCCCACAGCTAACATGGAGACGGCCGCAAGATCGGTGACAACATATCATGTACGTTTTTGAATTGATTACTGAACAGATTGGGAACTATTGATATCTGTTACTGCCCATATATTATAATAATGTTGAGATTGTAAAAAAAATTTTTTATGGCTGGAACACCACTTTAACTAATCCCTTAAAGCAGCCGATGTGACTCCCTGACTATAATACACATTATCATACATATCAACACAGAACTCCTTCATACAATTGCAGGGTTAATTAGCACAGACAACAATGGGTGAGAGATCCTTAGAAGTTATACTAGACTCATTTACATTATAACAGACAGACAGGTGGCTGGAGGTGATGACATCAGCATCTCCTAACAGTATATTTCTAATATGACATATACAGGGACCCCAGAGTCTGTGTGTCTTGGGGGGACATGAACCTGAATCCAAAGTAACACCACCACAAGTGTCCCGAGGCATGCAGCTCACAAACAGCGCCGTTCCCCCAAATGTAAGGGCCCATGATCGCAGGGCAAGAGGCTAGCATTCAGACCCCTCCAAAAGCCTCTGTCCTGGCTAGGTCTGTCACCCCCCCCCCAATAACAGCCCTCTCACTGCCCCCCCCCCCATAACAGCCCTGCACTGACCCCCAGAAACAGCCCCTCCAGTGACCCCCCCCCCCCAATAACTAGTTGGGACAGGGGCTTTTGGAGGCCCTTGTCTCAGCCCCCCCATGTCCCTCTTACCTGTCTATTGGGGGGCAAATAATGGAGCACCCCTTAATGGATACAGAGTGTATTGCATCAGATGGGGCAGAAATATTTATCCAGGAAATATAGAAAGATTATTCCTGGATTGTTTGATTCTGAACTATACATGTTATGGGGGTGGGGGGTTCACATTGACCTTTGACCTGAAGGGCGGGTATCTGATCACACCATTGATCACTGTTTGGTGTAAGTGGGTAGAAATATCAGCGATTACTCGTCACAATTTCCAATCCTGAATGAAGTTATTCGGAAGCGCGGCGTACGGAGAGTCTATAGAACGCTCCTTGCTGGAATAAGGACCGTGTTTGGACGGCTCCTTTTCGTTTGGAGCCGTTGCCATGGTGACCGCTGTTTTCTTATTTGTGCCCTTACTCCTCTCCACATCCGTAATGTCGCGCATGCGCAGTACTTGGCAAGCAAGTCTCGTTTTTCGTGTTCCAGGAATGGGAACCGACCTGCTGCTGGATCACTCGTGGGATCTCGGCGCCGACGCACAGAAAAGGAAATGGCGTCCCCCCGGCATGTAAACACCATTTTCCCGGCATGAAGAGATCCACATAAACACTTCACTAGAATGGAAAAATGTAAAATAATACATTTGGGTGTCAGTAATCTGAATGCAATCTATAGACTGGGGGGAGAACCTCTGGGGGGGATCTAGGGTGGAGAAGGACCTGGGGGTCCTAGTAGATGATAGGCTCAGCAATGGGGGAGGGAGGAGCTCAGGTATGAGGGGGGGAGAACCTCTGGGGGAATCTAGGATGGAGAAGGACCTGGGGGTCCTAGTAGATGATAGGCTCAGCAATGGGGGAGGGAGGAGCTCAGGTATGGGGAGGAAGGAGCTCTGGGGGAATCTAGGATGGAAAAGGATCTGGGGGTCCTAGTAGATGACAGGCTCAGCAGTGGCATTCTAACAAAGCAAACAGAATATTGGCATTAAAAAGGGAATAACTCCAGAGATAAAAGGATAATTCTCCCGCTCTACAAGACTCTGGTCCGGCCGCACCTGGAGTATGCCGTCCAGTTCTGGGCACCAGTCCTCAGGAAGGATGTACTGGAAATGGAGAGAGTACAAAGAAGGGCCACAAAGCTAATAAAGGGTCTGGAGGATATAAGTTATGAGGAAAGGTTGGGAGTTGTGAACTTATTCTCTCTGGAGAAGACGCTGGAGAGGGGAGATGATTTCAATTTATAAATACCGTACTGGTGACCCCACAATAGGGAGAAAACTTTTCCACGGAAGGGAGTTTAATAAGACACGCGGTCACTCATTAGAATTAGGAAAGAGATTTAACCTTAAACTGTGTAGAGGGTTCTTTACTGTAAGAGCGGCAAGGATGTGGAATTCCCTTCCACAGGCGGTGGTCTCAGCACCTGAAGGACCACAACATACAGGGATATACAATGTAATACTGACATCTCATCACACAGAGGATGGACTGTAATATGCCTGAAATTGAACAGGACGGGTTTTACTTCCACTTTAATTGGCTCATGTTAATTCTATTCCTGGTTACACTTTGTATTGTTGGGGTAATATGATCAGGAGGGGGGGGGGGTGTCCTCCTGTGGGGTATATATTCTGTGTGAGTTTTTAAATACTGTGTAAGCTCTAGGGAATGATGGCTCTCCCGGGTCCCCGCCTCCATGCTGTGTAAGCTCTAGGGAATGATGGCTCTCCCGGGTCCCCGCCTCCATGCTGTGTAAGCTCTAGGGAATGATGGCTCTCCCGGGTCCCCGCCTCCATTCTGTGTAAGCTCTAGGGAATGATGGCTCTCCCGGGTCCCCGCCTCCATTCTGTGTAAGCTCTAGGGAATGATGGCTCTCCCGGGTCCCCGCCTCCATGCTGTGTAAGCTCTAGGGAATGATGGCTCTCCCGGGTCCCCGCCTCCATGCTGTGTAAGCTCTAGGGAATGATGGCTCTCCCGGGTCCCCGCCTCCATGCTGTGTAAGCTCTAGGGAATGATGGCTCTCCCGGGTCCCCGCCTCCATGCTGTGTAAGCTCTAGGGAATGATGGCTCTCCCGGGTCCCCGCCTCCATGCTGTGTAAGCTCTAGGGAATGATGGCTCTCCCGGGTCCCCGCCTCCATGCTGTGTAAGCTCTAGGGAATGATGGCTCTCCCGGGTCCCCGCCTCCATGCTGTGTAAGCTCTAGGGAATGATGGCTCTCCCGGGTCCCCGCCTCCATGCTGTGTAAGCTCTAGGGAATGATGGCTCTCCCGGGTCCCCGCCTCCATGCTGTGTAAGCTCTAGGGAATGATGGCTCTCCCGGGTCCCCGCCTCCATGCTGTGTAAGCTCTAGGGAATGATGGCTCTCCCGGGTCCCCGCCTCCATTCTGTGTAAGATCTAGGGAATGATGGCTCTCCCGGGTCCCCGCCTCCATTCTGTGTAAGATCTAGGGAATGATGGCTCTCCCGGGTCCCCGCCTCCATTCTGTGTAAGATCTAGGGAATGATGGCTCTCCCGGGTCCCCGCCTCCATTCTGTGTAAGCTCTAGGGAATGATGGCTCTCCCGGGTCCCCGCCTCCATGCTGTGTAAGCTCTAGGGAATGATGGCTCTCCCGGGTCCCCGCCTCCATTCTGTGTAAGATCTAGGGAATGATGGCTCTCCCGGGTCCCCGCCTCCATTCTGTGTAAGCTCTAGGGAATGATGGCTCTCCTGGGTCCCCGCCTCCATTCTGTGTAAGCTCTAGGGAATGATGGCTCTCTCTCGGGTCCCCACCTCCTAGTAGAGCTGAATGATGAATCGTTATCGCAATTCTTTTTTCCCGTTGCGATCTTGACAAAGGGTTTCCGGTCTTTGGTATGCAGAGAATTTTCTTCCTGCCTCAAAAGTCAAAGTCTGGGCCGTCTGCCGAGTATCAGAACATTCTCTATCAGTGGAATGTAAAGTCTAAACATTGTAACAATTTGTCTTTTTCATCAAAGGAATGAACTTCTGTCTGTAGATGAGGGACGTTTAACCACTTAAACACCAAACCTTTTTCTGACTTTTGTTGTTTTCAAGTTAAAATCATTTTTTTGCTAAAAAATTACTTGGAACCCCCAAACATTATATATATTTTTAGTAGAGACTCTGGAGAATAAAATGGTGGTGGTTGCAATATTTTATGTCGCACTGTATTTGCGCAGCGCTCTTTCAAATGCAATTTCTTTGGAAAAACTAACCAGTAAAGTTGGGCCAATTTTTTTTTTTTTTGTATAATGTGAAAGATTTTACGCCTCGAGAATCGTGATCTTTATTTTAAGCAAAAAAAAAGTGATTCTCATTCAGAATCGTGCAGCTCTACCTCCTAAGTGTCCGTACTTCTCCGTATTGATGATATGGGGGGAGGGGGTGTAACGACAGGGGTTAACGTCGTTTAAAGGTATTCCATTCCCGAACACACGGCAGCTACCAGACACTCCAACCAGCCGAATAAGACCCCATACAAATAATTCTCCCTCCACAAACGAGTCAACGCTCTGTGTTGAGGTTTCCAGCAGGTCTGACAATCTTTATTGAGAAAAACAGGCTCTTATATACACTAAAAGAATACTGTAGTCCAAATGACCCAACTCCACCCACAACACCACACAATGGTTACATAACGAGCCCCCAATACACATTATTCTGACATCTCTTAGCAGACAACAGGTGAGTTCATTAACTAATCCCTTTATACAATTACAGAGTTAATTATCACAATCCACAATGAAAAGGTCTTTAGAAGTTAGCCTGGACTCATTTACATTACACAGGCAGACAGGTGGTTGAAGTTGAACACATCAGCATCTCTCAATTAACCTGTTGAGTTCAGAATCAAACAACCAGTAAATAGTCCTTTACAGATATCCTGGGGAATATTGTGGATTAATATTACAGACCCATTTCAAAGCAATCCAAGACATATTCTTAATGTCCATTATTTTCTGACTTATACTTTCTAAGAACTTCTGGGTTCCACGGGCCCTCCCATTACAGGGGGGTTCAGCTCTGCACACCTTGACCTGTCTGATCTCCTATGTACAAACTTTTTCTCCCCTCTGCCCCCCACATGACAAGGAAATTCCGAAATAGTAGTTTGTGGTTGGGGTGACTGGCTCCTGAACTCTGCATGTGATTTGTCCCCTTCAGTGACTTCCTGTACATTAGAATATATTTTGGTCTCTTTTAGGTCATTCCCAAAGACTACAAAACAATGGCGGCTTTGGCCAAGGCCATCGAGAAGAATGTTCTGTTCGCTCATCTGGATGATAACGAGAGAAGGTGAGATGATCCACCCACACCCGACCCTTCATTATGGGGGAGGGGGGGTCCACCCACACCCGACCCTTCATTATTGGGGGAGGGGCTCCACCCACACCCGACCCTTCATTATTGGGGGAGGGGCTCCACCCACACCCGACCCTTCATTATTGGGGGAGGGGCTCCACCCACACCCGACCCTTCATTATTGGGGGAGGGGCTCCACCCACACCCGACCCTTCATTATTGGGGGAGGGGCTCCACCCACACCCGACCCTTCATTATTGGGGGAGGGGCTCCACCCACACCCGACCCTTCATTATGGGGGGAGGGGGGTCCACCCACACCCGACCCTTCATTATGGGGGAGGGGGTTCCACCCACACCCGACCCTTCATTATGGGGGAGGGGGGTCCCCCCACACCCGACCCTTCATTATGGGGGAGGGGGGGTCCCCCCACACCCGACCCTTCATTATGGGGGAGGGGGGGTCCCCCCACACCCGACCCTTCATTATGGGGGGAGGGGGCTCCACCCACACCCGACCCTTCATTATGGGGGGAGGGGGGGTCCACCCACACCCGACCCTTCATTATGGGGGGAGGGGGGTCCACCCACACCCGACCCTACATTATGGGGGGAGGGGGGTCCACCCACACCCGACCCTTCATTATGGGGGAGGGGGTCCACCCCTCTCCGGCCCTTCATCATGGGGGGAGGGGGGTCCACCCACACCCGACCTTTCATCATGGGGGGAGGGGGGGTCCACCCCTCTCCGGCCCTTCATCATGGGGGGAGGGGGGTCCACCCCTCTCCGGCCCTTCATTATAGGGGGAGGGGGGTCCACCCACACCCGACCCTTCATTATAGGGGGAGGGGGGTCCACCCACACCCGACCCTTCATTATAGGGGGAGGGGGGTCCACCCACACCCGACCCTTCATTATGGGGGGAGGGGGGTCCACCCACACCCGACCCTTCATTATGGGGGGAGGGGGGTCCACCCACACCCGACCCTTCATTATGGGGGGAGGGGGGTCCACCCACACCCGACCCTTCATTATGGGGGGGAGGGGGGGTCCACCCACACCCGACCCTACATTATGGGGGGAGGGGGGTCCACCCACACCCGACCCTTCATTATGGGGGAGGGGGGTCCACCCACACCCGACCCTTCATTATGGGGGAGGGGGGTCCACCCACACCCGACCCTTCATTATGGGGGAGGGGGGGTCCACCCACACCCGACCCTTCATTATGGGGGAGGGGGGTCCACCCACACCCGACCCTTCATTATGGGGGAGGGGGGTCCACCCACACCCGACCCCTTCATTATGGGGGAGGGGGGTCCACCCACACCCGACCCTTCATTATGGGGGAGGGGGGTCCACCCACACCCGACCCTTCATTATGGGGGAGGGGGGTCCACCCACACCCGACCCTTCATTATGGGGGAGGGGGGTCCACCCACACCCGACCCTTCATTATGGGGGAGGGGGGTCCACCCCTCTCCGGCCCTTCATCATGGGGGGAGGGGGGTCCACCCCTCTCCGGCCCTTCATCATGGGGGGAGGGGGGTCCACCCACACCCGACCCTTCATCATGGGGGGAGGGGGTCCACCCCTCTCCGGCCCTTCATCATGGGGGGAGGGGGTCCACCCCTCTCCGGCCCTTCATTATAGGGGGAGGGGGGTCCACCCACACCCGGCCCTTTATTATAGGGGGAGGGGGGTCCACCCACACCCGACCCTTTATTATAGGGGGAGGGGGGTCCACCCACACCCGACCCTTTATTATAGGGGGAGGGGGGTCCACCCACACCCGACCCTTTATTATAGGGGGAGGGGGGTCCACCCACACCCGACCCTTTATTATAGGGGGAGGGGGGTCCACCCACACCCGACCCTTCATTATTGGGGGAGGGGGGTCCACCCACACCCGACCCTTCATTATTGGGGGAGGGGGGTCCACCCACACCCGACCCTTCATCATGAGGGGAGGGGGGTCCACCCACACCCGACCCTTCATCATGGGGGGAGGGGGGTCCACCCACACCCGACCCTTCATCATGGGGGGAGGGGGGTCCACCCACACCCGACCCTTCATCATGGGGGGAGGGGGGTCCACCCACACCCGACCCTTCATCATGGGGGGAGGGGGGTCCACCCACACCCGACCCTTCATCATGGGGGGAGGGGGGTCCACCCACACCCGACCCTTCATCATGGGGGGAGGGGGGTCCACCCACACCGGACCCTTCATCATGGGGGGAGGGGGGTCCACCCACACCGGACCCTTCATCATGGGGGGAGGGGGGGTCCACCCACACCGGACCCTTCATCATGGGGGGAGGGGGGTCCACCCACACCGGACCCTTCATCATGGGGGGAGGGGGGTCCACCCACACCGGACCCTTCATCATGGGGGGAGGGGGGTCCACCCACACCGGACCCTTCATCATGGGGGGAGGGGGGTCCACCCCTCTCCGGCCCTTCATTATGGGAGGAGGGGGGTCGGGGGGTCCACCCACACCCGACCCTTCATTATGGGGGGGGGTATTATACAGAGGAGAAAATACTGATCGTCTCCCCTGCAGATTGTGTAGTTTTGCCCACTTACATAGAAATGAAGGGTCTATAATTCTTATCATCGGTGTATTTTATATGATGGAGACAGAATATCAACCAAAATACAGAAACATCACACAATACAAATGTTATAAATGGAGTAAAATAAGTATTTGATCCCCTTAGTAGTTGGTGGGGAAACCCTTGTTGGGAAGCACAGAGGTCAGACGTTTCTTGTAGGTGGTGATCAGGTTTCCACATCTCAGGAGGGATTTTAGTATGGGGATGGGTTGGTCTGGGGGTGGGGGTGTGGTCAGGGGATAGGGGGGGTGGTCTGGGGGTGGGGGTTAGGGTTGGTGATCAGGTTTCCACATCTCAGGAGGGATTTTAGTATGGGGATGGGTTGGTCTGGGGGTGGGGGTGTGGTCAGGGGATAGGGGGGGTGGTCTGGGGGTGGGGGTTAGGGTTGGTGATCAGGTTTCCACACATCTCAGGAGGGATTTTGGTATGGGGATGGGTTGGTCTGGGGGTGGGGGTATGGTCAGGGGATAGGGGGTTGGTGATCAGGTTTCCACATCTCAGGAGGGATTTTAGTATGGGGATGGGTTGGTCTGGGGGTGGGGGTGTGGTCAGGGGATAGGGGGGGTGGTCTGGGGGTGGGGGTTAGGGTTGGTGATCAGGTTTCCACACATCTCAGGAGGGATTTTGGTATGGGGATGGGTTGGTCTGGGGGTGGGGGTATGGTCAGGGGATAGGGGGGTGGTCTGGGGGTGTGGTCAGGGGATAGGGGGTGGTCTGGGGGTGGGGGTTAGGGTTGGTGATCAGGTTTCCACACATCTCAGGAGGGATTTTAGTATGGGGATGGGTTGGTCTGGGGGTGGGGGTGTGGTCAGGGGATAGGGGGTGGTCAGGGGTTAGGGGGTTGGTGATCAGGTTTCCACACATCTCAGGAGGGGTTTTGGTATGGGGATGGGTTGGTCTGGGGGTGGGGGTGTGGTCAGGGGATAGGGTGGTGGTCTGGGGGTGGGGGTTAGGGTTGGTGATCAGGTTTCCACACATCTCAGGAGGGGTTTTGGTATGGGGATGGGTTGGTCTGGGGTGGGGGTGTGGTCAGGGGATAGGGTGGTGGTCTGGGGGTGGGGGTTAGGGTTGGTGATCAGGTTTCCACACATCTCGGGAGGGATTTTAGTATGGGGATGGGTTGGTCTGGGGGTGGGGTGTGGTCAGGGGATAGGGGGGTGGTCTGGGGGTGGGGGTTAGGGTTGGTGATCAGGTTTCCACACATCTCAGGAGGGATTTTGGTATGGGGATGGGTTGGTCTGGGGGTGTGGTCAGGGGATAGGGTGGTGGTCTGGGGGTGGGGGTGGGGGTTAGGGTTGGTGATCAGGTTTCCACACATCTCAGGAGGGATTTTGGTATGGGGATGGGTTGGTCTGGGGGTGGGGGTGTGGTCAGGGGATAGGGGGTTGGTGATCAGGTTTCCACACATCTCGGGAGGGATTTTAGTATGGGGATGGGTTGGTCTGGGGGTGGGGGTGTGGTCAGGGGATAGGGTGGTGGTCTGGGGGTGAGGGTTAGGGTTGGTGATCAGGTTTCCACACATCTCGGGAGGGATTTTGGTATGGGGATGGGTTGGTCTGGGGGTGGGGGTATGGTCAGGGGATAGGGGGGTGGTCTGGGGGTGTGGTCAGGGGATAGGGGGGTGGTCTGGGGGTGGGGGTTAGGGTTGGTGATCAGGTTTCCACACATCTCAGGAGGGGTTTTGGTATGGGGATGGGTTGGTCTGGGGGTGGGGGTGTGGTCAGGGGATAGGGGGTGGTCTGGGGGTGGGGGTTAGGGTTGGTGATCAGGTTTCCACACATCTCAGGAGGGATTTTGGTATGGGGATGGGTTGGTCTGGGGGTGTGGTCAGGGGATAGGGTGGTGGTCTGGGGGTGGGGGTGTGGTCAGGGGATGGGGGGTGGTCTGGGGGTGGGGGTTGGGGTTGGTGATCAGGTTTCCACACATCTCAGGAGGGATTTTAGTATGGGGATGGGTTGGTCTGGGGGTGGGGGTGTGGTCAGGGGATAGGGTGGTGGTCTGGGGGTGGGGTTTAGGGTTGGTGATCAGGTTTCCACACATCTCAGGAGGGATTTTGGTATGGGGATGGGTTGGTCTGGGGGTGGGGGTGTGGTCAGGGGATAGGGGGGTGGTCTGGGGGTGGGGGTTAGGGTTGGTGATCAGGTTTCCACACATCTCAGGACGGATTTTAGTATGGGGATGGGGGTGTGGTCAGGGGATAGCGGGTGGTCTGGGGGTGGGGGTTAGGGTTGGTGATCAGGTTTCCACACATCTCAGGAAGGATTTTGGTATGGGGATGGGTTGGTCTGGGGGTGGGGGTGTGGTCAGGGGATAGGGGGTTGGTGATCAGGTTTCCACACATCTCGGGAGGGATTTTAGTATGGGGATGGGTTGGTCTGGGGGTGGGGGTGTGGTCAGGGGATAGGGTGGTGGTCTGGGGGTGGGGGTTGGGGTTGGTGATCAGGTTTCCACACATCTCGGGAGGGATTTTAGTATGGGGATGGGTTGGTCTGGGGGTGGGGGGTGGTCTGGGGGTGGGGGTTAGGGTTGGTGATCAGGTTTCCACACATCTCAGGACGGATTTTGGTATGGGGATGGGTTGGTCTGGGGGTGGGGGTGTGGTCAGGGGATAGGGGGGTGGTCTGGGGGTGGGGGTTAGGGTTGGTGATCAGGTTTCCACACATCTTGGGAGGGATTTTAGTATGGGGATGGGTTGGTCTGGGGGTGGGGGTGTGGTCAGGGGATAGGGTGGTGGTCAGGGGATGGGGGGTGGTCAGGGGATGGGGGGTGGCCTGGGGGTAGGGGGTGGTCTGGGGGTGGGGGTTAGGGTTGGTGATCAGGTTTCCACACATCTTGGGAGGGATTTTAGTATGGGGATGGGTTGGTCTGGGGGTGGGGGTGTGGTCAGGGGATAAGGTGGTGGTCAGGGGATGGGGGGTGGTCTGGGGGTGGGGGTTAGGGTTGGTGATCAGGTTTCCACACATCTTGGGAGGGATTTTAGTATGGGGATGGGTTGGTCTGGGGGTGGGGGTGTGGTCAGGGGATAGGGTGGTGGTCAGGGGATGGGGGGTGGTCAGGGGATGGGGGGTGGTCTGGGGGTGGGGGTTAGGGTTGGTGATCAGGTTTCCACACATCTTGGGAGGGATTTTAGTATGGGGATGGGTTGGTCTGGGGGTGGGGGTGTGGTCAGGGGATAGGGTGGTGGTCAGGGGATGGGGGGTGGTCTGGGGGTGGGGGTTAGGGTTGGTGATCAGGTTTCCACACATCTTTGGAGGGATTTTAGTATGGGGATGGGTTGGGATGGGGGGTGGTCAGGGGATAGGGGGGTGGTCTGGGGGTGGGGGTTAGGGTTGGTGATCAGGTTTCCACACATCTTGGGAGGGATTTTAGTATGGGGATGGGTTGGTCTGGGGGTGGAGGTGTGGTCAGGGGATAGGGGGGTGGTCTGGGGGTGGGGGTTAGGGTTGGTGATCAGGTTTCCACACATCTTGGGAGGGATTTTAGTATGGGGATGGGTTGGTCTGGGGGTGGGGGTGTGGTCAGGGGATAGGGGGGGTGGTCTGGGGGTGGGGGTTAGGGTTGGTGATCAGGTTTCCACACATCTCAGGAGGGATTTTGGTATGGGGATGGGTTGGTCTGGGGGTGGGGGTATGGTCAGGGGATAGGGGGTTGGTGATCAGGTTTCCACATCTCAGGAGGGATTTTAGTATGGGGATGGGTTGGTCTGGGGGTGGGGGTGTGGTCAGGGGATAGGGGGGGTGGTCTGGGGGTGGGGGTTAGGGTTGGTGATCAGGTTTCCACACATCTCAGGAGGGATTTTGGTATGGGGATGGGTTGGTCTGGGGGTGGGGGTATGGTCAGGGGATAGGGGGGTGGTCTGGGGGTGTGGTCAGGGGATAGGGGGTGGTCTGGGGGTGGGGGTTAGGGTTGGTGATCAGGTTTCCACACATCTCAGGAGGGATTTTAGTATGGGGATGGGTTGGTCTGGGGGTGGGGGTGTGGTCAGGGGATAGGGGGTGGTCAGGGGTTAGGGGGTTGGTGATCAGGTTTCCACACATCTCAGGAGGGGTTTTGGTATGGGGATGGGTTGGTCTGGGGGTGGGGGTGTGGTCAGGGGATAGGGTGGTGGTCTGGGGGTGGGGGTTAGGGTTGGTGATCAGGTTTCCACACATCTCAGGAGGGGTTTTGGTATGGGGATGGGTTGGTCTGGGGTGGGGGTGTGGTCAGGGGATAGGGTGGTGGTCTGGGGGTGGGGGTTAGGGTTGGTGATCAGGTTTCCACACATCTCGGGAGGGATTTTAGTATGGGGATGGGTTGGTCTGGGGGTGGGGTGTGGTCAGGGGATGGGGGGTGGTCTGGGGGTGGGGGTTAGGGTTGGTGATCAGGTTTCCACACATCTCAGGAGGGATTTTGGTATGGGGATGGGTTGGTCTGGGGGTGTGGTCAGGGGATAGGGTGGTGGTCTGGGGGTGGGGGTGGGGGTTAGGGTTGGTGATCAGGTTTCCACACATCTCAGGAGGGATTTTGGTATGGGGATGGGTTGGTCTGGGGGTGGGGGTGTGGTCAGGGGATAGGGGGTTGGTGATCAGGTTTCCACACATCTCGGGAGGGATTTTAGTATGGGGATGGGTTGGTCTGGGGGTGGGGGTGTGGTCAGGGGATAGGGTGGTGGTCTGGGGGTGAGGGTTAGGGTTGGTGATCAGGTTTCCACACATCTCGGGAGGGATTTTGGTATGGGGATGGGTTGGTCTGGGGGTGGGGGTATGGTCAGGGGATAGGGGGGTGGTCTGGGGGTGTGGTCAGGGGATAGGGGGGTGGTCTGGGGGTGGGGGTTAGGGTTGGTGATCAGGTTTCCACACATCTCAGGAGGTGTTTTGGTATGGGGATGGGTTGGTCTGGGGGTGGGGGTGTGGTCAGGGGATAGGGGGTGGTCTGGGGGTGGGGGTTAGGGTTGGTGATCAGGTTTCCACACATCTCAGGAGGGATTTTGGTATGGGGATGGGTTGGTCTGGGGGTGTGGTCAGGGGATAGGGTGGTGGTCTGGGGGTGGGGGTGTGGTCAGGGGATGGGGGGTGGTCTGGGGGTGGGGGTTGGGGTTGGTGATCAGGTTTCCACACATCTCAGGAGGGATTTTAGTATGGGGATGGGTTGGTCTGGGGGTGGGGGTGTGGTCAGGGGATAGGGTGGTGGTCTGGGGGTGGGGTTTAGGGTTGGTGATCAGGTTTCCACACATCTCAGGAGGGATTTTGGTATGGGGATGGGTTGGTCTGGGGGTGGGGGTGTGGTCAGGGGATAGGGGGGTGGTCTGGGGGTGGGGGTTAGGGTTGGTGATCAGGTTTCCACACATCTCAGGACGGATTTTAGTATGGGGATGGGGGTGTGGTCAGGGGATAGCGGGTGGTCTGGGGGTGGGGGTTAGGGTTGGTGATCAGGTTTCCACACATCTCAGGAAGGATTTTGGTATGGGGATGGGTTGGTCTGGGGGTGGGGGTGTGGTCAGGGGATAGGGGGTTGGTGATCAGGTTTCCACACATCTCGGGAGGGATTTTAGTATGGGGATGGGTTGGTCTGGGGGTGGGGGTGTGGTCAGGGGATAGGGTGGTGGTCTGGGGGTGGGGGTTGGGGTTGGTGATCAGGTTTCCACACATCTCGGGAGGGATTTTAGTATGGGGATGGGTTGGTCTGGGGGTGGGGGGTGGTCTGGGGGTGGGGGTTAGGGTTGGTGATCAGGTTTCCACACATCTCTGGACGGATTTTGGTATGGGGATGGGTTGGTCTGGGGGTGGGGGTGTGGTCAGGGGATAGGGGGGTGGTCTGGGGGTGGGGGTTAGGGTTGGTGATCAGGTTTCCACACATCTTGGGAGGGATTTTAGTATGGGGATGGGTTGGTCTGGGGGTGGGGGTGTGGTCAGGGGATAGGGTGGTGGTCAGGGGATGGGGGGTGGTCAGGGGATGGGGGGTGGCCTGGGGGTAGGGGGTGGTCTGGGGGTGGGGGTTAGGGTTGGTGATCAGGTTTCCACACATCTTGGGAGGGATTTTAGTATGGGGATGGGTTGGTCTGGGGGTGGGGGTGTGGTCAGGGGATAGGGTGGTGGTCAGGGGATGGGGGGTGGTCTGGGGGTGGGGGTTAGGGTTGGTGATCAGGTTTCCACACATCTTGGGAGGGATTTTAGTATGGGGATGGGTTGGTCTGGGGGTGGGGGTGTGGTCAGGGGATAGGGTGGTGGTCAGGGGATGGGGGGTGGTCAGGGGATGGGGGGTGGTCTGGGGGTGGGGGTTAGGGTTGGTGATCAGGTTTCCACACATCTTGGGAGGGATTTTAGTATGGGGATGGGTTGGTCTGGGGGTGGGGGTGTGGTCAGGGGATAGGGTGGTGGTCAGGGGATGGGGGGTGGTCAGGGGATGGGGGGTGGTCTGGGGGTGGGGGTTAGGGTTGGTGATCAGGTTTCCACACATCTTGGGAGGGATTTTAGTATGGGGATGGGTTGGTCTGGGGGTGGGGGTGTGGTCAGGGGATAGGGTGGTGGTCAGGGGATGGGGGGTGGTCAGGGGATGGGGGGTGGTCTGGGGGTGGGGGTTAGGGTTGGTGATCAGGTTTCCACACATCTTTGGAGGGATTTTAGTATGGGGATGGGTTGGGATGGGGGGTGGTCAGGGGATAGGGGGGTGGTCTGGGGGTGGGGGTTAGGGTTGGTGATCAGGTTTCCACACATCTTGGGAGGGATTTTAGTATGGGGATGGGTTGGTCTGGGGGTGGAGGTGTGGTCAGGGGATAGGGGGGTGGTCTGGGGGTGGGGGTTAGGGTTGGTGATCAGGTTTCCACACATCTTGGGAGGGATTTTAGTATGGGGATGGGTTGGTCTGGGGGTGGGGGTGTGGTCAGGGGATAGGGTGGTGGTCAGGGGATGGGGGGTGGTCAGGGGATGGGGGGTGGTCTGGGGGTGGGGGTTAGGGTTGGTGATCAGGTTTCCACACATCTTTGGAGGGATTTTAGTATGGGGATGGGTTGGGGTGGAGGTGTGGTCAGGGGATAGGGGGGTGGTCTGGGGGTGGGGGTTAGGGTTGGTGATCAGGTTTCCACACATCTTGGGAGGGATTTTAGTATGGGGATGGGTTGGTCTGGGGGTGGGGGTGTGGTCAGGGGATAGGGTGGTGGTCAGGGGATGGGGGGTGGTCAGGGGATGGGGGGTGGTCTGGGGGTGGGGGTTAGGGTTGGTGATCAGGTTTCCACACATCTTTGGAGGGATTTTAGTATGGGGATGGGTTGGGATGGGGGGTGGTCAGGGGATGGGGGGTGGTCTGGGGGTGGGGGTTAGGGTTGGTGATCAGGTTTCCACACATCTCGGGAGGGATTTTAGTATGGGGATGGGTTGGTCTGGGGGTGGAGGTGTGGTCAGGGGATAGGGGGGTGGTCTGGGGGTGGGGGTTAGGGTTGGTGATCAGGTTTCCACACATCTTGGGAGGGATTTTAGTATGGGGATGGGTTGGGGTGGGGGTGTGGTCAGGGGATAGGGTGGTGGTCAGGGGATGGGGGGTGGTCTGGGGGTGGGGGTTAGGGTTGGTGATCAGGTTTCCACACATCTCGGGAGGGATTTTGCTCCTCTCTTTTTTAAAGATCATCTTTAAATCCTTAAAGTGGATGTAAACCCGAAATTTTCTTTTTTTTTTTTATTTATTAAGGCTTGCACCTTGTACAGTATAGGATTTCATGTCATCTTTGTCCAGTCTTGCCATGAACAGTTATTCCAGCTCTGAGCAATTCTCTTATCTTTTATCAGTGAGATAAAACCAGACGGAGAAATAGGAGTTGGTCCCTCCCCCTAGGAGTTGGTCCCTCCCCCTAGCTGTGAGTGACAGATGCTCCATATCTCATGGCAGAGCCTGAGAGAGACATTCTGTGTACTTCACATCCCCCTCCTCCTTTCTTCTCCAGCTCTCCCAAGATTGGCTGCTCCACACCTCAGCATGATTGGACATGCTGAAGTCATGTGGTGACCTTTCTGGGTTATGACTGGATGTTGGTGATCATAGCAGAAGTTCAGTGTAAGAAATACACAGGAGAAAATGGATGTTGACAAGGGGAGTGTAGAGGTGGGCGGGGAGTCTACTGACATCACGATTCCACCCACCGAGCTCCAGACAACAGACCCGCCCACAGAGTCTGCAGTTTTTCATGCAGGAGGCAGTTATATCCTCATAGATCAGCACTATGGCAGGAGATTAGAAAGGATGAGGAGGGTTATATCCTCTTTAAGGTTTCTTGGCTGTCGCTTGGCAACTCGAAGTTTCAGCTCCCTCCATACATTTTCTATAGGATTAAGGTCTGGAGACCGGCTAGGCCACTCCATGACCTTAATGTGCTTCTTCTTGAGCCACTCCTTTGTTGCCTTGGCGGTATGTTCTGGGTCATTGTCATGCTGGAAGACCCGTCCATGACCCATCTTCAGTGTTCTGTCCTGAGTGAAGAAGGTTCTCATCCACGATCTTACAATTTGTGGCCCCGCCCATAGTATCATAGTAGGTAAGGTTGAATACAGACAAATGGTCCATCCAGTGTAGGTGTGTCAGTGTCTATAATAATTTCCCATATCCCTGTATGTTGTGTTCCCTAAGATGCACATCCAAGAGTCTCTTAAAACTATCCATACTCCCCGCTGCCACCACCAATTGTGGAAGAGAGTTCCACATCCTTATTGCCCTGACAGTCAGGAACCCCCTGTGCAGTTTAAGGTCATACCGCTTCTCCTCCAATCTCATTGTGTGGCCCCGTGTCCTCTTGCACTCCTTGAGACTGAATCGTTTTTTTTTCCTACGCTGGGGTCACCATTGAGATATTTGTAAATCTCCATCGTGTCCCCTCTCAGCGTCTCTTCTCCAGTGAGAATAGATTTAGTGTTTTGTAGTAGTTCCTCATCATTTATGTCCTCCAGACCCTTTATTCGTTTTGTTGCCCTTCTTTGTACTCTCTCCAGTTCCAGCTCATCCTTCCTGAGTACTGGTGCCCAGAGCTGGACGGAATACTCCAGATGTGGCCGGACCAGAGTTTTATAAAGTGGTGGGATTATCGTTCGATCTCTGGAGTATATCCCTTTTTTTATGCCAATATTCTGCTGGCTTTGGTAGCTGCAGCTTGACATTGCATGCTATTGCTTAATCTGTCATCTACTAGGGCCCCCAGATCCTTCTCGGTCCTTGCTTTCCCCCCGGGATCCTTCTCGGTCCTTGCTTTCCCCCCGGGATCCTTCTCGGTCCTTGCTTTTCCCCCCGGGATCCTTCTCGGTCCTTGCTTTTCCCCCCGGGATCCTTCTCGGTCCTTGCTTTCCCCCCGGGATCCTTCTCGGTCCTTGCTTTCCCCCCGGGATCCTTCTCGGTCCTTGCTTTCCCCCCGGGATCCTTCTCGGTCCTTGCTTTCCCCCCGGGATCCTTCTCGGTCCTTGCTTTCCCCCCGGGATCCTTCTCGGTCCTTGCTTTCCCCCCGGGATCCTTCTCGGTCCATGCTATCCCCCCGGGATCCTTCTCGGTCCATGCTATCCCCCCGGGATCCTTCTCGGTCCTTGCTTTTCCCCCCGGGATCCTTCTCGGTCCATGCTTTCCCCCCGGGATCCTTCTCGGTCCTTGCTTTCCCCCCGGGATCCTTCTCGGTCCTTGCTTTCCCCCCGGGATCCTTCTCGGTCCTTGCTTTCCCCCCCGGGATCCTTCTCGGTCCTTGCTTTCCCCCCGGGATCCTTCTCTGTCCTTGCTTTCCCCCCGGGATCCTTCTCTGTCCTTGCTTTCCCCCCGGGATCCTTCTCGGTCCATGCTATCCCCCCGGGATCCTTCTCGGTCCATGCTATCCCCCCGGGATCCTTCTCGGTCCATGCTATCCCCCCGGGATCCTTCTCGGTCCTTGCTTTCCCCCCGGGATCCTTCTCGGTCCTTGCTTTCCCCCCGGGATCCTTCTCGGTCCTTGCTTTCCCCCCGGGATCCTTCTCGGTCCATGCTATCCCCCCGGGATCCTTCTCGGTCCATGCTATCCCCCCGGGATCCTTCTCGGTCCATGCTATCCCCCCGGGATCCTTCTCGGTCCTTGCTTTCCCCCCGGGATCCTTCTCGGTCCTTGCTTTTCCCCCCGGGATCCTTCTCGGTCCTTGCTTTTCCCCCCGGGATCCTTCTCGGTCCATGCTTTCCCCCCGGGATCCTTCTCGGTCCTTGCTTTCCCCCCGGGATCCTTCTCGGTCCTTGCTTTCCCCCCGGGATCCTTCTCGGTCCTTGCTTTCCCCCCGGGATCCTTCTCGGTCCTTGCTTTCCCCCCGGGATCCTTCTCGGTCCTTGCTTTCCCCCCGGGATCCTTCTCGGTCCTTGCTTTCCCCCCGGGATCCTTCTCGGTCCTTGCTTTCCCCCCGGATCCTTCTCGGTCCTTGCTTTCCCCCCGGGATCCTTCTCGGCCCTTGCTTTCCCCCCGGGATCCTTCTCGGCCCTTGCTTTCCCCCCGGGATCCTTCTCGGTCCTTGCATTCCCCCCGGGATCCTTCTCGGTCCTTGCATTCCCCCCGGGATCCTTCTCGGCCCTTGCTTCCCCCCCCGGGACCCTTCTCGGCCCTTGCTTTCCCCCCCCCGGGACCCTTCTCGGCCCTTGCTTTCCCCCCCCGGGACCCTTCTCGGCCCTTGCTTTCCCCCCCCGGGATCCTTCTCGGCCCTTGCTTTCCCCCCGGGATCCTTCTCGGCCCTTGCTTTCCCCCCGGGATCCTTCTCGGCCCTTGCTTTCCCCCCGGGATCCTTCTCGGCCCTTGCTTTCCCCCCGGGACCCTTCTCGGTCCTTGCTTTCCCCCCGAGGTTCTCCCCCCAGTCAGTAGGTTACCTTTTTATGTTTTTTGCCCCAAGTGCATTACTTTACATTTCTCCTCATTTGCCATATAGTTGCCACCCCATTATTTTATTCAGGTCTTTCTGTAAAACTTCTATATCCTATAAAACTGAGTTTGAGCAATTTATCCCGTCCTCTATATCATTTATGAATAAAATTGGTCCCAAGACAGAACCTTGGGGCACCCCCTCACTACTCCAGACCAGTCTGAGTACACGTTTTTCATCACCACCCTCTGGACACGCCCCTGTCACCAATTTTATACCCCAGAACAAACCTTATGGTCCATGCCTGCAGACCTCAGCTTGTAGATTAAGTCTTTATGGGGGACTGTATCGAATGCTTTTGCAAAATTGAGAAACCCCAAATCTACGGGCCTGTCCCTGTCTAGATGGGAGCTCCCTTCCTCGTAGAAGGTTAGCAGATTGGTCTGGCAAGAACAACCTTTTCGTAAACCCATGCGGATTACTACGCAAGAAATGTTTTCCTCAGTAAATTTGTGGATATAGTCCCTGATCATCCCCTCCAATAATTTACCTACTAGTGATGTTAGGCTGACTGGCCAGTAGTTCCCAGGAATATGTCTCGCAATCGGCTGGTACCAATCCAGTCAGTATGCTGTCCACAAAGATCAGGAACAATGGTCTGGCTATAACCTGACTGAGTTCTCTGAGGACTCTTGGGTGTAAGCCATCCTGTCCTGGTGATTTATTTCTATGAAGTTTATCTAGTCTTTCCTTCACTCCGGACTCTGTTAGCCACTAAGGGTACGTCCTGTGATGTGTCACCAACAATACTATACCCCTCCTTCTTTTCCTGTGTAAAGACTGAGGAGAAGAAAGTCTTTAGTACAGTTGCCTTCTCTGTGCCATCCGTAACCATCCTCCCTTCCTCGTCTTTTATGTGGGCAATGTGCTCTGATTTTGCCTTTTTACGGTTAATGTATCTCAAAAAATTCTTTGGATTTTTTTTTTTTTTTACTCTCCTCCATGTCTCTCGTGTTTTTTTTGTTTTTTGGCCACCCTTATTGCGTTCTTATGCTTATTGCATTCCTTGTAATGTTGGAATGCTGATGACCTTTCATTCACAAGCTCCTCCCATGTAGTTCTGGGCGGATCCCTCACTTTTCTCATGATCATCCTCACCCCATGAGGAGAAATCTTGCATGGAGCTCCAGACTGAGGGACGATCGATTTGTTATTTTGTATTTCTTCCATTTGTGAATAATAATCCCTCCAACATTTGTCTCCTCCTCACTGAGCTTCTTCCTGATGGTCTTGTAGCCCATTCCAGCCTTGTGCAGGTCTCCAATCTTCTCCCCGACGTCCTCTGACAGCTCTTTGGTCTCCCCCATGATGGTGAGATGTGATTGGAGGAAAGAGATTCTGTGGACAGGTGTCTTCTATACACATAACGAGATGTCGTTAGGAGAACCTTCTTACATTGACAGGACTGATCTGTGTACCACATGAGCCCCTCCTGTAGCCAGTCTGTGTATACTCTGTATATACACCCCGTATATACTATATACTCCATATATATACTATATACACCCTCTATATACTCTGTATATACCCCCCATATATACTATATACACTCTCTATACTATATACACCCTCTATATACACCCCATATATATATATATATATACTATATACACCCCATATATACCCCCCCGTATATACTATATACTCTCTCTATATACACTCTCTATATACTATATACACTCTCTATATACTATATACACCCTCTATATACCCCATATATATATATATACTATATACACCCTCTATATACTCCATATGTACAGCCCGTATATACTATATACTATATACACCCTCTATACACCCCGTATATACTATATACACTCTCTATATACACCCCATATATACCCCCCGTATATACTATATACACCCTCTATACACCCCGTATATACTATATACACCCTCTATATACACCCCATATATACCCCCCGTATATACTATATACTCTCTCTATATACACTCTCTATATACTATATACACTCTCTATATACTATATACACCCTCTATATACCCCATATATATATATACTATATACACCCTCTATATACTCCATATGTACAGCCCGTATATACTATATACTATATACACCCTCTATACACCCCGTATATACTATATACTCTCTCTATATAAACTCTCTATATACTATATACACTCTCTATATACTATATACACCCTCTATATACCCCATATATATATATATATATATATATATACTATATACACCCTCTATATACTCCATATGTACAGCCCGTATATACTATATACTATATACACCCTCTATACACCCCGTATATACTATATACACTCTCTATACACCCCGTATATACTATATACACTCTCTATATATACCCCCCGTATATACTATATACACCCTCTATACACCCCGTATATACTATATACACTCTCTATATACACCCCATATATACCCCCGTATATACTATATACCCCATATATACCCCCCGTATATACTATATACTCTCTCTATATACTATATACACTCTCTATATACTCCATATGTACAGCCCGTATATACTATATACACCCTCTATACACCCCGTATATACTATATACACTCTCTATATACACCCCATATATACCCCCGTATATACTATATACTCCATATGTACAGCCCGTATATACTATATACTCTCTCTATATACTATATACACCCTCTATATACCCCATATATATATATATATATATATATATATACTATATACACTCTCTATATACCCCTCGTATATACTATATACACTCTCTATATACTATATACACCCTCTATATACCCCATATATATATACTATATACACCCTCTATATACACCCCATATATACCCCCCGTATATACTATATACACTCTCTATATACACCCCATATATACCCCCGTATATACTATATATACCCTCTATATTCTCCATATATACACCCTCTATATAATATATACCCCCGTATATACTATATACACCCCGTATATACTATATATACCCTCTATATTCTCCATATATACCCCCATATATAATATATACACCCTCTATATATTATATACCCCCCGTATATACTATATACACTCTCTATATACCCCATATATACTATATACCCCCGTATATACTATATACACTCTATATACTATATACACCCTCTATATAATATATACCCCATATATACTATATACACCCCATATATACTATATACACTCTCTATATACCCTCTATATAATATATACCCCATATATACTATATACACCCCATATATACTATATACACCCTCTATATAATATATACCCCCGTATATACTATATACACCCCATATATACACTCTCTATATATTATATACCCCCCGTATATACTATATACACTCTCTATATACACCACATGAGCTCCTCCTGTAGCCAGTCTGTGGGGGGAGAATTATTGTTGGTCGGGGGATCAAATACTTATTTTCCTCCATATATAACATTTGTATCATGTGATGTTTCTGGATTTTGGTTGATATTCTGTCTCCATCATATAAAATACACCGATGATAAAAATTATAGACCCTTCATTTCTATGTAATGGGAGAACTCACACCATCTGCAGGGGAGGGGAGACGATCGTTATTAACCCCCCTCTGTGGGATAGAAGATCCCCTGTGTACCGTGGGGGGTGGGCAGTTCTGGAACGTCCTCGGTGGGGGGGGTGGGCAGTTCTGGAACGTCCTCGGTGGGGGGGTGGGCAGTTCTGGAACGTCCTCGGTGGGGGGGGTGGGCAGTTCTGGAACGTCCTCGGAGGGGGGGTGGGCAGTTATGGAACGTCCTCGGTGGGGGGGTGGTCAGTTATGGAACGTCCTCGGTGGGGGGGGGTGGGCAGTTATGGAACGTCCTCGGTGGGGGGGGTGGGCAGTTATGGAACGTCCTCGGTGGGGGGGGTCAGTTATGGAACGTCCTCGTGGGGGGTGGGGGGTGGGCAGTTCTGGAACGTCCTCGTGGGGGGTGGGCAGTTCTGGAACGTCCTCTGTGGGGGGGGTGGGCAGTTCTGGAACGTCCTCGGTGGGGGGGGTGGGCAGTTCTGGAACGTCCTCGGTGGGGGGGGGGTGGTCAGTTATGGAACGTCCTCGGTGGGGGTGGGGTGGTCAGTTATGGAACGTCCTCGGTGGGGGGGGTGGGCAGTTATGGAACGTCCTCGGTGGGGGGGGGTGGGCAGTTATGGAACGTCCTCGGTGGGGGGGGTGGGCAGTTATGGAACGTCCTCGGTGGGGGGGGGGGTGGGCAGTTATGGAACGTCCTCGGTGGGGGGGGGGGGGCAGTTATGGAACGTCCTCGTGGGGGTGGGCAATTATGGAATGTCCTCGTGGGGGTGGGCAGTTATGGAACGTCCTCGGTGGGGGGGGTGGGCAGTTCTGGAACGTCCTCGGTGGGGGGGTGGGCAGTTCTGGAACGTCCTCGGAGGGGGGGTGGGCAGTTCTGGAACGTCCTCGGAGGGGGGGTGGGCAGTTCTGGAACGTCCTCGGTGGGGGGAGGGCAGTTCTGGAACGTCCTCGGTGGGGGGAGGGCAGTTCTGGAACGTCCTCGGTGGGGGGAGGGCAGTTCTGGAACGTCCTCGGTGGGGGGAGGGCAGTTCTGGAACGTCCTCGGTGGGTGGGGGGAGGGCAGTTCTGGAACGTCCTCGGTGGGTGGGGGGAGGGCAGTTCTGGAACGTCCTCGGTGGGTGGGGGGAGGGCAGTTCTGGAACGTCCTCGGTGGGGGGAGGGCAGTTCTGGAACGTCCTCGGTGGGGGGGGGGCAGTTCTGGAACGTCCTCGGTGGGGGGTGGGCAGTTCTGGAACGTCCTCGGTGGGGGGGTGGCAGTTCTGGAACGTCCTCGGTGGGGGGGTGGCAGTTCTGGAACGTCCTCGGTGGGGGGGGTGGCAGTTCTGGAACGTCCTCGGTGGGGGGGTGGGCAGTTCTGGAACGTCCTCGGTGGGGGGGGGGCAGTTCTGGAACGTCCTCGGTGGGGGGCAGTTCTGGAACGTCCTCGGTGGGGGGGTGGGCAGTTCTGGAACGTCCTCGGTGGGGGGGGGGCAGTTCTGGAACGTCCTCGGTGGGGGGGGGGCAGTTCTGGAACGTCCTCGGTGGGGGGTGGGCAGTTCTGGAACGTCCTCGGTGGGGGGGGGGCAGTTCTGGAACGTCCTCGGTGGGGGGGGGGCAGTTCTGGAACGTCCTCGGTGGGGGGGGGGCAGTTCTGGAACGTCCTCGGTGGGGGGGTGGGCAGTTCTGGAACGTCCTCGGTGGGGGGTGGGCAGTTCTGGAACGTCCTCGGTGGGGGGAGGGCAGTTCTGGAACGTCCTCGGTGGGGGGGTGGGCAGTTCTGGAACGTCCTCGGTGGGGGGGTGGGCAGTTCTGGAACGTCCTCGGTGGGGGGAGGGCAGTTCTGGAACGTCCTCGGTGGGGGGAGGGCAGTTCTGGAACGTCCTCGGTGGGGGGAGGGCAGTTCTGGAACGTCCTCGGTGGGGGGGGGGGCAGTTCTGGAACGTCCTCGGTGGGGGGGTGGGCAGTTCTGGAACGTCCTCGGTGGGGGGGTGGGCAGTTCTGGAACGTCCTCGGTGGGGGGAGGGCAGTTCTGGAACGTCCTCGGTGGGGGGAGGGCAGTTCTGGAACGTCCTCGGTGGGGGGGGTGGCAGTTCTGGAACGTCCTCGGTGGGGGGGTGGGCAGTTCTGGAACGTCCTCGGTGGGGGGAGGGCAGTTCTGGAACGTCCTCGGTGGGGGGAGGGCAGTTCTGGAACGTCCTCGGTGGGGGGGGTGGCAGTTCTGGAACGTCCTCGGTGGGGGGGGTGGCAGTTCTGGAACGTCCTCGGTGGGGGGGGGTGGCAGTTCTGGAACGTCCTCGGTGGGGGGGGTGGCAGTTCTGGAACGTCCTCGGTGGGGGGGGTGGCAGTTCTGGAACGTCCTCGGTGGGGGGGGGTGGCAGTTCTGGAACGTCCTCGGTGGGGGGGGTGGCAGTTCTGGAACGTCCTCGGTGGGGGGGGCAGTTCTGGAACGTCCTCGGTGGGGGGGTGGGCAGTTCTGGAACGTCCTCGGTGGGGGGGTGGGCAGTTCTGGAACGTCCTCGGTGGGGGGGTGGGCAGTTCTGGAACGTCCTCGGTGGGGGGGTGGGCAGTTCTGGAACGTCCTCGGTGGGGGGGTGGACAGTTCTGGAACGTCCTCGGTGTACATAACGCCTCCTCCTCCTCTCTCTTCCAGCGATATCTTCGATGCGATGTTCTCTGTCACCTACATCGCCGGAGAAACGGTCATACAGCAAGGTGAGTGTGATTGGCTCTTCTCTCCGGGGGGGAGGAGTCAGTGATCCGGCTGTCCCTTATAACTGTGTTTTTTCCTTCCAGGTGATGAAGGCGATAACTTCTACGTGATAGACCAGGGGGAGATGGATGTGAGTATTTGGGGTGACCGACCCTCCCTGGGTTGAGGCGTATTGAGTATTCCCGATCTTCCAGGTGTATGGGGGAGGTGTATTGAGTATTCCCGATCTTCCAGGTGTATGGGGGAGGTGTATTTCCGATCTTCCAGGTGTATGGGGGAGGTGTATTTCCGATCTTCCAGGTGTATGGGGGAGGTGTATTTCCGATCTTTCAGGTGTATGGGGGAGGTGTATTCCCGATCTTCCAGGTGTATGGGGAGGTGTATTCCCGATCTTCCAGGTGTATGGGGGAGGTGTATTGAGTATTTCCGATCTTCCAGGTGTATGGGGAGGTGTATTGAGTATTCCCGATCTTCCAGGTGTATGGGGAGGTGTATTTCCGATCTTCCAGGTGTATGGGGAGGTGTATTTCCGATCTTCCAGGTGTATGGGGGAGGTGTATTTCCGATCTTTCAGGTGTATGGGGAGGTGTATTCCCGATCTTCCAGGTGTATGGGGAGGTGTATTCCCGATCTTCCAGGTGTATGGGGGAGGTGTATTGAGTATTTCCGATCTTCCAGGTGTATGGGGAGGTGTATTGAGTATTCCCGATCTTCCAGGTGTATGGGGAGGTGTATTTCCGATCTTCCAGGTGTATGGGGGAGGTGTATTTCCGATCTTCCAGGTGTATGGGGGAGGTGTATTTCCGATCTTCCAGGTGTATGGGGGAGGTGTATTCCCGATCTTCCAGGTGTATGGGGAGGTGTATTCCCGATCTTCCAGGTGTATGGGGAGGTGTATTCCCGATCTTCCAGGTGTATGGGGAGGTGTATTCTCGATCTTCCAGGTGTATGGGGAGGTGTATTCCCGATATTCCAGGTGTATGGGGGAGGTGTATTGAGTATTTCCGATCTTCCAGGTGTATGGGGGAGGTGTATTGAGTATTTCCGATCTTCCAGGTGTATGGGGGAGGTGTATTCCCGATCTTCCAGGTGTATGGGGGAGGTGTATTCCCGATCTTCCAGGTGTATGGGGGAGGTGTATTGAGTATTTCCGATCTTCCAGGTGTATGGGGAGGTGTATTCCCGATCTTCCAGGTGTATGGGGGAGCTGTATTTCCGATCTTCCAGGTGTATGGGGGAGGTGTATTCCCCATCTTCCAGGTGTATGGGGGAGGTGTATTCCCCATCTTCCAGGTGTATGGGGGAGGTGTATTCCCCATCTTCCAGGTGTATGGGGGAGGTGTATTCCCGATCTTCCAGGTGTATGGGGGAGGTGTATTCCCGATCTACCAGGTGTATGGGGGAGGTGTATTCCCGATCTTCCAGGTGTATGGGGGAGGTGTATTGAGTATTTCCGATCTTCCAGGTGTATGGGGAGGTGTATTCCCGATCTTCCAGGTGTATGGGGGAGGTGTATTTCCGATCTTCC
The DNA here is from genome assembly GCA_029206835.1 of Rana muscosa. Taxonomy (NCBI): domain Eukaryota; kingdom Metazoa; phylum Chordata; class Amphibia; order Anura; family Ranidae; genus Rana; species Rana muscosa. The sequence continues at coordinate 333,965,629 of CM055128.1, forward strand.
AGGTGTATGGGGGAGGTGTATTGAGTATTTCCGATCTTCCAGGTGTATGGGGGAGGTGTATTCCCGATCTTCCAGGTGTATGGGGAGGTGTATTCCTGATCTTCCAGGTGTATGGGGGAGGTGTATTTCCGATCTTCCAGGTGTATGGGGAGGTGTATTCCTGATCTTCCAGGTGTATTTCCGATCTTCCAGGTGTATGGGGGAGGTGTATTCTCGATCTTCCAGGTGTATGGGGGAGGTGTATTCCCGATCTTCCAGGTGTATGGGGAGGTGTATTTCCGATCTTCCAGGTGTATGGGGGAGGTGTATTTCCGATCTTCCAGGTGTATGGGGGAGGTGTATTCCCGATCTTCCAGGTGTATGGGGGGAGGTGTATTGAGTATTTCCGATCTTCCAGGTGTATGGGGGAGGTGTATTCCCGATCTTCCAGGTGTATGGGGGAGGTGTATTGAGTATTTCTGATCTTCCAGGTGTATGGGGGAGGTGTATTTCCGATCTTCCAGGTGTATGGGGGAGGTGTATTGAGTATTCCCGATCTTCCAGGTGTATGGGGGAGGTGTATTGAGTATTCCCGATGTTCCAGGTGTATGGGGGAGGTGTATTTCCGATCTTCCAGGTGTATGGGGGAGGTGTATTCCCGATCTTCCAGGTGTATGGGGAGGTGTATTTCCGATCTTCCAGGTGTATGGGGGAGGTGTATTCCCGATCTTCCAGGTGTATGGGGGAGGTGTATTGAGTATTTCCGATCTTCCAGGTGTATGGGGGAGGTGTATTCCCGATCTTCCAGGTGTATGGGGGAGGTGTATTGAGTATTTCCGATCTTCCAGGTGTATGGGGGAGGTGTATTTCCGATCTTCCAGGTGTATGGGGGAGGTGTATTGAGTATTCCCGATGTTCCAGGTGTATGGGGGAGGTGTATTTCCGATCTTCCAGGTGTATGGGGGAGGTGTATTCCTGATCTTCCAGGTGTATGGGGGATGTGTATTTCCGATCTTCCAGGTGTATGGGGAGGTGTATTCCTGATCTTCCAGGTGTATGGGTAGGTGTATTCCCGATCTTCCAGGTGTATTCCCGATCTTCCAGGTGTATGGGGGAGGTGTATTCCCGATCTTCCAGGTGTATGGGGGAGGTGTATTCTCGATCTTCCAGGTGTATGGGGGAGGTGTATTCCCGATCTTCCAGGTGTATGGGGAGGTGTATTTCCGATCTTCCAGGTGTATGGGGGAGGTGTATTTCCGATCTTCCAGGTGTATGGGGGAGGTGTATTCCCGATCTTCCAGGTGTATGGGGGAGGTGTATTGAGTATTTCCGATCTTCCAGGTGTATGGGGGAGGTGTATTCCCGATCTTCCAGGTGTATGGGGGAGGTGTATTGAGTATTTCCGATCTTCCAGGTGTATGGGGGAGGTGTATTACCGATCTTCCAGGTGTATGGGGGAGGTGTATTGAGTATTCCCGATCTTCCAGGTGTATGGGGGAGGTGTATTCCCGATCTTCCAGGTGTATGGGGGAGGTGTATTTCCGATCTTCCAGGTGTATGGGGGAGGTGTATTGAGTATTCCCGATCTTCCAGGTGTATGGGGGAGGTGTATTCCCGATCTTCCAGGTGTATGGGGGAGGTGTATTTCCGATCTTCCAGGTGTATGGGGGAGGTGTATTTCCGATCTTCCAGGTGTATGGGGAGGTGTATTTCCGATCTTCCAGGTGTATGGGGGAGGTGTATTCCTGATCTTCCAGGTGTATGGGGGAGGTGTATTGAGTATTTCCGATCTTCCAGGTGTATGGGGGAGGTGTATTCCCGATCTTCCAGGTGTATGGGGGAGGTGTATTGAGTATTTCCGATCTTCCAGGTGTATGGGGGAGGTGTATTACCGATCTTCCAGGTGTATGGGGGAGGTGTATTGAGTATTCCCGATCTTCCAGGTGTATGGGGGAGGTGTATTTCCGATCTTCCAGGTGTATGGGGGAGGTGTATTACCGATCTTCCAGGTGTATGGGGGAGGTGTATTGAGTATTCCCGATCTTCCAGGTGTATGGGGGAGGTGTATTCCCGATCTTCCAGGTGTATGGGGGAGGTGTATTTCCGATCTTCCAGGTGTATGGGGGAGGTGTATTTCCGATCTTCCAGGTGTATGGGGAGGTGTATTTCCGATCTTCCAGGTGTATGGGGGAGGTGTATTTCCGATCTTCCAGGTGTATGGGGGAGGTGTATTTCCGATCTTCCAGGTGTATGGGGGAGGTGTATTCCCGATCTTCCAGGTGTATGGGGGAGGTGTATTGAGTATTTCCGATCTTCCAGGTGTATGGGGGAGGTGTATTCCCGATCTTCCAGGTGTATGGGGGAGGTGTATTGAGTATTTCCGATCTTCCAGGTGTATTAGGGAGGTGTATTACCGATCTTCCAGGTGTATGGGGGAGGTGTATTGAGTATTCCCGATCTTCCAGGTGTATGGGGGAGGTGTATTTCCGATCTTCCAGGTGTATGGGGGAGGTGTATTTCCGATCTTCCAGGTGTATGGGGGAGGTGTATTCCCGATCTTCCAGGTGTATGGGGGAGGTGTATTCCCGATCTTCCAGGTGTATGGGGGAGGTGTATTTCCGATCTTCCAGGTGTATGGGGGAGGTGTATTACCGATCTTCCAGGTGTATGGGGGAGGTGTATTGAGTATTCCCGATCTTCCAGGTGTATGGGGGAGGTGTATTCCCGATCTTCCAGGTGTATGGGGGAGGTGTATTCCCGATCTTCCAGGTGTATGGGGGAGGTGTATTACCGATCTTCCAGGTGTATGGGGGAGGTGTATTCCCGATCTTCCAGGTGTATGGGGGAGGTGTATTCCCGATCTTCCAGGTGTATGGGGGAGGTGTATTTCCGATCTTCCAGGTGTATGGGGGAGGTGTATTGAGTATTCCCGATCTTCCAGGTGTATGTGAATAACGAGTGGATGACGAGCATCGGGGAGGGCGGGAGTTTCGGTGAATTGGCTCTAATCTATGGAACACCGAGAGCCGCCACTGTGAAAGCCAAAACCAATGTGAAGTTGTGGGGAATTGACCGGGACAGTTACCGGAGGATCCTCATGGTAAATATCTGCACCATGGGGGGCAAATAATGGGGTTCCCCATAATACTCCACACACCTGACCGCCCCCCCCCCCCCCCCCACTTCTCTTTCAGGGGAGCACGCTGCGCAAACGCAAGATGTACGAAGAATTCCTCACCAAAGTCTCCATTCTAGGTGAGTGCTTGGCTCCTCCCCATGGGCAGTACTTCTCTTCCTGGTGGGTGTGACCTGTGGAGCCATAATAAGATCCGCCCATTCCTGGGATCTGCAATGCATGTGATTGGCTGTTCCCTCCCTGTTCATGTGACATGATCCACTGCTGGGTGTGTGATTGGCTGTTCCCTTCTACGTCACACGCCGTGATTGGCTGTTCCCTTCTACATCACAAGCCGTGATTGGCTGTTCCCTTCTACATCACAAGCCGTGATTGTGCTGACGCGTTTCTCTTTCCTGCAGAGTCCTTGGACAAGTGGGAGCGGCTGACGGTGGCGGACGCTCTGGAGCCGGTTCAGTTTGAGGACGGACAGAAGATTGTGGTGCAGGGTGAGCCTGGGGACGAGTTCTTCATCATTCTGGAGGTGAGGCATTATTGGGGTGCTCCTGTTTTGGGGTGATGGGGGTGCTCTTTTCTTTGGTGTGTTGGTTATTAGGGGGGTCCTGTTTTGGGGTGTTGGTGGTTATTGTGGTGCTCCTATATTGGGGGGGGGGTGCTCCTGTGTTGGGGGGCTCTCCTGTTTTGGGGTGTTGGTGGGCTCCTGTGTTGGGGGGGCTCTCCTGTTTTGGGGGGTTGGTGGGCTCCTCCTCCAGATGTAATATTTCCTGGTGGTCTCCGCAGGGTACTGCGGCCGTGCTTCTGTATTGGGGGGGGTTCCTGTTTTGGGGTGTTGGTGGGCTCCTGTTCCGGGGGGCTCTCCTGTTTTGGGGTGTTGGTGGGCTCCTCCTCCAGATGTAATATTTCCTGGTGGTCTCCGCAGGGTACTGCGGCCGTGCTCCTGTATTGGGGGGGGTTCCTGTTTTGGGGTGTTGGTGGGCTCCTGTTCCGGGGGGCTCTCCTGTTTTTGGGGGGTTGGTGGGCTCCTCCAGATGTAATATTTCCTGGTGGTCTCCGCAGGGTACTGCGGCCGTGCTCCTGTATTGGGGGGGGTTCCTGTTTTGGGGTGTTGGTGGGCTCCTGTGTTGGGGGGGCTCTCCTGTTTTGGGGTGTTGGTGGGCTCCTGTATTGGGGGGGGTTCTTGTTTTAGGGTGTTGGTGGGCTCCTGTGTTGGGGGGGCTCTCCTGTTTTGGGGTGTTGGTGGGCTCCTCCTCCAGATGTAATATTTCCTGGTGGTCTCCGCAGGGTACTGCAGCCGTGCTCCTGTATTGGGTGGGGTTCCTGTTTTGGGGTGTTGGTGGGCTCCTGTTCCGGGGGGCTCTCCTGTTTTGGGGTGTTGGTGGGCTCCTCCTCCAGATGTAATATTTCCTGGTGGTCTCCGCAGGGTACTGCGGCCGTGCTTCTGTATTGGGGGGGGGGTTCCTGTTTTGGGGTGTTGGTGGGCTCCTGTTCCGGGGGGCTCTCCTGTTTTGGGGGGTTGGTGGGCTCCTCCTCCAGATGTAATATTTCCTGGTGGTCTCCGCAGGGTACTGCGGCCGTGCTCCTGTATTGGGGGGGGTTCCTGTTTTGGGTGTTGGTGGGCTCCTGTGTTGGGGGGGCTCTCCTGTTTTGGGTGTGTTGGTGGGCTCCTGTGTTGGGGGGGCTCTCCTGTTTTGGGGTGTTGGTGTGCTCCTGTGTTGGGGGGGCTCTCCTGTTTTGGGGTGTTGGTGGGCTCCTGTGTTGGGGGGGCTCTCCTGTTTTGGTGGGGTTGGTGGGCTCCTCCTCCAGATGTAATATTTCCTGGTGGTCTCGCAGGGTACTGCGGCCGTGCTTCTGTATTGGGGGGGGTTCCTGTTTTGGGGTGTTGGTGGGCTCATGTTCCGGGGGGCTCTCCTGTTTTGGGGGTGTTGGTGGGCTCCTCCTCCAGATGTAATATTTCCTGGTGGTCTCCGCAGGGTACTGCGGCCGTGCTCCTGTATTGGGGGGGGGTTCCTGTTTTTGGGGTGTTGGTGGGCTCCTGTGTTGGGGGGGCTCTCCTGTTTTGGGGTGTTGGTGGGCTCCTCCAGATGTAATATTTCCTGGTGGTCTCCGCAGGGTACTGCGGCCGTGCTCCTGTATTGGGGGGGGTTCCTGTTTTGGGGTGTTGGTGGGCTCCTGTGTTGGGGGGGGCTCTCCTGTTTTGGGGTGTTGGTGGGCTCCTGTGTTGGGGGGGCTCTCCTGTTTTGGGGGTGTTGGTGGGCTCCTGTGTTGGGGGGGCTCTCCTGTTTTGGGGTGTTGGTGGGCTCCTCCAGATGTAATATTTCCTGGTGGTCTCCGCAGGGTACTGCGGCCGTGCTTCTGTATTGGGGGGGGGTTCCTGTTTTGGGGTGTTGGTGGGCTCCTGTTCCGGGGGGCTCTCCTGTTTTGGGGGGTTGGTGGGCTCCTCCTCCAGATGTAATATTTCCTGGTGGTCTCCGCAGGGTACTGCGGCCGTGCTTCTGTATTGGGGGGGGGTTCCTGTTTTGGGGTGTTGGTGGGCTCCTGTTCCGGGGGGCTCTCCTGTTTTGGGGTGTTGGTGGGGCTCCTCCTCCAGATGTAATATTTCCTGGTGGTCTCCGCAGGGTACTGCGGCCGTGCTCCTGTATTGGGGGGGGTTCCTGTTTTGGGGTGTTGGTGGGCTCCTGTTCCGGGGGGCTCTCCTGTTTTGGGGGGTTGGTGGGCTCCTCCAGATGTAATATTTCCTGGTGGTCTCCGCAGGGTACTGCGGCCGTTGCTCCTGTATTGGGGGGGGGTTCCTGTTTTGTGTTGGTGGGCTCCTGTGTTGGGGGGGCTCTCCTGTTTTGGGGTGTTGGTGGGCTCCTGTATTGGGGGGGGTTCTTGTTTTAGGGTGTTGGTGGGCTCCTGTGTTGGGGGGGCTCTCCTGTTTTGGGGTGTTGGTGGGCTCCTCCTCCAGATGTAATATTTCCTGGTGGTCTCCGCAGGGTACTGCAGCCGTGCTCCTGTATTGGGTGGGGTTCCTGTTTTGGGGTGTTGGTGGGCTCCTGTTCCGGGGGGCTCTCCTGTTTTGGGGTGTTGGTGGGCTCCTCCTCCAGATGTAATATTTCCTGGTGGTCTCCGCAGGGTACTGCGGCCGTGCTTCTGTATTGGGGGGGGGTTCCTGTTTTGGGGTGTTGGTGGGCTCCTGTTCCGGGGGGCTCTCCTGTTTTGGGGGGTTGGTGGGCTCCTCCTCCAGATGTAATATTTCCTGGTGGTCTCCGCAGGGTACTGCGGCCGTGCTTCTGTATTGGGGGGGGGTTCCTGTTTTGGGGTGTTGGTGGGCTCCTGTTCCGGGGGGCTCTCCTGTTTTGGGGGGTTGGTGGGCTCCTCCTCCAGATGTAATATTTCCTGGTGGTCTCCGCAGGGTTCTGCGGCCGTGCTTCTGTATTGGGGGGGGGGTTCCTGTTTTGGGGTGTTGGTGGGCTCCTGTTCCGGGGGCTCTCCTGTTTTGGGGTGTTGGTGGGCTCCTCCTCCAGATGTAATATTTCCTGGTGGTCTCCGCAGGGTACTGCGGCCGTGCTCCTGTATTGGGGGGGGTTCCTGTTTTGGGGTGTTGGTGGGCTCCTGTTCCGGGGGGCTCTCCTGTTTTGGGGGGTTGGTGGGCTCCTCCAGATGTAATATTTCCTGGTGGTCTCCGCAGGGTACTGCGGCCGTGCTCCTGTATTGGGGGGGGGGTTCCTGTTTTGGGGTGTTGGTGGGCTCCTGTGTTGGGGGGGCTCTCCTGTTTTGGGGTGTTGGTGGGCTCCTCCTCCAGATGTAATATTTCCTGGTGGTCTCCGCAGGGTACTGCAGCCGTGCTCCTGTATTGGGTGGGGTTCCTGTTTTGGGGTGTTGGTGGGCTCCTGTTCCGGGGGGCTCTCCTGTTTTGGGGTGTTGGTGGCTCCTCCTCCAGATGTAATATTTCCTGGTGGTCTCCGCAGGGTACTGCGGCCGTGCTTCTGTATTGGGGGGGGGGTTCCTGTTTTGGGGTGTTGGTGGGCTCCTGTTCCGGGGGGCTCTCCTGTTTTGGGGTGTTGGTGGGCTCCTCCTCCAGATGTAATATTTCCTGGTGGTCTCCGCAGGGTACTGCGGCCGTGCTCCTGTATTGGGGGGGGTTCCTGTTTTGGGGTGTTGGTGGGCTCCTGTTCCGGGGGGCTCTCCTGTTTTGGGGGGTTGGTGGCTCCTCCAGATGTAATATTTCCTGGTGGTCTCCGCAGGGTACTGCAGCCGTGCTCCTGTATTGGGGGGGGTTCCTGTTTTGGGGTGTTGGTGGGCTCCTGTTCCGGGGGGCTCTCCTGTTTTGGGGGGTTGGTGGGCTCCTCCTCCAGATGTAATATTTCCTGGTGGTCTCCGCAGGGTACTGCGGCCGTGCTTCAGCGCCGCTCGGAGAACGAGGAGTTTGTGGAAGTCGGCCGTCTGGGTCCTTCAGATTATTTTGGGTGAGTTGATGGCATTGGCTGGTTCCCATGACATGTCTCCTCCCCCTTATTGAGGCCCCTCCCTTGAGGGGGAGGTGTCATACATCAAACATTGACCTTGCTCTTCCTTCCAGGTGAGATTGCCCTTCTGATGAATCGGCCCCGAGCAGCCACTGTGGTGGCCCGTGGGCCCCTGAAATGTGTGAAGTTGGACCGCCCCCGCTTTGAACGGGTCCTGGGGCCCTGCTCCGACATCCTGAAGAGGAACATCCAGCAGTACAACAGCTTTGTGTCATTGTCCGTCTGAAGTCCTCTAGGGCCCCGTCCCTCCACCACTGCACCGCTTTACCATCCCCCACACAGGGACCCTTCCTGTTCCTCGTCACCCTAGAATGGCCAGAGAGGGGCATTGTGGGTACTCTGCTTGCAGTCACATTTCTTGGCTCTCACTTTTGGCCCCGGCTGACTCCATATTTCTGCACGCAAGAAA
>CM055128.1:333973760-334059111 GCA_029206835.1 Rana muscosa
ACATCACAGTCCTCAGTCTCCCCCCCTTCACATCACATTCCTCAGTCTCCTCCCCCTTCACATCACATTCCTCAGTCTCCTCCCCTTCACATCACAGTTCTTAGTCTCCTCCCCTTCACATCACAGTCCTCAGTCTCCTCCCCCTTCACATCACATTCCTCAGTCTCCTCCCCTTCACATCACAGTCCTCAGTCTCCTCCCCTTCACATCACATTCCTCAGTCTTCTCCCCTTCACAGTCCTCAGTCTCCTCCCCCTTCACATCACAGTCCTCAGTCTCCTTCCCTTCACATCACATTCCTTAGTCTCCTCCCCCTTCACAGTCCTCAGTCTCCTCCTCTTCACATCACATTCCTTAGTCTCCTCCCCTTCACATCACAGTCCTCAGTCTCCTCCCCCTTCACATCACATTCCTCAGTCTCCTCCCCTTCACATCACAGTCCTCAGTCTCCTCCCCTTCACATCACATTCCTCAGTCTCCTCCCCTTCACATCACATACCTCAGTCTCCTCCCCCTTCACATCACATTCCTCAGTCTCCTCCCCTTCACATCACAGTCATCAGTCTCCTCCCCTTCACATCACAGTCCTCAGTCTCCTCCCCTTCACATCACATTCCTCAGTCTCCTCCCCTTCACATCACATACCTCAGTCTCCTCCCCCTTCACATCACATTCCTCAGTCTCCTCCCCTTCACATCACAGTCATCAGTCTCCTCCCCCTTTACATCACATTCCTCAGTCTCCTCCCCTTCACATCACATTCCTCAGTCTCCTCCCCTTCACAGTCCTCAGTCTCCTCCCCTTTACAGTCCTCAGTCTCCTCCCCTTCAAAGTCCTAAGTCTCCTCCCCCTTCACATCACATTACTCAGTCTCCTCCCCTTCACCTCCCATTCCTCAGTCTCCTCCCCCTTCACATCACATTCCTCAGTCTCCTCCCCTTCACATCACATTCCTCAGTCTCCTCTCCTTCACATCACATTCCTCAGTCTCCTCCCCTTCACATCACATTCCTCAGTCTCCTCCCCCTTCACATCACATTCCTCAGTCTCCTCCCCTTCACAGTCCTCAGTCTCCTCCCCTTCACAGTCCTCAGTCTCCTCCTACTTCACATCACAGTCCTCAGTCTCCTCCCTTTCACATCACAGTCCTCAGTCTCCTCCCCCTTCACATCACAGTCCTCAGTCTCCTCCCCTTCACAGTCCTCAGTCTCCTCCCCCTTCACAGTCCTCAGTCTCCTCCCCTTCACATCACAGTCCTCAGTCTCCTCCCCTTCACATAACAGTCCTCAGTCTCCTCCCCTTCACATCACAGTCCTCAGTCTCCTCCCCCTTCACATCCAATTCCTCAGTCTCCTCCCCCTTCACATAACAATCCTCAGTCTCCTCCCCTTCACATCACATTCCTCAGTCTCCTCCCCCTTCACATCACATTCCTCAGTCTCCTCCCCTTCACAGTCCTCAGTCTCCTCCCCTTCACAGTCCTCAGTCTCCTCCTACTTCACATCACAGTCCTCAGTCTCCTCCCTTTCACATCACATTCCTCAGTCTCCTCCCCCTTCACATCACATTCCTCAGTCTCCACCCCCTTCACATCACATTCCTCAGTCTCCTCCCCTTCACATCACAGTCCTCAGTCTCCTCCCCCTTCACATCACAGTCCTCAGTCTCCTCCTCTTCACATCACATTCCTTAGTCTCCTCCCCTTCACATCACAGTCCTCAGTCTCCTCCCCCTTCACATCACATTCCTCAGTCTCCCCCCCTTCACATCACATTCCTCAGTCTCCTCCCCCTTCACAGTCCTCAGTCTCCTCCTCTTCACATCACATTCCTCAGTCCCCCCCTTCACATCACATTCCTCAGTCTCCTCCCCCTTCACAGTCCTCAGTCTCCTCCCCTTCACATCACAGTCCTCAGTCTCCTCCCCCTTCACATCACATTCCTTAGTCTGCTCCCCTTCACAGTCCTCAGTCTCCTCCTCTTCACATCACATTCCTCAGTCTCCCCTCCCTTCACATCACATTCCTCAGTCTCCCCCCTTCACATCACATTCCTCAGTCTCCTCCCCCTTCACATTACATTCCTCAGTCTCCTCCCCTTCTCATCACATTCCTCAGTCTCCTCCCCTTCACATCACATTCCTCAGTCTTCTCCCCCTTCACATCACATTCCTCAGTCTCCTCCCCCTTCACATCACATTCCTCAGTCTCCTCCCCTTCACAGTCCTCAGTCTCCTCCCCTTCACAGTCCTCAGTCTCCTCCCCCTTCACAGTCCTCAGTCTCCTCCCCTTCACATCACAGTCCTCAGTCTCCTCCCCCTTCACATCACAGTCCTCAATCTCCTCCCCTTCACATCACATTCCTCAGTCTCCTCCCCTTCACATCACATTCCTCAGTATTCTCCCCTTCACATCACATTCCTCAGTCTCCTCCCCCTTCACATCACAGTCCTCAGTCTCCTCCCCTTCACATCACATTCCTCAGTCTCCGCCCCCTTCACATCACAGTCCTCTGTCTCCTCCCCCTTCACAGTCCTCAGTCTCCTCCCCCTTCTCATCACATTCCTCAGTCTCCTCCCCTTCTCATCACATTACTCAGTCTCCTTCCCCTTCACAGTCCTCAGTCTCCTCCCCCTTCACATCACATTCCTCAGTCTCCTCCCCCTTCACAGTCCTCAGTCTCCTCCCCTTTCACATGACAATCCTCAGTCTCCTCCCCCTTCACATCACATTCCTCAGACTCCTTCCCCTTCACAGTCCTCAGTCTCCTCCCCCTTCACAGTCCTCAGTCTCCTCCCCTTTCACATCACATTCCTCAGTCTCCTCCCCCTTCACATCACATTCCTCAGTCTTCTCCCCTTCACAGTCCTCAGTCTCCTCCCCCTTAACATCACATTCCTCAGTCTCCTCCCCCTTCACATCACAGTCCTCAGTCTCCTCCCCCTTCACATCACAGTCCTCAGTCTCCTCCCCTTCACATCACATTCCTCAGTCTCCTCCCCCTTCACTTCACATTCCTCAGTCTCCTCCCCCTTCACATTCCTCAGTCCCCTCCCCTTCACAGTCCTCAGTCTCCTCCCCCTTAACATCACATTCCTCAGTCTCCTCCCCCTTCACATCACAGTCCTCAGTCTCCTCCCCCTTCACATCACAGTCCTCAGTCTCCTCCTCTTCACATCACATTCCTCAGTCTCCTCCCCTTCACATCACATTCCTCAGTCTTCTCCCCTTCACAGTCCTCAGTCTCCTCCCCCTTCACATCACAGTCCTCAGTCTCCTTCCCTTCACATCACATTCCTTAGTCTCCTCCCCTTCACAGTCCTCAGTCTCCTCCTCTTCACATCACATTCCTTAGTCTCCTCCCCTTCACATCACAGTCCTCAGTCTCCTCCCCCTTCACATCACATTCCTCAGTCTCCTCCCCTTCACATCACAGTCCTCAGTCTCCTCCCCTTCACATCACATTCCTCAGTCTCCTCCCCTTCACATCACATACCTCAGTCTCCTCCCCCTTCACATCACATTCCTCAGTCTCCTCCCCTTCACATCACAGTCATCAGTCTCCTCCCCCTTTACATCACATTCCTCAGTCTCCTCCCCTTCACATCACATTCCTCAGTCTCCTCCCCTTCACAGTCCTCAGTCTCCTCCCCTTTACAGTCCTCAGTCTCCTCCCCTTCAAAGTCCTAAGTCTCCTCCCCCTTCACATCACATTACTCAGTCTCCTCCCCTTCACCTCCCATTCCTCAGTCTCCTCCCCCTTCACATCACATTCCTCAGTCTCCTCCCCTTCACAGTCCTCAGTCTCCTCCCCTTCACAGTCCTCAGTCTCCTCCTACTTCACATCACAGTCCTCAGTCTCCTCCCTTTCACATCACAGTCCTCAGTCTCCTCCCCCTTCACATCACAGTCCTCAGTCTCCTCCCCTTCACAGTCCTCAGTCTCCTCCCCCTTCACAGTCCTCAGTCTCCTCCCCTTCACATCACAGTCCTCAGTCTCCTCCCCTTCACATAACAGTCCTCAGTCTCCTTCCCTTCACATCACAGTCCTCAGTCTCCTCCCCCTTCACATCCAATTCCTCAGTCTCCTCCCCCTTCACATAACAATCCTCAGACTCCTCCCCTTCACATCACATTCCTCAGTCTCCTCCCCCTTCACATCACATTCCTCAGTCTCCTCCCCTTCACAGTCCTCAGTCTCCTCCCCTTCACAGTCCTCAGTCTCCTCCTACTTCACATCACAGTCCTCAGTCTCCTCCCTTTCACATCACATTCCTCAGTCTCCTCCCCCTTCACATCACATTCCTCAGTCTCCACCCCCTTCACATCACATTCCTCAGTCTCCTCCCCCTTTACATCACATTCCTCAGTCTCCTCCCCTTCACATCACAGTCCTCAGTCTCCTTCCCTTCACATCACATTCCTCAGTCTCCTCCCCCTTCCTATCACATTCCTCAGTCTCCTCCCCTTCACATCACATTCCTCAGTCTCCTCCCCCTCACAGTCCTTAGTCTCCTCCCCTTCACAGTCCTCAGTCTCCTCCCCTTCACAGTCCTCAGTCTCCTCCCCTTCACAGTCCTCAGTCTCCTCCCCCTTCACAGTCCTCAGTCTCCTCCCCTTCACATCACAGTCCTCAGTCTCCTCCCCTTCACATCACATTCCTCAGTCTTCTCCCCTTCACATCACATTCCTCAGTCTCCTCCCCCTTCACATCACATTCCTCAGTCTCCTCCCCTTCACAGTCCTCAGTCTCCTCCTATCTCACATCACAGTCCTCAGTCTCCTCCCCTTCACATCACAGTCCCCAGTCTCCTCCCCCTTCACATCACAGTCCTCAGTCTCCTCCCTCTTCACATCACAGTCCTCAGTCTCCTCCCCTTTACATCACAGTCCTCAGTCTCCTCCCCTTCACATCACATTCCTCAGTCTCCTCCCCTTCACATCACAGTCCTCAGTCTCCTCCCCTTCACATCACATTCCTCAGTCTCCTCCCCTTCACAGTCCTCAGTCTCCTCCACTTTAACATCAAATTCCTCAGTCTCCTCCCCCTTCAAATCAAATTCCTCAGTCTCCTCCCCCTTAACATCACATTTCTCAGTCTCCTCCCCTTAACATCACAGTCCTCAGTCTCCTCCCCCTTCACATCACATTCTGATTCGATTTTTCCCTTTAGAAATGTCATTTTGCTGCGATACTGTTATAAACACGGGGAAAGTGCGCCACTTTACAGGCAGACTAAGGAGACCCCCAGGGAAGATATTTAAAGGAATATTTCACTTTTATTCTTTCACTTTAAGCATCATTAAAAGCACTGCTCCCGCAAAAACGCATTGATACAAGTCCCCTGGGGCAGGACCCGGGTCCCCAAACACTCCCCTGGGGCAGGACCCCGGTCCCCAAACACTCCCCTTGGGCAGGACCCGGGTCCCAAAACACTCTCCTGGGGCAGGACCCGGGTCCCCAAACACTCCCCTTGGGCAGGACCCAGGTCCCCAAACACTCCCCTGGGGCAGGACCCAGGTCCCCAAACACTCCCCTTGGGCAGGACCCGGGTCCCAAAACACTCCCCTGGGGCAGGACCCAGGTCCCCAAACACTCCCCTGGTACAGGACCCCGGTCCCCAAACACTCCCCTGGGGCAGGACCCCGGTCCCCAAACACTCCCATTGGGCAGGACCCGGGTCCCAAAACACTCCCCTGGGGCAGGACCCCGGTCCCCAAACACTCCCCTGGGGCAGGACCCAGGTCCCCAAACACTCCCCTGGTACAGGACCCCGGTCCCCAAACACTCCCCTGGGGCAGGACCCTGGTCCCCAAACACTCCCCTTGGGCAGGACCCAGGTCCAAAAACACTCCCCTGGGGCAGGACCCAGGTCCCCAAACACTCCCCTGGGGCAGGACCCGGGTCCCCAAACACTCCCCTGGGGCAGGACCCAGGTCCCCAAACACTCCCCTGGGGCAGAACACGGGTCCCCAAACATTAGCCTGGAGCAGGACCCAGGTCCCCAAACACTCCCCTGGGGCAGGACCCAGGTCCCCAAACACTCCCCTGGGGCAGGAACCGGGTCCCCAAACACTCCCCTGGGGCAGGACCCGGGTCCCCAAACACTCCCCTGGGGCAGGACCCAGGTCCCCAAACACTCCCCTGGGGCAGGACCCGGGTCCCCAAACACTCCCCTGGGGCAGGACCCGGCTCCCCAAACACTCCCCTGGGGCAGGACCCGGGTCCCCAAACACTCCCCTGGGGCAGGACCGGGTCCCCAAACACTCCCCCTGGGGCAGAACCCGGGTCCCCAAATACTCCCCTGGGGGCAGGACCCGGATCCCCAAATACTCCCCTGGGGCAGAACACGGGTCCCCAAACATTAGCCTGGAGCAGGACCCAGGTCCCCAAACACTCCCCTGGGGCAGGACCCCGGTCCCCATACACTCCCCTGGGGCAGGACCCGGGTCCCCAAACACTCCCCTGGGGCAGGACCCAGGTCCCCAAACACTCCCCTGGGGCAGGACCTAGGTCCCCAAACACTCCGGTAATGTACACGCTGTTGGTGTGTCGGGTAATGTACACGCTGTTGGTGTGTCGGTAATGTACACGCTGTTGGTGTGTCGGTAATGTACACGCTGTTGGTGTGTCGGTAATGTACACGCTGTTGGTGTGTCGGGTAATGTACACGCTGTTGGTGTGTTGGGTAATGTACACGCTGTTGGTGTGTCGGTAATGTACACGCTGTTGGTGTGTCGGGTAATGTACACGCTGTTGGTGTGTTGGGTAATGTACACGCTGTTGGTGTGTCGGGTAATGTACACGCTGTTGGTGTGTCGGGTAATGTACACGCTGTTGGTGTGTCGGTAATGTACACGCTGTTGGTGTGTCGGTAATGTACACGCTGTTGGTGTGTCGGTAATGTACACGCTGTTGGTGTGTCGGTAATGTACACGCTGTTGGTGTGTCGGGTAATGTACACGCTGTTGGTGTGTCGGGTAATGTACACGCTGTTGGTGTGTCGGGTAATGTACACGCTGTTGGTGTGTCGGTAATGTACACGCTGTTGGTGTGTCGGTAATGTACACGCTGTTGGTGTGTCGGTAATGTACACGCTGTTGGTGTGTCGGTAATGTACACGCTGTTGGTGTGTCGGTAATGTACACGCTGTTGGTGTGTCGGTAATGTACACGCTGTTGGTGTGTCGGGTAATGTACACGCTGTTGGTGTGTCAGTAATGTACACGCTGTTGGTGTGTCGGTAATGTACACGCTGTTGGTGTGTCGGTAATGTACACGCTGTTGGTGTGTTGGGTAATGTACACGCTGTTGGTGTGTCGGTAATGTACACGCTGTTGGTGTGTCGGTAATGTACACGCTGTTGGTGTGTCGGTAATGTACACGCTGTTGGTGTGTCGGGTAATGTACACGCTGTTGGTGTGTTGGGTAATGTACACGCTGTTGGTGTGTCGGTAATGTACACGCTGTTGGTGTGTCGGTAATGTACACGCTGTTGGTGTGTTGGGTAATGTACACGCTGTTGGTGTGTTGGGTAATGTACACGCTGTTGGTGTGTCGGTAATGTACACGCTGTTGGTGTGTCGGTAATGTACACGCTGTTGGTGTGTCGGTAATGTACACGCTGTTGGTGTGTCAGTAATGTACACGCTGTTGGTGTGTTGGGTAATGTACACGCTGTTGGTGTGTCGGTAATGTACACGCTGTTGGTGTGTCGGGTAATGTACACGCTGTTGGTGTGTCGGTAATGTACACGCTGTTGGTGTGTTGGGTAATGTACACGCTGTTGGTGTGTCGGGTAATGTACACGCTGTTGGTGTGTCGGTAATGTACACGCTGTTGGTGTGTCGGTAATGTACACGCTGTTGGTGTGTCGGTAATGTACACGCTGTTGGTGTGTCGGGTAATGTACACGCTGTTGGTGTGTCAGTAATGTACACGCTGTTGGTGTGTCGGTAATGTACACGCTGTTGGTGTGTCGGTAATGTACACGCTGTTGGTGTGTTGGGTAATGTACACGCTGTTGGTGTGTCGGTAATGTACACGCTGTTGGTGTGTCGGTAATGTACACGCTGTTGGTGTGTCGGGTAATGTACACGCTGTTGGTGTGTCGGTAATGTACACGCTGTTGGTGTGTCGGGTAATGTACACGCTGTTGGTGTGTCGGTAATGTACACGCTGTTGGTGTGTTGGGTAATGTACACGCTGTTGGTGTGTCGGGTAATGTACACGCTGTTGGTGTGTCGGGTAATGTACACGCTGTTGGTGTGTCGGTAATGTACACGCTGTTGGTGTGTCGGGTAATGTACACGCTGTTGGTGTGTCGGTAATGTACACGCTGTTGGTGTGTCGGGTAATGTACACGCTGTTGGTGTGTTGGGTAATGTACACGCTGTTGGTGTGTCGGTAATGTACACGCTGTTGGTGTGTTGGGTAATGTACACGCTGTTGGTGTGTCGGGTAATGTACACGCTGTTGGTGTGTCGGTAATGTACACGCTGTTGGTGTGTTGGGTAATGTACACGCTGTTGGTGTGTCGGGTAATGTACACGCTGTTGGTGTGTCGGTAATGTACACGCTGTTGGTGTGTCGGTAATGTACACGCTGTTGGTGTGTCGGTAATGTACACGCTGTTGGTGTGTCGGTAATGTACACGCTGTTGGTGTGTCGGTAATGTACACGCTGTTGGTGTGTCGGGTAATGTACACGCTGTTGGTGTGTCGGTAATGTACACGCTGTTGGTGTGTCGGTAATGTACACGCTGTTGGTGTGTCGGTAATGTACACGCTGTTGGTGTGTCGGTAATGTACACGCTGTTGGTGTGTTGGGTAATGTACACGCTGTTGGTGTGTCGGTAATGTACACGCTGTTGGTGTGTCGGTAATGTACACGCTGTTGGTGTGTCGGTAATGTACACGCTGTTGGTGTGTCGGTAATGTACACGCTGTTGGTGTGTCGGTAATGTACACGCTGTTGGTGTGTCGGGTAATGTACACGCTGTTGGTGTGTCGGTAATGTACACGCTGTTGGTGTGTTGGGTAATGTACACGCTGTTGGTGTGTCGGGTAATGTACACGCTGTTGGTGTGTCGGGTAATGTACACGCTGTTGGTGTGTCGGTAATGTACACGCTGTTGGTGTGTTGGGTAATGTACACGCTGTTGGTGTGTCAGTAATGTACACGCTGTTGGTGTGTCGGTAATGTACACGCTGTTGGTGTGTCGGGTAATGTACACGCTGTTGGTGTGTTGGGTAATGTACACGCTGTTGGTGTGTCGGTAATGTACACGCTGTTGGTGTGTCGGTAATGTACACGCTGTTGGTGTGTTGGGTAATGTACACGCTGTTGGTGTGTCGGTAATGTACACGCTGTTGTTGTGTCGGTAATGTACACGCTGTTGGTGTGTCGGTAATGTACACGCTGTTGGTGTGTCGGTAATGTACACTCTGTTGGTGTGTCGGTAATGTACACGCTGTTGGTGTGTCGGTAATGTACACGCTGTTGGTGTGTCGTAATGTACACGCTGTTGGTGTGTCGGTAATGTACACGCTGTTGGTGTGTCGGTAATGTACACGCTGTTGGTGTGTCGGTAATGTACACGCTGTTGGTGTGTTGGGTAATGTACACGCTGTTGGTGTGTCGGTAATGTACACGCTGTTGGTGTGTCGGTAATGTACACTCTGTTGGTGTGTCGGTAATGTACACGCTGTTGGTGTGTCGGTAATGTACACGCTGTTGGTGTGTCGTAATGTACACGCTGTTGGTGTGTCGGTAATGTACACGCTGTTGGTGTGTCGGTAATGTACACGCTGTTGGTGTGTCGGTAATGTACACGCTGTTGGTGTGTCGGTAATGTACACGCTGTTGGTGTGTCGGGTAATGTACACGCTGTTGGTGTGTCGGGTAATGTACACGCTGTTGGTGTGTCGGTAATGTACACGCTGTTGGTGTGTCGGGTAATGTACACGCTGTTGGTGTGTCAGTAATGTACACGCTGTTGGTGTGTCGGTAATGTACACGCTGTTGGTGTGTCGGTAATGTACACGCTGTTGGTGTGTTGGGTAATGTACACGCTGTTGGTGTGTCGGGTAATGTACACTCTGTTGGTGTGTCGGTAATGTACACGCTGTTGGTGTGTCGGTAATGTACACGCTGTTGGTGTGTTGGGTAATGTACACGCTGTTGGTGTGTCGGTAATGTACACGCTGTTGGTGTGTCGGTAATGTACACGCTGTTGGTGTGTCGGGTAATGTACACGCTGTTGGTGTGTTGGGTAATGTACACGCTGTTGGTGTGTCGGTAATGTACACGCTGTTGGTGTGTCGGTAATGTACACGCTGTTGGTGTGTCGGTAATGTACACTCTGTTGGTGTGTCGGTAATGTACACGCTGTTGGTGTGTCGGTAATGTACACGCTGTTGGTGTGTCGGTAATGTACACGCTGTTGGTGTGTCGGTAATGTAAACGCTGTTGGTGTGTCGGTAATGTACACTCTGTTGGTGTGTCGGTAATGTACACGCTGTTGGTGTGTCGGTAATGTACACGCTGTTGGTGTGTCGGGTAATGTACACGCTGTTGGTGTGTGTTGGTCAGTAGAGTTGAGGAACGTTCCTCAGATGTGTGGATCTGGAATTTTGGGGACACGCTGTTGGTGTGTCGGTAATGTACACGCTGTTGGTGTGTCGGTAATGTACACGCTGTTGGTGTGTCGGTAATGTAAACGCTGTTGGTGTGTCGGTAATGTACACTCTGTTGGTGTGTCGGTAATGTACACGCTGTTGGTGTGTCGGTAATGTACACGCTGTTGGTGTGTCGGGTAATGTACACGCTGTTGGTGTGTGTTGGTCAGTAGAGTTGAGGAACGTTCCTCAGATGTGTGGATCTGGAATTTTGGGGACACGCTGTTGGTGTGTCGGGTAGAGAGACTCTTCCATACTGTTGGGTGTGGATTTCCATTCAGTAGACGGGCAGGGTTGGACTTGTTGTCGGTATTGAGACGTGATCAGGACATGTCAGGAATGTTGTAGATCTCCCAGAATCCTCCATTCTCAGTGACACGTATGTTTTCTGATCTTGTCTCTGATGTGTGCAGTCACAGATGCAGAGCTGGTGAAATCCGTGGAGAGGACAGACATTAATGGTGGTCTCTTATTGCAGTGACAGAAGAACGATGTCCCTGTACAGCTTTGGGACAGATCCCATATCTTGTCACTCGTGGAATAAAGATCGCACACGTATGTAGAGATTGGCGTGTCTGTTGTGTGTCGTTGTTGTTGTGATCGCACACGTATGTAGAGATTGGCGTGTCGTTGTGATCGCACACGTATGTAGAGATTGGCGTGTCGTTGTGATTGCCCACGTATGTAGAGATTGGCGTGTCGTTGTGATCGCCCATGTATGTAGAGATTGGCGTGTCGTTGTGATCGCACACGTATGTAGAGATTGGCGTGTCGTTGTGATCGCACACATATGTAGAGATTGGCGTGTCTGTTGTGTGTCGTTGTTGTTGTGATCGCACACGTATGTAGAGATTGGCGTGTCTGTTGTGATCGCACACGTATGTAGAGATTGGCGTGTCTGTTGTGATCGCACACGTATGTAGAGATTGGCGTGTCTGTTGTGATCGCACACGTATGTAGAGATTGGCGTGTTGTTGTGATCGCACACGTATGTAGAGATTGGTGTGTCATTGTGATCGCACACGTATGTAGAGATTGGCGTGTCGTTGTGATCGCACACGTATGTAGAGATTGGCGTGTCGTTGTGATCGCACACGTATGTAGATTGGCGTGTCGTTGTGATCACACGCGTATGTAGAGATTGGCGTTTCTGTTGTGATCGCACACGTATGTAGATTGGCGTGTCGTTGTGATCACACGCGTATGTAGATTGGCGTGTCGTTGTGATCGCACGCGTATGTAGAAATTGGCGTGTCGTTGTGATCGCACACGTATGTAGAGATTGGCGTGTCTGTTGTGATCGCACACGTATGTAGAGATTGGCGTGTCTGTTGTGATCGCACACACGTATGTAGAGATTGGCGTGTTGTTGTGATCGCACACGTATGTAGAGATTGGTGTGTCATTGTGATCGCACACGTATGTAGAGATTGGCGTGTCGTTGTGATCGCACACGTATGTAGAGATTGGCGTGTCGTTGTGTTCGCACACGTATGTAGATTGGCGTGTCGTTGTGATCGCACATGTATGTAGAGATTGGCGTTTCTGTTGTGATCGCACACGTATGTAGATTGGCGTGTCGTTGTGATCACACGCGTATGTAGATTGGCGTGTCGTTGTGATCGCACGCGTATGTAGAAATTGGCGTGTCGTTGTGATCGCACACGTATGTAGAGATTGGCGTGTCGTTGTGATCGCACACGTATGTAGAGATTGGTGTGTCGTTGTGATCGCACAGGTATGTAGAGATTGGCGTGTCGTTGTGATCGCACGCGTATGTAGAGATTGGCGTGTCGTTGTGATCGCACAAGTATGTAGAGATTGGCTTGTCGTTGTGATCGCACACGTATGTAGAGATTGGCGTGTCGTTGTGATCGCACACGTATGTAGAGATTGGCTTGTCGTTGTGATCGCACGCGTATGTAGAGATTGGCGTGTCGTTGTGATCGCACACGTATGTAGAGATTGGCTTGTCGTTGTGATCGCACACGTATGTAGAGATTGGCGTGTCGTTGTGATCGCACACGTATGTAGAGATTGGCTTGTCGTTGTGATCGCACACGTATGTAGAGATTGGCTTGTCGTTGTGATCGCACACGTATGTAGAGATTGGCTTGTCGTTGTGATCGCACACGTATGTAGAGATTGGCTTGTCGTTGTGATCGCACACGTATGTAGAGATTGGCGTGTCGTTGTGATCGCACACGTATGTAGAGATTGGCGTGTCGTTGTGATCGCACACGTATGTAGAGATTGGAGTGTCGTTGTGATTCCCCACGTATGTAGAGATTGGCTTGTCGTTGTGATCGCACACGTATGTAGAGATTGGCGTGTCGTTGTGATCGCACATGTATGTAGATATTGGCGTGTCGTGATCGCACACGTATGTAGAGATTGGCGTGTCGTTGTGATCGCACACGTATGTAGAGATTGGCGTGTTGTTGTGATTGCCCACGTATGTAGAGATTGGCGTGTCGTTTTGATCGCACACATATGTAGAGATTGGCGTGTCGTTGTGATCGAACACGTATGTAGAGATTGGCGTGTCGTTGTGATCGCACACGTATGTAGAGATTGGCGTGTCTGTGTGTGCCGTGATTGCCCACGTATGTAGAGATTGGCGTGTCGTTGTGATCGCACACACGTATGTAGAGATTGGCGTGTCGTTATGATCGCACACGTATGTAGAGATTGGCGTATTGTTGTGATCGCACACGTATGTAGAGATTGCCGTGTCGTTGTGATCGCACACGTATGTAGAGATTGGCATGTCGTTGTGATCGCACACGTATGTAGAGATTGGCGTGTTGTTGTGATCGCACACGTATGTAGAGATTGGCGTGTTGTTGTGATCGCACACACGTATGTAGAGATTGGCGTGTCGTTGTGATCGCACACACGTATGTAGAGATTGGCGTGTTGTTGTGATCGCACACACGTATGTAGAGATTGGCGTGTTGTTGTGATCGCACACACGTATGTAGAGATTGACGTGTTGTTGTGATCGCACACGTATGTAGAGATTGGTGTGTTGTTGTGATCGCACACGTATGTAGAGATTGGCGTGTTGTTGTAATCGCACACGTATGTAGAGATTGGCGTGTTGTTGTGATCGCACACACGTATGTAGAGATTGGCGTGTTGTTGTGATCGCACACGTATGTAGAGATTGGCGTGTTGTTGTGATCGCACACGTATGTAGAGATTGGCGTGTTGTTGTGATCGCACGCGTATGTAGAGATTGGCGTGTTGTTGTGATCGCACGCGTATGTAGAGATTGGCGTGTTGTTGTGATCGCACGCGTATGTAGAGATTGGTGTGTTGTTGTGATCGCACACAGGTATGTAGAGATTGGCGTGTTGTTGTGATCGCACACACGTATGTAGAGATTGGCGTGTTGTTGTGATCGCACACACGTATGTAGAGATTGGCGTGTTGTTGTGATCGCACACACGTATGTAGAGATTGGCGTGTTGTTGTGATCGCACACGTATGTAGAGATTGGCGTGTTGTTGTGATCGCACACGTATGTAGATTGGCGTGTTGTTGTGATCGCACACGTATGTAGATTGGCGTGTTGTTGTGATTGCACACGTATGTAGAGATTGGCGTGTTGTTGTGATCGCACGCGTATGTAGAGATTGGTGTGTTGTTGTGATCGCACACACGTATGTAGAGATTGGCGTGTTGTTGTGATCGCACACGTATGTAGAGATTGGCGTGTTGTTGTGATCGCACACGTATGTAGATTGGCGTGTTGTTGTGATCGCACACGTATGTAGATTGGCGTGTTGTTGTGATCGCACACGTATGTAGAGATTGGCGTGTTGTTGTGATCGCACACGTATGTAGAGATTGGCGTGTTGTTGTGATCGCACACGTATGTAGAGATTGGCGTGTTGTTGTGATCGCACGCGTATGTAGAGATTGGCGTGTTGTTGTGATCGCACACGTATGTAGATTGGCGTGTTGTTGTGATCGCACACGTATGTAGAGATTGGCGTGTTGTTGTGATCGCACGCGTATGTAGATTGGCGTGTTGTTGTGATCGCACACGTATGTAGAGATTGGCGTGTTGTTGTGATCGCACGCGTATGTAGAGATTGGCGTGTTGTTGTGATCGCACGCGTATGTAGAGATTGGCGTGTTGTTGTGATCGCACGCGTATGTAGAGATTGGCGTATTGTTGTGATCGCACACGTATGTAGATTGGCGTGTTGTTGTGATCGCACACGTATGTAGAGATTGGCGTGTTGTTGTGATCGCACGCGTATGTAGAGATTGGCGTGTTGTTGTGATCGCACACGTATGTAGAGATTGGCGTGTTGTTGTGATCACACACGTATGTAGAGATTGGCGTGTTGTTGTGATCACACACGTATGTAGAGATTGGCGTGTTGTTGTGATCGCACGCGTATGTAGAGATTGGCGTGTTGTTGTGATCGCACGCGTATGTAGAGATTGGCGTGTTGTTGTGATCGCACACGTATGTAGATTGGCGTGTTGTTGTGATCGCACACGTATGTAGAGATTGGCGTGTTGTTGTGATCGCACACGTATGTAGAGATTGGCGTGTTGTTGTGATCGCACACACATATGTAGAGATTGGCGTGTTGTTGTGATCGCACACGTATGTAGAGATTGGCGTGTTGTTGTGATCGCACACACGTATGTAGAGATTGGCGTGTTGTTGTGATCGCACACGTATGTAGAGATTGGCGTGTTGTTGTGATCGCACACACGTATGTAGAGATTGGCGTGTTGTTGTGATCGCACACACGTATGTAGAGATTGGCGTGTTGTTGTGATCGCACACGTATGTAGAGATTGCCGTGTCGTTGTGATCGCACACGTATGTAGAGATTGGCGTGTTGTTGTGATCGCACACGTATGTAGAGATTGGCGTGTTGTTGTGATCGCACACACGTATGTAGAGATTGGCGTGTTGTTGTGATCGCACACACGTATGTAGAGATTGGCGTGTTGTTGTGATCGCACACGTATGTAGAGATTGGCGTGTTGTTGTGATCGCACACACGTATGTAGAGATTGGCGTGTTGTTGTGATCGCACACACGTATGTAGAGATTGGCGTGTTGTTGTGATCGCACACGTATGTAGAGATTGGCGTGTTGTTGTGATCGCACACGTATGTAGAGATTGGCGTGTTGTTGTGATCACACACGTATGTAGAGATTGGCGTGTTGTTGTGATCGCACACGTATGTAGAGATTGGCGTGTTGTTGTGATCGCACACGTATGTAGAGATTGGCGTGTTGTTGTGATCGCACACGTATGTAGAGATTGGCGTGTTGTTGTGATCGCACACGTATGTAGAGATTGGCGTGTTGTTGTGATCGCACACGTATGTAGAGATTGGCGTGTTGTTGTGATCGCACACGTATGTAGAGATTGGCGTGTTGTTGTGAACATTATCTCTTCCTCCTCCTCCTTGTATAGAGATCGCCATCAGTCCCAATGATCACACCGTCCAGATATTCCAGAAGGTCCCCAATGAGTGGCGTAGGATCCATGAACTGACCGAGCACAACGGGCGAATCACAGGTGAGGAGGAGGAGAAAACAGGATATAAGACCCGCTCTACCGACAGCACCGACCCGCTCTCCCAACAGGACCGACCCGCTCTCCCGACAGGACCGACCCGCTCTCCCAACAGGACCGACCCGCTCTCCCAACAGCACCGACCCGCTCTCCCGACAGGACCGACCCGCTATCCCGACAGGAACGACCCGCTCTCCCGACAGGACCGACCCGCTCTACCGACAGCACCGACCCGCTCTCCCGACAGGACCGACCCGCTCTCCCAACAGGACCGACCCGCTCTCCCAACAGCACCGACCCGCTCTCCCAACAGGACCGACCCGCTATCCCGACAGGAACGACCCGCTCTCCCGACAGGACCGACCCGCTCTCCCAACAGGACCGACCCGCTCTCCCAACAGCACCGACCCGCTCTCCCGACAGGACCGACCCGCTATCCCGACAGGACCGACCCGCTCTCCCAACAGGACCGACCCGCTCTCCCGACAGGACCGACCCGCTCTCCCAACAGGACCGACCCGCTCTCCCAACAGCACCGACCCGCTCTCCCGACAGGACCGACCCGCTATCCCGACAGGAACGACCCGCTCTCCCGACAGGACCGACCCGCTCTACCGACAGCACCGACCCGCTCTCCCGACAGGACCGACCCGCTCTCCCAACAGGACCGACCCGCTCTCCCAACAGCACCGACCCGCTCTCCCAACAGGACCGACCCGCTATCCCGACAGGAACGACCCGCTCTCCCGACAGGACCGACCCGCTCTCCCAACAGGACCGACCCGCTCTCCCGACAGGACCGACCCGCTCTCCCAACAGGACCGACCCGCTCTCCTAACAGCACCGACCCGCTCTCCCGACAGGACCGACCCGCTATCCCGACAGGAACGACCCGCTCTCCCGACAGGACCGACCCGCTATCCCAACAGCACCGACCCGCTCTCCCGACAGGACCGACCCGCTCTCCCGAAAGCAACGATTCGCTCTCCCGACAGGAACGACCCGCTCTCCCAACAGCACCGACCCGCTCTCCCAACAGCACCGACCCGCTCTCCCGACAGGACCGACCCGCTCTCCCGAAAGCAACGATTCGCTCTCCCGACAGGAACGACCCGCTCTCCCAACAGCACCGACCCGCTCTCCCAACAGGACCGACCCGCTCTCCCGACAGGACCGACCCGCTCTCCCGACAGGAACGACCCGCTCTCCCGACAGGACCGACCCGCTCTCCCGACATCAACGACCCGCTCTCCCGACAGCAACGACCCGCTCTCCCGACAGCAACGACCCGCTCTCCCGACAGGACCGACCCGCTCTCCCGACAGGAACGACCCGCTCTCCCGACAGGAATGACCCGCTCTCCCGACAGGAACGACCCGCTCTCCCGACAGGAATGACCCGCTCTCCCGGCAGCAACGACCCGCTCTCCCGACAGGACCGACCCGCTCTCCCGACAGCAACGACCCGCTCTCCCGACAGGACCGACCCGCTCTCCCGACATGAACGACCCGCTCTCCCGGCAGCAACGACCCGCTCTCCCGACAGGACCGACCCGCTCTCCCGACAGGAAAGACCCGCTCTCCCGACAGGAACGACCCGCTCTCCCGACAGGACCGACCCGCTCTCCCGACAGGACCGACCCGCTCTCGATAGGAACGACCCGCTCTCCCGGCAGCAATGACCCGCTCTCCCGACAGGACCGACCCGCTCTCCCGACAGGAAAGACCCGCTCTCCCGACAGGAATGACCCGCTCTCCCGACAGGACCGACCCGCTCTCCCGACAGGAACGACCCGCTATCCCGACAGGAACGACCCGCTCTCCTGACAGGACCGACCCGCTCTCGACAGGACCGACCCGCTCTCGCGACAGGAACGACCCGCTCTCCTGACAGGACCGACCCGCTCTCCACAGGAAAGACCCGCTCTCCCGACAGGACCGACCCGCTCTCGACAGGAACGACCCACTCTCCCGGCAGCAACGACCCGCTCTCCCGACAGGACCGACCCACTCTCCCGACAGGAACGACCCGCTCTCCCGACAGGAACGACCCGCTCTCCCGACAGGAACGACCCGCTCTCCCGACAGGAACGACCCGCTATCCCGACAGGAACGACCCGCTCTCCCGACAGGAACGACCCGCTATCCCGACAGGAACGACCCGCTATCCCGACAGGAACGACCCGCTCTCCTGACAGGACCGACCCGCTCTCGACAGGACCGACCCGCTCTCCCGACAGGAACGACCCGCTCTCCCGACAGGAACGACCCGCTCTCCCGACAGGAACGACCCGCTATCCCGACAGGAACGACCCGCTCTCCCGACAGGAACGACCCGCTATCCCGACAGGAACGACCCGCTATCCCGACAGGAACGACCCGCTCTCCCGGCAGCAATGACCCGCTCTCCCGACAGGACCGACCCGCTCTCCCAACAGCACCGACCCGCTCTCCCGACAGGACCGACCCGCTCTCCCGAAAGCAACGATTCGCTCTCCCGACAGGAACGACCCGCTCTCCCAACAGCACCGACCCGCTCTCCCAACAGCACCGACCCGCTCTCCCGACAGGACCGACCCGCTCTCCCGACAGGACCGACCCGCTCTCCCAACAGCACCGACCCGCTCTCCCAACAGCACCGACCCGCTCTCCCAACAGCACCGACCCGCTCTCCCGACAGGACCGACCCGCTCTCCCGAAAGCAACGATTCGCTCTCCCGACAGGAACGACCCGCTCTCCCAACAGCACCGACCCGCTCTCCCAACAGGACCGACCCGCTCTCCCGACAGGAACGACCCGCTCTCCCGACAGGACCGACCCGCTCTCCCAACAGGACCGACCCGCTCTCCCAACAGCACCGACCCGCTCTCCCGACAGGAAAGACCCGCTCTCCCGACAGCAACGACCCGCTCTCCCGACAGGAACGACCCGCTCTCCCAACAGCACCGACCCGCTCTCCCGACAGGACCGACCCGCTCTCCCGACAGGACCGACCCGCTCTCCCGACAGCACCGACCCGCTCTCCCAACAGCACCGACCCGCTCTCCCGACAGGACCGACCCGCTCTCCCGAAAGCAACGATTCGCTCTCCCGACAGGAACGACCCGCTCTCCCAACAGCACCGACCCGCTCTCCCAACAGGACCGACCCGCTCTCCCAACAGGACCGACCCGCTATCCCGACAGGAACGACCCGCTCTCCCGACAGGACCGACCCGCTCTCCCAACAGGACCGACCCGCTCTCCCGACAGGACCGACCCGCTCTCCCAACAGGACCGACCCGCTCTCCTAACAGCACCGACCCGCTCTCCCGACAGGACCGACCCGCTATCCCGACAGGAACGACCCGCTCTCCCGACAGGACCGACCCGCTATCCCAACAGCACCGACCCGCTCTCCCGACAGGACCGACCCGCTCTCCCGAAAGCAACGATTCGCTCTCCCGACAGGAACGACCCGCTCTCCCAACAGCACCGACCCGCTCTCCCAACAGCACCGACCCGCTCTCCCGACAGGACCGACCCGCTCTCCCGAAAGCAACGATTCGCTCTCCCGACAGGAACGACCCGCTCTCCCAACAGCACCGACCCGCTCTCCCAACAGGACCGACCCGCTCTCCCGACAGGACCGACCCGCTCTCCCGACAGGAACGACCCGCTCTCCCGACAGGACCGACCCGCTCTCCCGACATCAACGACCCGCTCTCCCGACAGCAACGACCCGCTCTCCCGACAGCAACGACCCGCTCTCCCGACAGGACCGACCCGCTCTCCCGACAGGAACGACCCGCTCTCCCGACAGGAATGACCCGCTCTCCCGACAGGAACGACCCGCTCTCCCGACAGGAATGACCCGCTCTCCCGGCAGCAACGACCCGCTCTCCCGACAGGACCGACCCGCTCTCCCGACAGCAACGACCCGCTCTCCCGACAGGACCGACCCGCTCTCCCGACATGAACGACCCGCTCTCCCGGCAGCAACGACCCGCTCTCCCGACAGGACCGACCCGCTCTCCCGACAGGAAAGACCCGCTCTCCCGACAGGAACGACCCGCTCTCCCGACAGGACCGACCCGCTCTCCCGACAGGACCGACCCGCTCTCGATAGGAACGACCCGCTCTCCCGGCAGCAATGACCCGCTCTCCCGACAGGACCGACCCGCTCTCCCGACAGGAAAGACCCGCTCTCCCGACAGGAATGACCCGCTCTCCCGACAGGACCGACCCGCTCTCCCGACAGGAACGACCCGCTATCCCGACAGGAACGACCCGCTCTCCTGACAGGACCGACCCGCTCTCGACAGGACCGACCCGCTCTCGCGACAGGAACGACCCGCTCTCCTGACAGGACCGACCCGCTCTCCACAGGAAAGACCCGCTCTCCCGACAGGACCGACCCGCTCTCGACAGGAACGACCCACTCTCCCGGCAGCAACGACCCGCTCTCCCGACAGGACCGACCCACTCTCCCGACAGGAACGACCCGCTCTCCCGACAGGAACGACCCGCTCTCCCGACAGGAACGACCCGCTCTCCCGACAGGAACGACCCGCTATCCCGACAGGAACGACCCGCTCTCCCGACAGGAACGACCCGCTATCCCGACAGGAACGACCCGCTATCCCGACAGGAACGACCCGCTCTCCTGACAGGACCGACCCGCTCTCGACAGGACCGACCCGCTCTCCCGACAGGAACGACCCGCTCTCCCGACAGGAACGACCCGCTCTCCCGACAGGAACGACCCGCTATCCCGACAGGAACGACCCGCTCTCCCGACAGGAACGACCCGCTATCCCGACAGGAACGACCCGCTATCCCGACAGGAACGACCCGCTCTCCCGGCAGCAATGACCCGCTCTCCCGACAGGACCGACCCGCTCTCCCAACAGCACCGACCCGCTCTCCCGACAGGACCGACCCGCTCTCCCGAAAGCAACGATTCGCTCTCCCGACAGGAACGACCCGCTCTCCCAACAGCACCGACCCGCTCTCCCAACAGCACCGACCCGCTCTCCCGACAGGACCGACCCGCTCTCCCGACAGGACCGACCCGCTCTCCCAACAGCACCGACCCGCTCTCCCAACAGCACCGACCCGCTCTCCCAACAGCACCGACCCGCTCTCCCGACAGGACCGACCCGCTCTCCCGAAAGCAACGATTCGCTCTCCCGACAGGAACGACCCGCTCTCCCAACAGCACCGACCCGCTCTCCCAACAGGACCGACCCGCTCTCCCGACAGGACCGACCCGCTCTCCCGACAGGAACGACCCGCTCTCCCAACAGGAAAGACCCGCTCTCCCGACAGGAAAGACCCGCTCTCCCGACAGGAAAGACCCGCTCTCCCGACAGCAACGACCCGCTCTCCCGACAGGAACGACCCGCTCTCCCAACAGCACCGACCCGCTCTCCCGACAGGACCGACCCGCTCTCCCGACAGGACCGACCCGCTCTCCCGACAGCACCGACCCGCTCTCCCAACAGCACCGACCCGCTCTCCCGACAGGACCGACCCGCTCTCCCGAAAGCAACGATTCGCTCTCCCGACAGGAACGACCCGCTCTCCCAACAGCACCGACCCGCTCTCCCAACAGGACCGACCCGCTCTCCCGACAGGACCGACCCGCTCTCCCGACAGGAACGACCCGCTCTCCCAACAGGAAAGACCCGCTCTCCCGACAGGAAAGACCCGCTCTCCCGACAGGAAAGACCCGCTCTCCCGACAGCAACGACCCGCTCTCCCGACAGGAACGACCCGCTCTCCTGACAGGAACGACCCGCTCTCCCGACAGGAAAGACCCGCTCTCCCGACAGGAAAGACCCGCTCTCCCGACAAGAAAGACCCGCTATCCCGACAAGAACGACCCGCTCTCCCGACAGGACCGACCCGCTCTCCCGACAGGAACGACCCGCTCTCCCGACAGGAACGACCCGCTATCCCGACAGGAACGACCCGCTATCCCGACAGGAACGACCCGCTCTCTCGACAGGAACGACCCGCTCTCCCGGCAGCAACGACCCGCTCTCCCGGCAGGACCGACCCGCTCTCCCGACAGGAACGACCCGCTCTCCCGACAGGAACGACCCGCTCTACCGACAGGAACGACCCGCTCTCCCGACAGGAACGACCCGCTATCCCGACAGGAACGACCCGCTCTCCCGACAGGACCGACCCGCTCTCCCGACAGGAACGACCCGCTCTCCCGACAGGAACGACCCGCTCTCCCGACAGGAACGACCCGCTATCCCGACAGGAACGACCCGCTCTCCCGACAGGAACGACCCGCTATCCCGACAGGAACGACCCGCTATCCCGACAGGAACGACCCGCTCTCCCGGCAGCAATGACCCGCTCTCCCGACAGGACCGACCCGCTCTCCCAACAGCACCGACCCGCTCTCCCGACAGGACCGACCCGCTCTCCCGAAAGCAACGATTCGCTCTCCCGACAGGAACGACCCGCTCTCCCGACAGGAACGACCCGCTCTCCCGACAGGAAAGACCCGCTCTCCCGACAGGAAAGACCCGCTCTCCCGACAGCAACGACCCGCTCTCCCGACAGGAACGACCCGCTCTCCCGACAGGAACGACCCGCTCTCCCGACAGGACCGACCCGCTCTCCCGACAGGACCGACCCGCTCTCCCGACAGGACCGACCCGCTCTCCCGACAGGACCGACCCGCTCTCCCGACATGAACGACCCGCTCTCCCGGCAGCAACGACCCGCTCTCCCGACAGGACCGACCCGCTCTCCCGACAGCAACGACCCGCTCTCCCGACAGGACCGACCCGCTCTCCCGACATGAACGACCCGCTCTCCCGGCAGCAACGACCCGCTCTCCCGACAGGACCGACCCGCTCTCCCGACAGGAAAGACCCGCTCTCCCGACAGGAACGACCCGCTCTCCCGACAGGAAAGACCCGCTCTCCCGACAGGACCGACCCGCTCTCCCGACAGGACCGACCCGCTCTCGATAGGAACGACCCGCTCTCCCGGCAGCAATGACCCGCTCTCCCGACAGGACCGACCCGCTCTCCCGACAGGAAAGACCCGCTCTCCCGACAGGAATGACCCGCTCTCCCGACAGGACCGACCCGCTCTCCCGACAGGAACGACCCGCTATCCCGACAGGAACGACCCGCTCTCCTGACAGGACCGACCCGCTCTCGACAGGACCGACCCGCTCTCGCGACAGGAACGACCCGCTCTCCTGACAGGACCGACCCGCTCTCCACAGGAAAGACCCGCTCTCCCGACAGGACCGACCCGCTCTCGACAGGAACGACCCACTCTCCCGGCAGCAACGACCCGCTCTCCCGACAGGACCGACCCACTCTCCCGACAGGAACGACCCGCTCTCCCGACAGGAACGACCCGCTCTCCCGACAGGAACGACCCGCTCTCCCGACAGGAACGACCCGCTATCCCGACAGGAACGACCCGCTCTCCCGACAGGAACGACCCGCTATCCCGACAGGAACGACCCGCTATCCCGACAGGAACGACCCGCTCTCCCGGCAGCAATGACCCGCTCTCCCGACAGGACCGACCCGCTCTCCCAACAGCACCGACCCGCTCTCCCGACAGGACCGACCCGCTCTCCCGAAAGCAACGATTCGCTCTCCCGACAGGAACGACCCGCTCTCCCAACAGCACCGACCCGCTCTCCCAACAGCACCGACCCGCTCTCCCGACAGGACCGACCCGCTCTCCCGACAGGACCGACCCGCTCTCCCAACAGCACCGACCCGCTCTCCCAACAGCACCGACCCGCTCTCCCAACAGCACCGACCCGCTCTCCCGACAGGACCGACCCGCTCTCCCGAAAGCAACGATTCGCTCTCCCGACAGGAACGACCCGCTCTCCCAACAGCACCGACCCGCTCTCCCAACAGGACCGACCCGCTCTCCCGACAGGACCGACCCGCTCTCCCGACAGGAACGACCCGCTCTCCCAACAGGAAAGACCCGCTCTCCCGACAGGAAAGACCCGCTCTCCCGACAGGAAAGACCCGCTCTCCCGACAGCAACGACCCGCTCTCCCGACAGGAACGACCCGCTCTCCCAACAGCACCGACCCGCTCTCCCGACAGGACCGACCCGCTCTCCCGACAGGACCGACCCGCTCTCCCAACAGCACCGACCCGCTCTCCCAACAGCACCGACCCGCTCTCCCGACAGGACCGACCCGCTCTCCCGAAAGCAACGATTCGCTCTCCCGACAGGAACGACCCGCTCTCCCAACAGCACCGACCCGCTCTCCCAACAGGACCGACCCGCTCTCCCGACAGGACCGACCCGCTCTCCCGACAGGAACGACCCGCTCTCCCAACAGGACCGACCCGCTCTCCCGACAGGACCGACCCGCTCTCCCGACAGCAACGACCCGCTCTCCCGACAGGACCGACCCGCTCTCCCGACAGGAACGACCCGCTCTCCCGACAGGAAAGACCCGCTCTCCCGACAGGAAAGACCCGCTCTCCCGACAGGAAAGACCCGCTCTCCCGACAGCAACGACCCGCTCTCCCGACAGGAACGACCCGCTCTCCTGACAGGAACGACCCGCTCTCCCGACAGGAAAGACCCGCTCTCCCGACAGGACCGACCCGCTCTCCCGACAGGACCGACCCGCTCTCGATAGGAACGACCCGCTCTCCCGGCAGCAATGACCCGCTCTCCCGACAGGACCGACCCGCTCTCCCGACAGGAAAGACCCGCTCTCCCGACAGGAATGACCCGCTCTCCCGACAGGACCGACCCGCTCTCCCGACAGGAACGACCCGCTATCCCGACAGGAATGACCCGCTCTCCTGACAGGACCGACCCGCTCTCGACAGGACCGACCCGCTCTCCCGACAGGAACGACCCGCTCTCCCGACAGGAACGACCCGCTCTCCTGACAGGACCGACCCGCTCTCGACAGGAAAGACCCGCTCTCCCGACAGGACCGACCCGCTCTCAACCGGAACGACCCGCTCTCCCGGCAGCAACGACCCGCTCTCCCGACAGGACCGACCCGCTCTCCCGACAGGAACGACCCGCTCTCCCGACAGGAACGACCCGCTATCCCGACAGGAACGACCCGCTATCCCGACAGGAACGACCCGCTCTCCCGACAGGAACGACCCGCTATCCCGACAGGAACGACCCGCTATCCCGACAGGAACGACCCGCTCTCCCGGCAGCAACGACCCGCTCTCCCGACAGGACCGACCCGCTCTCCCGACAGGAACGACCCGCTCTCCCGACAGGAACGACCCGCTCTACCGACAGGAACGACCCGCTCTCCCGACAGGAACGACCCGCTATCCCGACAGGAACGACCCGCTCTCCCGACAGGACCGACCCGCTCTCCCGACAGGAACGACCCGCTCTCCCGACAGGAACGACCCGCTATCCCGACAGGAACGACCCGCTATCCCGACAGGAACGACCCGCTCTCCCGACAGGAACGACCCGCTCTCCCGACAGGAACGACCCGCTCTCCCGACAGGAACGACCCGCTCTCCCGACAGGAACGACCCGCTCTCCCGGCAGCAACGACCCGCTCTCCCGACAGGACCGACCCGCTCTCCCGACAGGAACGACCCGCTCTCCCGACAGGAACGACCCGCTCTACCGACAGGAACGACCCGCTCTCCCGACAGGAACGACCCGCTATCCCGACAGGAACGACCCGCTCTCCCGACAGGACCGACCCGCTCTCCCGACAGGAACGACCCGCTCTCCCGACAGGAACGACCCGCTATCCCGACAGGAACGACCCGCTCTCCCGACAGGAACGACCCGCTCTCCCGACAGGAACGACCCGCTATCCCGACAGGAACGACCCGCTATCCCGACAGGAACGACCCGCTCTCCCGACAGAAACGACCCGCTCTCCTGACAGGGGGTGCAGTCTCTGACAGGAACGACCCGCCTCCAAATGGCAGCAACTGCAGTAAGTCCCTTCAAGCTTATATTGGTCCCACACACTTGTGCACCAACACCAGGAACTAGTGAACCCGGACCCGGACCCGGACCCGGGACTGAAGGTTCCTTCCCACCCAATGCAGATTCCAAACCCCAGAGAAATCTCAGAGTTTCACACGCCGGAGCCTCTCACATCGCACCTTTTTCTACCACTTTGACTTTCACTGTAGCAGGACCTGGCGCTGTCACTATATATTTGGGTGCGTCAGGTAAGTGGCCAATCTCCAGGTGAGACCACAGTCTCCAGGTGAGACCACAGTCTCCAGGTGAGGCCACAGTCTCCAGGTGAGGCCACAGTCTCCAGGTGAGATATGAGATCACAATCTCCAGGTGGGGCCACAGTCTCCAGGTGAGGCCACAGTCTCCAGGTGAGATATGAGATCACAATCTCCAGGTGGGGCCACAGTCTCCAGGTGAGGCCACAGTCTCCAGGTGAGGCCACAGTCTCCAGATGAGATATGAGGCCACAGTCTCCAGGTGAGGCCACAGTCTCCAGGTGAGATATGAGATCACAATCTCCAGGTGGGGCCACAGTCTCCAGGTGAGGCCACAGTCTCCAGGTGAGGCCACAGTCTCCAGGTGAGGCCACAGTCTCCAGATGAGATATGAGGCCACAGTCTCCAGGTGAGACCACAGTCTCCAGGTGAGGCCACAGTCTCCAGGTGAGGCCACAGTCTCCAGGTGAGATATGAGATCACAATCTCCAGGTGGGGCCACAGTCTCCAGGTGAGGCCACAGTCTCCAGGTGAGATATGAGATCACAATCTCCAGGTGGGGCCACAGTCTCCAGGTGAGGCCACAGTCTCCAGATGAGATATGAGGCCACAGTCTCCAGGTGAGGCCACAGTCTCCAGGTGAGATATGAGATCACAATCTCCAGGTGGGGCCACAGTCTCCAGGTGAGGCCACAGTCTCCAGGTGAGGCCACAGTCTCCAGGTGAGGCCACAGTCTCCAGGTGAGATATGAGACCGACCCGCTCTCCCGACAGGACCGACCCGCTCTCCCGACAGGACCGACCCGCTCTCCCGACAGGACCGACCCGCTCTCCCGACATGAACGACCCGCTCTCCCGGCAGCAACGACCCGCTCTCCCGACAGGACCGACCCGCTCTCCCGACAGGAACGACCCGCTCTCCCGACAGGAAAGACCCGCTCTCCCGACAGGAACGACCCGCTCTCCCGACAGGAAAGACCCGCTCTCCCGACAGGACCGACCCGCTCTCCCGACAGGACCGACCCGCTCTCGATAGGAACGACCCGCTCTCCCGGCAGCAATGACCCGCTCTCCCGACAGGACCGACCCGCTCTCCCGACAGGAAAGACCCGCTCTCCCGACAGGACCGACCCGCTCTCGACAGGACCGACCCGCTCTCCCGACAGGAACGACCCGCTCTCCCGACAGGAACGACCCGCTCTCCTGACAGGACCGACCCGCTCTCGACAGGAAAGACCCGCTCTCCGAACAGGAACGACCCGCTCTCCCGACAGGAACGACCCGCTCTCCCGACAGGAACGACCCGCTCTCCCGACAGGAACGACCTGCTATCCCGACAGGAACGACCCGCTATCCCGACAGGAACGACCCGCTCTCCTGGCAGCAACGACCCGCTCTCCCGACAGGAACGACCCGCTCTCCCGACAGAAACGACCCGCTCTCCTGACAGGGGGTGCAGTCTCTGACAGGAACGACCTGCTCTCCTGACAGGGGGTGCAGTCTCTGACAGGAACGACCTGCTCTCCTGACAGGGGGTGCAGTCTCTGACAGGAACGACCCGCTCTCCCGACAGAAACGACCCGCTCTCCTGACAGGGGGTGCAGTCTCTGACAGGAACGACCCGCTCTCCTGACAGGGGGTGCAGTCTCTGACAGGAACGACCCGCCTCCAAATGGCAGCAACTGCAGTAAGTCCCTTCAAGCTTATATTGGTCCCACACACTTGTGCACCAACACCAGGAACTAGTGAACCCGGACCCGGACCCGGACCCGGACCCGGGACTGAAGGTTCCTTCCCACCCAATGCAGATTCCAAACCCCAGAGAAATCTCAGAGTTTCACACGCCGGAGCCTCTCACATCGCACCTTTTTCTACCACTTTGACTTTCACTGTAGCAGGACCTGGCGCTGTCACTATATATTTGGGTGCGTCAGGTAAGTGGCCAATCTCCAGGTGAGACCACAGTCTCCAGGTGAGACCACAGTCTCCAGGTGAGGCCACAGTCTCCAGGTGAGATATGAGATCACAATCTCCAGGTGGGGCCACAGTCTCCAGGTGAGGCCACAGTCTCTAGGTGAGATATGAGATCACAATCTCCAGGTGAGACCACAGTCTCCAGGTGAGACCACAGTCTCCAGGTGAGGCCACAGTCTCCAGGTGAGATATGAGATCACAATCTCCAGGTGGGGCCACAGTCTCCAGGTGAGGCCACAGTCTCTAGGTGAGATATGAGATCACAATCTCCAGGTGGGGCCACAGTCTCCAGGTGAGGCCACAGTCTCCAGGTGAGATATGAGATCACAATCTCCAGGTGGGGCCACAGTCTCCAGGTGAGGCCACAGTCTCCAGATGAGATATGAGATCACAATCTCCAGGTGGGGCCACAGTCTCCAGGTGAGGCCACAGTCTCCAGGTGAGGCCACAGTCTCCAGGTGAGATATGAGACCACAGTCTCCAGGTGAGATATGAGATCACAATCTCCAGGTGGGGCCACAGTCTCCAGGTGAGGCCACAGTCTCCAGGTGAGGCCACAGTCTCCAGGTGAGATATGAAACCACAGTCTCCAGGTGAGGCCACAGTCTCCAGGTGAGATATGAGACCACAGTCTCCAGGTGAGGCCGCAGTCTCCAGGTGAGGCCGCAGTCTCCAGGTGAGGACACAGTCTCCAGGTGAGATATGAGACCACAGTCTCCAGGTGAGGCCACAGTCTCCAGGTGAGGCCACAGTCTCCAGGTTAAATATGAGGCCACAGTCTCCAGGTGAGGCCACAGTCTCCAGGTGAGATATCAGGTGAGGTCACAGTCTCCAGGTGAGACCACAGTCTTCAAGTGAGATATGAGACCACAGTCTCCAAGTGAGGCCACAGTCTTCAAGGGGGGGCCACTGTCTGCAGGTGAGGCCACAGTCTCCAGGTGAGGCCACAGTCTTCAAGTGAGATATGAGACCACAGTCTCCAAGTGAGATATGAGACCACAGTCTCCAAGTGAGGCCACAGTCTCCAGGTGAGGCCACAGTCTCCAGGTGAGATATGAGGCCACAGTCTCCAGGTGAGGCCACAGTCTCCAGGTGAAGCCACAGTCTCCAGGTGAAGCCACAGTCTCCAGGTGAGATATCAGGTGAGACCACAGTCTCCAGGTGAGATATGAGGCCACAGTCTCCAGGTGAGGCCACAGTCCCCAGGTGAGATATCAGGTGAGGCCACAGTCTCCAGGTGAGACCTCAGTCTCCAGGTGAGATATGAGGCCACAGTCTCCAGGTGAGGCCACAGTCTCCAGGTGAGGCCACAGTCTTCAAGTGAGATATGAGACCACAGTCTCCAAGTGAGATATGAAACCACAGTCTCCAGGTGAGGCCACAGTCTCCAGGTGAGGCCACAGTCTCCAGGTGAGATATGAGACCATAGTCTCCAGGTGAGGCCAAAATCTCCAGGTGAGGCCACAGTCTCCAGGTGAGATATGAGACCACAGTCTCCAGGTGAGGCCACAGTCTCCAGGTGAGATATGAGGCCACAGTCTCCAGGTGAAGCCACAGTCTCCAGGTGAGGCCACAGTCTCCAGGTGAGATATCAGGTGAGAACACAGTCTCCAGGTGAGATATGAGGCCACAGTATCCAGGTGAGGCCACAGTCTCCAGGTGAGATAACAGGTGAGGCCACAGTCTCCAGGTGAGACCTCAGTCTCCAGGTGAGATATGAGGCCACAGTCTCCAGGTGAGGCCACAGTCTCCAGGTGAGACCACAGTCTCCAGGTGAGATATCAGGTGAGGCCAAAGTCTCCAGGTGAGACCACAGTCTTCAAGTGAGATATGAGACCACAGTCTCCAAGTGAGGCCACAGTCTCCAGGTGAGGCCACAGTCTTCAAGTGAGATATGAGACCACAGTCTCCAAGTGAGGCCACATTCTCTAGGTGAGGCCACAGTTTCCAGGTGAGATATGAGGCCACAGTCTTCAGGTGAGGCCACAGTCTCCAGGTGAGATATGAGGCCACAGTCTTCAGGTGAGACCACAGTCTCCAGGTGAGATATCAGCTGAGGCCACAGTCTCCAGGTGAGACCACAGTCTTCAAGTGAGATATGAGACCACAGGCTCCAAGTGAGGCCACAGTCTCCAGGTGAGGCCACAGTCTCCAGGTGAGGCCACAGTCTCCAGGTGAGGCCACAGTCTTCAAGTGAGATATGAGACCACAGTCTCCAAGTGAGGCTACATTCTCCAGGTGAGGCCACAGTCTCCAGGTGAGGCCACAGTCTCCAGGTGAGATATGAGGCCACAGTCTTCAGGTGAGGCCACAGTCTCCAGGTGAGACCACAGTCTCCAGGTGAGATATCAGGTGAGGCCACAGTCTCCAGGTGAGACCACAGTCTCCAGGTGAGATATGAGGCCACCGTCTCCAGATGAGGCCACAGTCTCCAGGTGAGATATGAGGCCACAGTCTCCAGGTGAGGCCACAGTCTCCAGGTGAGATATAAGGCCACAGACTCCAGGTGAGGCCACAGTCTCCAGGTGAGGCCACAGTCTCCAGGTGAGGCCACAGACTCCAGGTGAGGCCACAGTCTACAGGTGAGATATGAGACCACAGTCTCCAGGTGAGATATGAGACCACAGTCTCCAGGTGAGATCACAGTCTCCAGGTAAGGACACAGTCTCCAGGTGAGACCACAGTCTCCAGGTGAGATATCAGGTGAGGCCACAGTCTCCAGGTGAGACCACAGTCTCCAGGTGAGATATGAGGCCACCGTCTCCAGATGAGGCCACAGTCTCCAGGTGAGATATGAGGCCACAGTCTCCAGGTGAGGCCACAGTCTCCAGGTGAGATATGAGGCCACAGTCTCCAGGTGAGGCCACAGTCTCCAGGTGAGGCCACAGTCTCCAGGTGAGGCCACAGTCTACAGGTGAGATATGAGACCACAGTCTCCAGGTGAGGCCACAGTCTCCAGGTGAGATATGAGACCACAGTCTCCAGGTGAGATCACAGTCTCCAGGTAAGGCCACAGTCTCCAGGTGAGATATGAGACCACAGTCTCCAGGTGAGGCCACAGTCTCCAGGTGAGGCCACAGTCTCTAGGTGAGATATGAGACCACAGTCTCCAGGTGAGGCCGCAGTCTCCAGGTGAGATGTGAGGCCACAGTCTCCAGGTGAGGCCACAGTCTCCAGGTGAGATATGAGACCACAGTCTCCAGGTGAGGCCACAGTCTCCAGGTGAGGCCACAGTCTCCAGGTGAGATATGAGACCACAGTCTCCAGATGAGGCCACAGTCTCCAGGTGAGGCCACAGTCTCCAGGTGAGATATGAGGCCACAGTCTCCAGGTGAGGCCACAGTCTCCAGGTGAGATATGAGATCACAGTCTCCAGGTGAGGCCACAGTCTCCAGGTGAGATATGAGACCACAGTCTCCAGGTGAGATATGAGACCACAGTCTCCAGGTGAGGCTGCAGTCTCCAGGTGAGGCCACAGTCTCCAGGTGAGGCCACAGTCTCCAGGTGAGATATCAGGTGAGGCCTCAGTCTCCAGGTGAGATATGAGGCCACAGTCTCCAGGTGAGGCCACAGTCTCCAGGTGAGATATCAGGTGAGACCACAGTCTTCAGGTGAGATATGAGGCCACAGTCTCCAGGTGAGATCACAGTCTCCAGGTGAGATATCAGGTGAGGCCACAGTCTCCAGGTGAGATATGAGGCCACAGTCTCCAGGTGAGACCACAGTCTCCAGGTGAGATATCAGGTGAGACCACAGTCTTCAGGTGAGATATGAGGCCACAGTCTCCAGGTGAGATCACAGTCTCCAGGTGAGATATCAGGTGAGGCCACAGTCTCCAGGTGAGATATGAGGCCACAGTCTCCAGGTGAGACCACAGTCTCCAGGTGAGATATCAGGTGAGACCACAGTCTCCAGGTGAGATATCAGGTGAGGCCACAGTCTCCAGATGAGACCACAGTCTCCAGGTGAGGCCACAGTCTCCAGGTGAGGCCACAGTCTCCAGGTGAGATATGAGGCCACAGTCTCCAGGTGAGGCCACAGTCTCCAGCCCTCATCATATCCTTCTATGTGTTGCAGGAATAGATTGGGCTACAAACTCGAACCGAATCGTGACCTGCGCCGTGGACAGGAATGCTTATGTCTGGACTCTCCGTGATGGAGTGTGGAAGCCGACCTTGGTTCTGCTGCGTATAAACCGCGCTGCCACTTGTGTGAAGTGGTCTCCCCAGGAGAACAAGATTGCGGTGGGCAGCGGCTCACAGACCATTTCCATCTGTTACTTTGAGAAGGAGAATGATTGGTGAGTTATTGTGGGTGTAGAGGGCTGGTGGGGCCAGAACAAGGATGAACTATTACCCCCCCTGTGGGGAACATGGCGCTCCCTACACACTTGAATACACATGGCCCATGGTCACTCCCCCCTCAGTTCTTCCCCTGACCCCCCCCTCCCCCAGATAGCAATGGGGTCATCCTGTTTTGGGGTACTGGAGGGTAGGAATGGTGCATATTAAGGGGCAGGTTTGAGGGAAGCTGGAGATCAGATGTACTGCTTCCTCCTGTCATATGATCTGGTCATGTGACAAAACAACATGTAGCACTACCCCCTAGAGGGCGGCTGGTTCGGGTTTTGCATGTTTCCTCTTCAGCTTCGGTGTCCGGGGAGGAAAGTCTGGAGGAATGAAATGTCCACACCGATGTAAAACCTCAAACAGTTTAGGATTTATTTTTCTTCTGCAGTGACTTTGAGAAGTAGAAGGTATAGAAGAGCGGGGGAAGGTTCAGCCACTCGCCACAAAAGTTGACAAAGGTATCAGTACAAAGTCACTCACCACTCTCAATGTTAGAGGGGGTATTGGTCACCCGGATAGTCTCCTCTCACATGGCCCAGCAGCCGGAGCGATGTACAAAGTCTCTGCCACAGACCTGTTTGAAGTGAACAAATGGATAGTCCAGGAATCCTCTGCCACAAACTTCCAGCCTTACAGTAAAAGAGCCTTCTAGCCAATCCGGCGCACTGCAGGGCTTGTAGTGTAATGGATCCCCCCTTAATAAAGGTGCCAGGCCTCACCCGAGACAGCAGTGTTATGCCGGTCTCCTCCGGGGCAGATCCCCCCCTGGTCTCCTTCATTAAGATGCTTCCTCCCCATTTGGTCGGACAGCTTGGGATCCCTTCTCTGGATATTGGCCTCAACCAGACTAGCTGGGCCTACTAGGTAGCGATGCAGCCTCGGGCCAACGTGGCCCCGAGACCAGGACCACACACACACACCTCACGCCCGGAGGGCTGCGGGGCGAGACGGGACCCCAATCAATGGCGTCTGCCCCTTAAGTATCCCCTCCCAGCAGGCACCGCGGGTTGACCACTCCCACTATACCACTGCCGAGAAAGGCCACTCAATGTATCATGAACTGCCCATGTTCCAACAGGTGCCTGAGGTGGGTAACGCCACCTACAGGCAAAAAGGGAAATCAATACCAGGCAAACCACGACTAAGACAGAGGCAAATCTCAAAGTAAATCAACCCTCTGAGCCCAACCACTGGCTCAGACATCCCTCTAAATTTACATAGCGTCCCAACCATTTGGGATGGGCGCTACATACACCCCCCTCTCAAAAAGACACTGTCCCCAGTGGCTGAAAAAAACAAAAACCTCAAGCCTGAGGTTTTGGTGCCTGAACCAAAAAAAAACTGGGAAGGGGAGAAGAAGAGGAAAGAAAATACACAGTATACAATACAAGGAATGGTATAACTCTCCATATATGACATCTAGATATATTACACACTACCACCCATCACTAACTGTCTAATCCCACCCAATTCTCCGATGGTCTTGACAGCAGATCCGGTACCTAAGAGAAGACAAAAACATACATAGCAAACACATAATCCTAAACTATCAGATATCTGTACACAGAAGTAGAACTGTATTCCCAAGAGAATGCAGCTTTCCTTCTTTAAGTTTTTAATGTTGTGATAGCAATAAGAGTCTTTTCCTAATTCAGCAAACCACTGCCACCTAGTGTTAGGCCTCGTACACACGACCGATTTTCTCGTCGTAAACAGTCAAGAAAAGTGCCGCGAGAGTTTTTTTGTCTAGAAAAACGTTCGTGTGTATGGTTTTACGACGAGAAACTTGACGAGAATCTCGACGAGAAAATAGAGAACCTGCTCTCTATTTTCTCGTCAGGATTCCAGATTTCCTCGTCGTGTTTCTCGTCGGCCTGTTTTGTGACGAGAAAATGGTTCGTGTGTATGCTTTTACGACTCTTCCAAAAGCGCGCATGCTCACAAGCAACTATGAGACGGGAGCGCATCTTCTGGTAAAACAAGCCTTCATAATGGAGAGAGCACATTCGTCACGCTCATAAATATTTCATCGTTTAAATGTTCTGCATTGAAATCTTCGTTAGAATGTTACATTAATCAAAACGAGAGACCTTCTTTTGCTGCTGATATTCACACAGAGTTATGCCTTATTTTTAACCTTTTTCATGCTGCTCTTTATAAGATTTATGTGTATTATATCGTGCAAGTTTTTAGGAATAATTTAAATGGTTAGATTTTTCAAAATGATGTTAATTATAATTTCTCAATGTTTTGATAGCGATCTCCCATTTAATTTTGGAATCTATATTATGTAAATTTCACACCATGTTTTTGAGCTAATCAGATTTAGTTATTCTTTTGGGGGGGTGATATCTGTGCCTTTTATTGTCAGTCAAATGTATCTGCTTACTCCAAAGCTTGTTTTTTTTTATTTAAAAATACACATAGTCAAGTATGAACTTAAACAAAAAACACATTTATTCATGTTTATAAATTAAATAAAGAGAAGGCAGCGCTGGAGAAGCTGCTGCCATTTGTGCATCCCAGGGACCCCAGAGCACACAGCAACCCTGTGTGGACACTAAAATTGGGAGCTTGAGAAGGCCCACATTTCAGAACACAATCTGATGCTGGCCTCCCAGAGGTCAGGAACAGCAGCAGGTGAGATATATGTCCCAAGTGTGTGGTACTACAACAGGCTGCCTTCTGTCCGACCAGTGCGACCACAATGAAGCAAGGCCATCACTTCCTCTTCTTCCTGGCAACCTTCCCTGCAGCCTTTACTGAAGCCTTCCTTCTTCGTTTAGCTGGAGGCTGGCCCACTGGAGGGGTACTCCTGTCAGGAGGAGGAGGTGGAGGTGTAGCAGAAGGGGGTGGGGCAGAAGAAGAAGGTGGAGGTGTAGCAGAAGGGGGTGGGGCAGAAGGTGGAGGTGTAGCAGAAGGGGTGGGGCAGAAGGTGGAGGTGTAGCAGAAGGGGGTGGGGCAGAAGAAGAAGGTGGAGGTGTAGCAGAAGGGGGTGGGGCAGAAGGTGGAGGTGTAGCAGAAGGGGGTGGGGCAGAAGGTGGAGGTGTAGCAGAAGGGGGTGGGGCAGAAGGTGGAGGGGTAGCAGAAGGGGGTGGGGCAGAAGGTGGAGGGGTAGCAGAAGGGGGTGGGGCAGAAGAGGAAGGTGGAGGTGGAGGTTGAGGTTGGGTCAGTTGGGCCACCT
Organism: Rana muscosa; assembly: GCA_029206835.1. Taxonomy (NCBI): domain Eukaryota; kingdom Metazoa; phylum Chordata; class Amphibia; order Anura; family Ranidae; genus Rana; species Rana muscosa. The sequence continues at coordinate 334,009,693 of CM055128.1, forward strand.
CACATATGGCGGTATTGGGGGTAATTTGCTCCATCACCCCCTTGTTGAGCAAGGTGATGAGCAGGGGTTCGCATAGGAGGCGTTGCTCCATGCTCATCACCTTGAACTTTGCCTCCACTAGGCCGGCAATGGCCTCTTCAGGGGATGTGGGCTCCTTGAGGGTGGCATGGGCCTCTTTAATAAGGGCCATTGCTGCCTCACTGGTGGTCCTGTCCCTCCTGCCTCTTTTGTGAAGCCTGATGGGAGGCACCTGGGATCTGGTGCTTCTCCTTTGCCCTGCCACCTCCTGTCTGCCACTGGGCCCTGCCACCTCCTGGCTGCCACTGGGCCCTGCCACCTCCTGGCTGCCACTGGGCCCTGCCACCTCCTGGCTGCCACTGGGCCCTTCCTCCTCCTGGCTGCCACTGGGCCCTGCCACCTCCTGGCTGCCACTGGGCCCTGCCACCTCCTGGCTGCCACTGGGCCCTTCCTCCTCCTGGCTGCCACTGGGCCCTTCCTCCTCCTGCCTGACAGTTTCCAGACCCTCCTCCTGGCTGATTTCATCCTGTGTATGAAAAAGAAACATAGTTTAATATGTTGGTTTAATCTTTGCATCAAACTTTGTAATCCTGATGGAAGCAATTAGAATGTAAATGCATAAATCCTTGCTTTAAATTTACCACTACATCAGCTTGACTATTTACCACACAATTAAGTGCAGAATAATGTCTACAGATCATGATTTCACTTGTTGAATACAAAATAATGTATGTTTCTCATCCTGACATATTTGGGAAACATTAATTTTATCCCAATACATTTTCAGTTAATACTATACCTGGCTCCAGATGGCCAAATCAGGATCATCCAGGATGGCTGCCTCCTCTTGCTCCAGAGAAGGCTCAGGTTGGCTGCAGGGAAGTCTGGGGGGAAGAGTGGAGAGTGATGGCCTTGTCTCAATGTGGTCATCCAGGAAGGACATCCTGCTGTAGTACCACAAAATCGGGACATAAACATCATCTGCTGCTGCTCCTGACCTCTGAGAAGCCAGCACCTTAGAGCGTTCAGTCCTGTAGGTACCTCTCAAGCTCCCAATTTTAGTGTCCACTTGTTTTGCTGTGGCTGTGGGCACCTTGGTCTGCACAAATGGGAGCAGGGTCTCCAGCGCTGCTTTTCTCACCCCTGTTTTTTTATGGATGGGGTTTTTCGTCTCCCACAGAGCCGGCAGCTCCCTTACCCGGTCTATAAATTCCGCAAGGAATTCCTTGTCACTTATAAAGACATTCATATTGTATCTGCAAGTTAAATAAATTATATATAACTAATGTGAGGCAAACAGTCTAACCTCCTTAACATCCTAGTCACCATATATATCCTCCAACATTCTCAAGACAGTATAGGCCAACAATTTGGCACAGTCTCAAAATCACATACCTTCGTTCGCACGTCCGTCACTTGAACTCCTCTCTCCGCACACCGAACGTACTATAGTCACATGTGTGTTTGCTATATATACACCACGCATGCGTCAAACTACGTACACGTCGCTCCGCACACGTCGCCCGCCCATGACGTTCTAACTAACATCTTTTCCCCGCCCCTTCTCTTTCGGCGCGCAGACAGATATGGCGGAGTTACAGCAGGTGTCTGATAATTCCACAACTAGCGAGGAGACAAGCCCGGAGACCGAGGACACGTCACGATCAAGGAGGAGATTCAAGGCATCGAATATGTCTTTGGCGGAGATGGCGGACATCTTGGTCAAGGCTGATTATGATGCCAAGCATGGGCCGTATAGCAAACCAAATAGAAGGAAGGCCAAAATCCTCACTAAAGTTGTGAAGAGTCTGAGGGCGAAGTTCGGGGTGAAACGCTCAAATGAGCAGCTCAGAAAGAGGTGGTCAGACCTCAAACTGAGGGAGCCAGACCAGTTGAGGAGCATAAAGAGGATGCTCGCTAAAAGTAAGTAAAATGACGACCTTTCTGCTATTAATCTTTTTAGAAACTTACTTTTTTTTTTTTTAAAGCATATTGGACTCCCTTCCAAAATGTATTATTTTGAACTAGGTTGGGCACAGTAATCGTTCGTTACGTTACCGACACTTCGTTCGGCCACTATCCGTGGTTTTGGCTTATTTAAGACCCCCAAAAGTAATTAGACATCTGCCATTTTTGATCAAGTATTGTGGATAATTTTTAAGTCTAGATGATGTGTTTGTAAGGAGAATGAAATGCAAACTTTTATCAGTGTAAAGGAGAGGACACTCAGCAGCTGCTTCCACATCTGTACTTTGGAGCACTATAGTGTGGGCCACCAGACCCGCCTTTTTTGGGTGTCCCACACAGGTGCATCAGAGTTTATTTGTGGTGCCTCCATGTCCAAAAAATTACATCCAAATGTGAATAATAAACATATTTGGGGTCATAAATAATGCATTTTTCTTTAAATTCCGCACAAACACACACTTGTACCCCACTTCCAAACAATTTAGCCTGTTTTAAGTTTAAAAATGAGATTTTTACAGTGTGATAAATAGACCTTTGGTTTTATTCTCATAGGGGAGAGAAGACTGGGAGGAGGACACTCCAGGGAGCACATGCACCCCACAACTTCCAAGCAACCCCAAACTCCCAAAGATCCACAACCGAAAGATGTGCAGGAAGTTGAGGTGGAGGAAGGAGAAGTGCAGGAAGTTGAGGTGGAGGAAGGAGAAGTGCAGGAAGGAGAGGTGGAGGAAGGAGAAGTGCAGGAAGTTGAGGTGGAGGAAGGAGAAGTGCAGGAAGGAGAGGTGGATGACGTTGTGGATCTGGTCACCACAACAGGTCAGTATCTGACACCACAGCTTAAGGTAAGCGAGGTAGGCCTGCAGAGTTTTATTAATTTTTTTTTATGGTTTTTAGGGGATGGAAATGTTGTGAAGGATAGCACACCGTTCTCTGCTGACAGTGCCCTCCGCCTCATCCAGCAAGTGATGGAATGTAGCACGGAACTGGACCTAATTAAACAAAGAATCCATGTGATGGAACAAACATTTAAAGACATTCTCGATGTTTTGGGGAGAATTCAATAAGCCATCCAAACACATTTGTTTTTACATGTTTGTTTTTATATTTTTACTAATTTTTTGAGTAACAAAGCAGCCAAAAATTGAATATGCACACAGTGTGTGAACATGTGCTATCTGCCATCAGGGGATATCCATGTACGTCTTTTGTGGGTGCAACACCTTCCTCGTATCAAAAGTCGGTGAACTGAGGAAGGGGATGCACCCCCAAAACACATCCATTGATCACCCCTGATGGCAGATAGCACATGTTGACAATAGGGATCAGGATTGTAAACTTCCTATTTGCAAAAAAGTAAAAATGTGTGCATATTGAATTTTTGGCTGGGCAAGGGGTGGCAGGACCCCATATTAGGACGGGCACATAGAGACATAGTTTGTGTAACTGAATGTCTCAGATTGCTCAGAGGTATCCAATGTTGTCATTTTAGAAATGCAAGTGGTATTTTTGTATTTTCATAAGCCAAAATTTGACGGGTTGTGGTCAGGCCAACCCCAAAGTAAAACAAAAAAAAATGTGCAGAGAGTAAAATATTTGACCACAAACAACGTGTAGCTTCTTTTTATAATACACTCTAAGCTTATTTGGTTCTTTTGTAAGGTAACATAGTGAAATTGGTTGTTATTTACTAAAGTAAAATACACTTGCCACTACAAATGCACAAAGACAAACTAGGAGACAGGAAAGAACAAATAATTAAAGGTTTAAAGAAGATTTTTATTGGGATACTTAGACATAGGCTGGCATAGGAATTGCCCCCCTACCCGTGAAATACTCCATGTATTTGTCCCGAACCACACGGGCATTTTGGGGGGGCAAGCCAAGACGGGCAGATTCCAGGCCCGGAAGGGGATTTGCAGGGGAAAGTCCAGCCTCTGGCAAAACTGAGGCCATATATGAATTCGCTTTGCGGCAAAGAAAATTGTGTAGCACACAGCAGCATAACACTACATAGTTTATTTTGTAGTCCGCCAAGTGGATGGAAGTCATAAAAAGGCGGAACCGGCTGGCCATTATGCCGAAGGCATTTTCAACGACTCTTCGGGCCCTGGCCAGCCGGTAATTGAACACCCTCTTCTCTGGGGTCAGGGTCCTCTGTGGAAATGGCCTCATAAGATGCCGTCCGAGTCCGAAGGCTTCATCAGCCAAGAAAACAAAGGGGAGTCCTTCAATATTCCCTGCATCCGGTGGCAATGCAAGGTCGTCACTCTGGAGACGGAGGGCAAACTCCGTCTGGATGAAGGATCCCCCATCGGACATCCGGCCATTCTTCCCTACATCAACATAGAGGAATTCATACCGTGCTGACACCACCGCCATCAGCACAATGCTATGAAACCCCTTGTAGTTGTAGTAGTAGGATCCAGAACGGGGTGGCGGCACGATGCGGACGTGCTTCCCGTCTATGGCACCACCGCAGTTGGGGAAGTCCCACCGCGTGGCAAACTCCGATGCCACAGTCTGCCATTCCTGTGGCGTTGAAGGAAGCTGTGGAGTGAAACAAGATGAAATAATATTAGAAAAACAAAGGCATACATTACAAGCAAATTCAAGACCAAAAAATTTGAGACCAACATCAATCTAATTATACGTTTATTAAGGTGTGTAAAAAAAGTATAATGGAAGGCTCATTTATCATATTCATCACCCCCTCTGATGGGCCATTACTAAATTATTTTGGGGGGGGGGGGAGATGTGTTTGGCCACAGGATAGCATTGCAGTGGCGGTGCGTCCAGAGTGGGCGCTGGAGCACTGTCCCCTCTCTCCTGTGCCCATCACTCAGAACAATACATAGGTTCATGCGTTGCATGAACCTATGTATTGTCTATGCCGCACACTATTCAGGTGGATGGCCTCTTGTAAAGCGACCGACATATGATTAATTGCGTCATTTAGGGGGTTAAAATTGCAGAGCAGAAACAGGTATTAAAAAAGTCTTGCAAATTACAACCTGAGGGATGTAATTGGCTTCCTCAAAGAAAAATCGGGGACGCAAGGAGGGGGCATTCCTTGTGTAAACACTGACAGGCAGCTCTGGCAATCATGTTCACCAAGTCTGTTTAATGGTAACATGATTGGCTGATGCAACATGAAGGGAAGGAGAAGACATCAAGGACAGAAGAAGGATGGCGCTGACCACAAGAAGGTAAGTGCAGGGCTGGGGGGAAACTGGCTGCAATAGAGGGGACTAAATGGCTGCATTGGAGGGGACAACTGGGGGCGTTTATTAGGCAACAGAGCAAAAAAGGAGGAAGTTTATTTCCGAAATTGGGGTTGTAACCCCCCAACATTTGGAGCAACAGGCGCCCCTGCTGGAAAAGTTAGTGAGGGGAAATATTTAGGGAGGATAAAAAAGGGGCAATCTAAAGCTTCCAACATGCATGGGGACAAAGGGGACATTCACAGCATATTACAATCATGGTAATTAGGAAAGGATGAAAGAAATACAATACATTAGCATACATGTAATACATAAAATGTGATGTTAAAGGAGAAAACTTACCCTAATATAGTCCTCCTGCAGGACTTGTATAATAGCAGAACAGGTGTCTGGGATTATGAGGCCCAGAGCCTGGGGGGAGATGCCTTTGGTGAACTTCAAGTCCTGAAGACTTCTCCCTGTCGCCAGGTAACGCAACGTGGCGATGAGCCTCTGCTCAGCACTGATGGCTTCCCGCATAACGGTGTCCTTCCTGGTAATATAGGGGGACACCAAAGCCAACAGTTCCTGAAAAACGGGGTCAGACATCCTCAGAAAATTCCTGTAGTCCTCAGGATTATTCTCGACGATCTCCCGCAGCAGAGGCATGTGGCAGAATTGGTCCCGCTGGAGCAACCAATTCTTGGTCCATGAACTCCTCCTCACACCATTCATGGACTGGTCTTGGTCCAAAACAAGCAGACCAACACCAAGCGCACGCACAGCACGAACTCGACGACGAGAACGTCCAGGCGACATGGCTAGGAAACGGTCGTCTAATCAGAACGTACAGAACAGAACGCACTTTAGAACAGCAAGGCCTATGAATAACGAACTGAAATTCAGAAACGAACAGGCAATAACGCACTGTAAAACAGATACGACCTGCCTAGACGCCCTGAAAGTCAAGATACGAACCCACAAGCACAAACTGAACGGCAGAAAACGATCTGAAAAGTACGAAGACTGAAAAGCGCGAATCGTCTCTTCCCAAACTTTTACTTCACACGCGGTAACACGAGATCAGCAAAAGCAGCCCAAGGGGTGGCGCCAAGAAAAAAGATCTTCCCCTTTATAGTGCCGTCGTACGTGCTGGACGTGAGCGCAGAGAACCACGAGGAAATTGGAAAATGACAGTGTGTACGCATAGAAAGCTTGACGAGAAAATCGACAAGCTTAACAAGAATCTCGTCGAAAAAAACGACGTGTTTTTTACGACGAGAAAATCGGTCGTGTGTACGAGGCTTTAGAGGCACAAAATGTCCTTTTTAATCAGGGGTTGAATTATAAACACACAAGAACCAATGTTGAACACGGCGTCTCTCTGCAGCCCTACTCTATCTGGCTAAACTCCCAAAGTTCAGTTAGAGGAAGGAAAAGACTGTTCTTCAGAGATATCAAAACGTTCTCTGTCCCCTTTTTTTTAGCAACAATGTTTTAGGGCGGAGAACAAAGTCACCTTTTTCAGAGCATCCACCACTTGTAGGAAAGCAGGAGGCAAATAATAAAGTCAAGTTTCCATATTAAAATGTCAGAGATAGAAACTTGGATCAGGTAGAGTCACTGTTCTGTCTCAACTACAAAGCGATAAAGTCCATCTCCAGGTTTAAGTAGGCCTTACTCAAGCTGGTTTGATATTCATCCCTTGCATCGATACAGGCAGTTTAACTCAATGAATAAACTCACAGTTAGGACGACAGACGATGAATCCTTTCGAATGTTCCGTTTAATGATGGATATTCATAGATAGAAAAACGTTGCAGTTGTAAGCCACATGTAAGATGTTTAGCATGGAAGAAATACAGGAGTAATGACCAGAATCAGGAAGTGGAGGAGATATATAAAGAACTACGGTGAGAGAGAGAGTTCAGCTAGAAAGAAGGGGACAGATCTTAAAGACACAGAGCAAGAATAATCACATAGTGTAACACAACACTCCCCGTCTGAAATCTTTAGATTTCATAACCTTAAACTAATATATATATTTTCAAAAAGTCCAATACTGACGAATGTCCTGGAACCTGTAATGAAAAACATGCAACAAGAAAATAATAAACGTAAGTTCAACAGGATGAAGAACATAAAGTCACAGTATGATGTCTTCAAATAATTTCAAAGTTCTGAGTAGAACCTGTAGATGGCAGCAATGTACTCCCCGCCGTGCCAACAGCATGGCTAGTCCTTGCACAAGTCACTCACCTGGCAAAAGGAGTACTAACTCTGGAATTGGTCGACTAAAGGTTTGTGTCGATCCTCCTCTGGTTACCTTGACTTCTACCTTCCGGACTTTGTTATCGTCGCTGGGCATAACTTTAGTAATAAGACCCATAGGCCACTCATTCCGACAAACTTCCTTGTCTTTTAGAAGGATGAGGTCTCCAACCTTAAGATTCGGCTTAGATGCTTGCCATTTGTTACGACCTTGAAGGTGATGAAGATACTTTTTCTTCCAGCGATGCCAGAACACATTGGCTAGATGCTGCACCTGCTTCCATTGATGCTCATAACGGTGTGACCGCAGCTTCTGTTTTGTACTTACAGAAGTGTGGAGTGAGGTGTTCACAGTTCTTATTTCCTTATCATCTTCAGGGTTTACTAGCCCATAGGTGGTGTCAATAGGGAGTAAGTAAGAGTCCTCACGCAGAAACCTTGGAGGTGACAGCCATAAGCTGTCCTGAAGAGCGGCAGGTGACACGGCTCTGGTCCCACAGTCAGCTGGGTTGAGTTCAGTGGGAACGTGATGCCATTGACTTGGTAGAGAGAATCTCTTGATACGTTCAACCCTGTTGCTGACGTACACATAAAATTGTTTTGTTTGGTTGTTTATGTAACCAAGTACTACCTTACTGTCTGTATAGAAGGTGAAAGAATCAATTCTAGTGTCCATTTCACTTCGTATGACCTCGGCAATTTCTACTGCTAGCACGGCTGCACAAAGTTCAAGTCTTGGTATGGTATGTGCAGGCTTGGGTGTGAGTTTTGCCTTGCCTAGGACAAAACTACAGTGTGATTCTCCATTCAGTTCAGAGGTCTTCAAATAGGCTACTGCAGCAATAGCTTCAACTGATGCATCAGAGAAAATATGAATCTCTCTCCGGTTAGCAGTTGAAGTGGATCCTGGAACATAGCAACGGGGAATCTGAAGTTTTTCTAGTGACTTCAAAGAATATCTCCACCTTTCCCACTTGTGTTGATTCTCACTAGGCAAGGGAGTATCCCAGTCTATGTTCTCAGTAGACAACTGTCTTAGTAAAATCTTACCTTGAATGGTAACTGGAGCAAGGAAACCCAGTGGGTCATGGATGCTATTCACCACGGACAGGACTCCTCTCTTAGTGAAGGGTTTGTCACAAGTTGACACTTGGAAGGTGAATTTGTCTTGCTTGATGTTCCACAACAAACCCAGACTTCGCTGTACAGGAGGCACATCTGTACCTAAGTCAAGGTTTTTTAGACTAGTGGCATAGTCCTCAGAGTGAAAGTCATTCATAAGTTCCTGGCTGTTGGATATAATCTTGTGCAGTCTAAGGTTTGCTACAGACAGCATCTCCTTTGTTCTGGTGAGAAGATTAATTGCTTCTTTAGCAGTTGGAAAGGACTTAAGTGCGTCGTCAACGTAGAAGTTTCTTTCAACAAATTGACGGGCATCAGATCCATATTCAACTTCTCCAGTCTGAGCTGTTTTCCTTAGCCCATAAGTTGCCACTGCTGGGGAAGGACTGTTACCGAAGACATGTACCTTCATGCGATAATCTATAATTTCCTTGTTGAGGTCATTGTCCTTGTGCCATAGAAACCTGAGGTAGTTTCTGTTGTCTTCTCTGACGATGAAGCAGTGAAACATCTGTTGAATGTCGGCCATTACTGCTACAGGCTCTTGTCTGAAACGAATCAAGACTCCTATTAGACTGTTGTTCAAGTTGGGTCCCGTAAGGAGCATGTTGTTAAGAGAAACACCTTCGTGCTGAGCACTGGAATCAAAGACAACTCTGATTTGGTCTGGTTTGCGTGGGTGATACACGCCAAAGGATGGAAGGTACCAGCATTCTTCTCCCTCCTTTAGTGGGGGAGCAGGCTCTGCATGATCTCTGTCAAATACATTTTGCATAAAGTCCACAAAGTGCTTTTGCATCTCTGGTTTCCTGCTTAAGTTTCGCTTTAAGGAGGAAAATCTACTGATGGCCTGCTGTAAGTTGTTGGGCAATCTCTCTCTTGGGAGACGAAAGGGTAGGGGTGCTACCCAGTTATTGGAGTCATCTTGAAAGAACTCATTGTCCATTACCTTGATGAATTATTTGTCTTCTATTGAAGGAGCCAGTATGTCATCTTCACTGGTTGCATTAAACACTATAGAGCCGAAGTCGCCATCATGGCAGGAGAAAGGGCTTGTGTCACCTGAGATACCATGTTGCCATTCGTGGCTGGCTATCTTCTCTTTCACCCAGTAGTGATGTGGGCATGGCTCAAAGTAAGTGTTTCGGCCATTTGGCAGAACATTTGTCTTGAATGACGAAATGTTGGCAGGTCTTTTCATTTTGCCTATGATGACCCACCCTAGATCCGTGCGCTGGGCAAATGGGGCATCTGGGGGTCCACTGACTTGTCTGTGTACCTTGTGAACTCTTAGAATGTCTCTTCCTAACAGAAGAAGGATCTGAGCATCTTTGTCAAGCGGCGGTATCTCATTTGCTATTACCTTGAGGTGAGGGTGATGGAAAGCAGCAGCTGGAGTAGGGATTTCTTCCCTGTTAGCAGGTATCTGATTGCACTCAACAAGTGTAGGTAAGGGTAATTGCAAGTTACCTTTGAGAGAAGATACCATGAGTCCATGAGCCCTTCTTCCAGAAACCTCTATAGTTCCACTACAGGTACCCAAGGTGTAAGGATGAGCTTCGCCTTTTATTTCAAATAGATTGAACAATTCCGATTTTGCAAGTGATCGATTGCTCTGATCGTCTAAGATAGCATATGCCTTTAGAGACTTTTCTGGTTAATCCTTGTGGTATATGTTCACCAAGCATATCTTAGCACAGGACTTACCACAGCGGTCTTCTCCACAAACTTCAGTGCAGGATGAAGAAATGATGGTAGAATTAGGCACTTGGTCTGTATTCTCCCCGCCATGCGTTAACCTGGGAGGAGCGTTGGCAGGTTGTGCAGAGCTGGGCTCAAGAGGATGGAGGGCTTGCACATGTTCTTCAGAGCCACACTCTATGCACTTGATGGACACATTACAGTCCCTTGCAAAATGTTCTGTAGAAGCACAGCACCTGAAACATACCCTAAATGTCTTTAAAAGCTCCTTGCGCTCTTCCAGAGGCTTTTTCCTAAAGCTGATACATTTATTGAGGGGGTGTGGCTTCTTGTGTATGGGACACTCTCTGTTAGGGTTTTCAATCTTCCTACTCTGTTTGTTCGTGGCCAGAACTGTGGTAGGGGTGGGAAGGATGTCAGTCTTTTTCACGGACACTGGGCCTCTATGGTTTCTATAGTTGCCCTGAAGACTGGTACTCTTAGGAAAGGGTGAGAAGAGGCTGTACTCACCGTAGGAAAAACTTGGATCGTTCTTGGTCTCTGCAATTTCCCTGATGAATTCACAGAAGAAAGAGAATGGAGGGAAGGAAACCTTGTTCTCTCTTTTGTATGATGACCCTAGTGCAGTCCATTTCTCTTGCAAACCATACGGGAGCTTGGAGACAATTGGGTTTACCCCTCTTGGAGTGTCAAGGTAACTGAGTCCAGGTAGTTTTGGGTCTGTCTTGGCTAGCTGAAGCTCAAGGAGAAGGTCACTCAGTCTCTGGAACTCCTTGTTGTCCTTACCGGATATCTTTGGGAAAGTTTCCAGACGTATGAACAAAGCATTTTCTATAGCTTCTGGACTGCCATAACTTTGCTCTAGTCGCTCCCATGCAGCTGTGAGGCCTGCAGTAGGATTGTCCATGAAAACCGATCTTAATGGCTTAACACGTGCAGCAGATAGAGGACCAAGCCATTTGATCAGCAGATTCAATTCTTGATCAGCTGTAATGCCAATATTGCTGATTGTAGTTCTGAAGGCACATTTCCAACTTCTGTAGTTCTCAGGTTGGTCATCAAAACTTGTAAGACCAGTCTTTGTGAGCTCTCTGCGAAGCATGTACCTCACAAACTCTTCTGTCTCAGTTGTCTCCGCCTTTATGTGTGATGCTGTTGGCTGTATGGTGCTGATTGCATTATCTTTGACATTGTTGTTAAAGGACACAGGGAAATATGGTGCAGCAGATGCATCCAGGTGAGTTGCTTGCTTGAAGTCAGTTGTTCCAATGGTACGTTGATTCAAGGCTGTACCGATGACTGGAGATTGATGACTTGCTTGAAGCTTGCGCTGATACGCTGTGACGTATGAAGGCAGGCAAGGTAGGCAGGTAGGAAATGCAGTGGAGTGATTTTGAGTGCAGGAAGTTGCTGGAACCTCTTTAACTTGAAGCTGTGAAGGAGTCTCTATGTAGCCGGGAGCATTGGAGACAATGGAGTGTGCACTGCAGTGGCTTAGGACATAGTCTTTAGTGCGTTTGAGGGGGTCTTCCATATCTGCTATGTTTAGGTTAATGCTGTCTTTCTCACTTGCACCTTCGTCTGCACTGATAGCTTGCTGTAGGACCCTTAGCTTTGCCATAGCTGCGTCATGTTTACACTGTTCATTTAAGGTTTCCATTGTTGCTCTTTGACGGGCTGACTGAGCTTCCGACTCTGCTCTTTGACGTGCTGACTGCGCTTCCGACTCTGCTCTTTGACGTGCTGACAGCGCTTCCGACTCTGCTCTTTTTTCTGCATATGCCACCTGCACTTTGCTGGCTTCCACTTCAGCGCGGGCATTAATAAGTCGCTCACTGAGTGTTGAGTATCTTGAACTATGGGATCTTGACGAGTTTTTAGAACGTCTGGTGGAAACAGATCTGTGAGATGCAGTGTCCTGTAACAGCTTTATTTTTGCTTCTGCCTTTAATCTGGTTTGCTGGATAAAACTGTCTCTTTCAATATTGAGAGCATTGACGCGCTTTAATTGCATCATCGCACTTTCTGACTTCATGTTTTGTAAGACATTAGTGAATTTGATGCTGGTAAGCTGATAAAGCTCATATGAGGCAGAAAGTTGTTTAATGGCGCCCTCTAGTGTCAGTAGTTCACGTTCAACAGACACTGTATTGGCTTCAGCAAGGATTTTCTCCCAGACTAATTCCAAGCTATTTGACAATTCAGTCCTTGAAGCTTCATAATTCTCCATTACTTTCCAAGTGGGTTTAACTGAGCGTTTGGGTAACTCAGTTTCTTCAGGAACTTGTGGGGAGGTAGATGTGAGTTCACATGCAGAAGCTTGGTCACTCATGATAGCAGACTGACTGTGAAAGCAGGCAGGATCTGTGTGCTGAAATATGACACTGTGCAGATTGTCTCAGGCTATAAGGCTGCCATGTGCTGCTCTGTCCCTTCCGTCTTGCTATGAGGGCAGTAAATCTTGTCTGTTTCAGTACTGACATGCAGAAATCTTGTAATTAGGCTGTGAAACTCCGTTTTTCTACTGTTCTGTCTCAACTACAAAGCGATAAAGTTCATCTCCAGGTTGAAGTAGGCCTTACTCAAGCTGGTTTGATATTCATCCCTTGCATCGATACAGGCAGTTTAACTCAATGAATAAACTCACAGTTAGGACGACAGACGATGAATCCTTTTGAATGTTCAGTTTAATGATGGATATTCATAGGTAGAAAAACGTTGCAGTTGTAAGCCACATGTAAGATGTTTAGCATGGAAGATATACAGGAGTAATGACCAGAATCAGGAAGTGGAGGAGATATATAAAGAACTACGGTGAGAGAGAGAGTTCAGCTAGAAAGAAGGGAACAGATCTTAAAGACACAGAGCAAGAATAATCACATAGTGTAACACAACAGTCACCGCTCTTCCACGCTCATCCCGGGTAGTACTTGAATGTACAATGTCCTCTTCCCATTCACTGCAGATTACCACCCGATCAGCGTAGATGTGCCGGCCGTAACTCCAGATCCGCCGGCGTGCGTGAAACTCCTCTGTAATAATGAAAAGTTCTCACCAAGTGCTCCCAAACGGCCTCATCATACCACTGCTCCCGAATGTCCTCAATCTCTTGCATTACATCACGTGGTACATAGGGGAATTCAAGACCATATTCCTTGCTCACCCGGTTCATCAATAGTCTCTGTAACAGAGCAAGTTTTGGCAATGACTGACGGTCTCCAGTCCCGGGCAACACACATGAGCCTGGAGACCTCTTTGCTCCTGACTTAACGAGTTTGTGGGGTACTTCTTTGTTAGCCGCCAAAGTCCATCTAACATCACCCAAGACCCTCATTCTGGGTGCTGCCTCCTTAACGTTTTCGGCTGTCTACTCCTTGTAACTGCAGGTAGGAGTAACAGCCATACGACGGCCCCATAACAACTCTTGGGCCATGTCTTTTGTCACACCCCCGGGAACACAGGGTATTAACTTCTTCCCCTGGCCCGGTGAACTAACAGAAACAGTTCCAGTCACTTTATCCCCAGCCTCCTTACCGGTTCCTGTCAGGGATTTTCTAGAGACTTTACCGCTCACAAGGTCTGATTTCGGCAGGCGCTGGGGTAGGCTTCGGGCGCGGGAGGCCTCATCGTAGTCCACCTTCTTTTTGGCAGGTGGGATGGAGACACAGGTAGTGGCGGTGGCAGCGTCCACTGCGATGTCCGCTGGTAGCTCCGTAGTTGTGGTGACATCCACCACTCCGGACTCACTTGCCACAGTATCTGCAGTGCGCGCGGGCTGAACCGCAGGGGCAAAGGCGGCCTCTTCGAGAGTGACGGTGCCTGTTATCCAGTCCACCCGATAAGCACGGGGTGGATCAGTGGGTTGTTCCACTTCAAAAAAGGAATTCCCCACAGGATAGGGGCGCAACTGCACGGCCAGTCCGTTACATCTAGGGCAGAGCATGCCCAGGGCCTCCACATCCCGACTCGTGTATAGAGTAAAGCGGCCCCAGGGCTTGAGTCGGATCCCTGTACCAGTAAGCGGGGCTCCAAACTGAGCAGCGTCCATTGTTGTAGGTACATGAAGCATCCTGGGTCCCATTATAGCTGGGGCCCATAAAACCGACGACATGCTGCTCTTCTTGCTCAGTCCACAATCTCTGTTCTTGGTGCCAAATGCACCCATGTGTAGCACGCAGGTGGCGGGAACTCCTCCCACTTAGTTCTTTTCGCACGTAGCTCGCAGGCTTTCTTCTTTTTGGCCCCTCCCATGAACTACGCAGCTAACAAAGCAATCTGTGCCCCTTGACCCCTTCTTCTCTCAGTAAAGGCACAGTGCAACACTTTCTCAATAGCAGACTTTCCAAATAGCAAAAGAACGGTAATCCGGTTGTTAGAGGCAACGACAAATATCCCGGACGAGCCCCCACGTGTAGCAATACCCCTAGAGGGCCTGCCGGTTAGTTTTGGGTTTTGCACGTTACCTCTTCAGCTGCGTTGTCCAGGTAGGAAAGTCTGTAGCAATGCAATGTCCACACCGATGTAAAACCTCAAACAGTTTAGGCTTTATTTTTCTTATGCAGTAAACGTTGAGAAGTAGAAGGTATAGAAGAGTAGGGGAAGGTTCAGGCACTCGCCACAAAAATTGACAAAGGTATAAGTTCAAAGTCACTCACCACTCTCAATGTTAGAGTGGGTATTGGTCACCCGGATAGTCCCCTCTCACATGGCCTAGCAGCCGGGATGACACACGAATCAGCAAGGGGGCAGTCTCTGCCACAGACCTGTTTAAGTGTACAAAATCTCTGCCACAGACCTGTTTGAAGTTGAGCAATGGATAGTCCAGGAATCCTCTGCCACAGGATTTTAAAGTCACAAACTTCCAGCCTTACAGTTAAAGAGCCTTTAAGCCAATCCGGCGCACTGCAGGGCTTGTAGTGTAATGGATCCCTCCTTAATAAAGGTGCCAGGCCTCACCCGAGACAGCAGCACTTTGCCGGTCTCCTCCAGGGCAGATCCCCCCTGGTCTCCTTCATTAAGATGCTTCCTACCCATTTGGACGGACAGCTTGGGATCCCTTCTCTGGATATTGGCCCCAACCAGACTAGCTGGGCCTACTAGGTAGCGATGCAGCCTCGGGCCAAGGTGGCCCCGAGACCAGGACCACACACACACACCTCGCGCCCGGAGGGCTGCGGGGCGAGATGGGACCCCAATCAATGGCGTCTGCCCCTTAAGTATCCCCTCCCAGCAGGTACAGCGGGTTGACCACTCCCACTATACCACTGCCGAGGAAGGTAACTCAATGTATCATGATCTGACCGTGTTCCAACAGGTGCCTGAGGTGGGTAACGCCATCTACAGGCAAAAAGGGAAATAACTACCAGGCAAACCACGACTAAGACAGAGGCAAATCTCAAAGTAAATCAACCGTCTGAACACAACCACTGGCTCAGACATCCCTCTAAATTTAAATAGCGTCCCAACCATTTGGGATGGGCGCTACAAACGCATATAGCAGGACTGCGTTACATCCTAATTTCTAAACAGCAAGTAATGGTCTGCAGGCATCATTCTTATCATTTTCATGACTGTTCTCATATACCAACAGGTGGATCAGCAAACACATCAAGAAGTCCATCCGTTCCACCATCCTGAGCCTGGCCTGGCACCCCAACAATGTTCTGCTAGCAGCCGGTGGATGTGACTTCCAGTGCAGGTATAAGCTGAGCCACAGGACCCCCATTAACATACAGACCCTTGTGGGTGGGTGAAGTGGAGGACATTGGTATTGGGTGGATGAGGGGGAGGACATTGGTATTGGGTGGAAGAGGGGGGAGGACATTGGTATTGGGTGGATGGGGGGAGGACATTGGTATTGGGTGGAAGAGGGGGGAGGACATTGGTATTGGGTGGATAAGAGGGAGGATATTGGTATTGGGTGGATGAGGGGGGGGGACATTGGTATTGGGTGGATGAGGTGGAGGACATTGGTATTGGTTGGATGAGGGGGGGGGGACATTGGTATCGGGTGGATGAGGGGTGGGGGACATTGATATTGGGTGGATGGGGGGGGGGGGCATTGGTATTGGGTGGATGAGGGGGGGGACATTGTATCGGGTGGATGAGGGGGGGACATTGGTATTGGGTGGATGAGGTGGAGGACATTGGTATTGGGTGGATGAGGTGGGGGACATTGGTATTGGGTGGATGAGGGGGGTACATTGGTATCGGGTGGATGAGGGGTGGGGGACATTGGTATTGGGTGGATGGTGGGGGGGGACATTGGTGATGGGGGGGGACATTGGCATTGGGTGGATGAGGTGGAGGACATTGGTATTGGGTGGATGAGGGGGGGGAAAAATTGGTATTGGGTGGATGAGGTGGGGGACATTGGTATTGGGTGAATGAGGGGGGGGGGACATTGGTATCGGGTGGATGGGGGGGGAACATTGGTATTGGGTGGATGAGGTGGAGGACATTGGTATTGGGTGGATGAGGGGGGGGACATTGGTATCGGGTAGATGGGGGGGACATTGGTATTGGGTGGATGAGGGGGGAGGACATTGGTATCGAGTGGATGGGGGGGGACATTGGTATTGGGTGGATGGGGTGGGGGACATCGGTATTGGGTGGATGGGGTGTGGGACATTGGTATCGGGTGGATGGGGGGGGACATTGGTATTGGGTGGATGGGGTGGGGGACATTGGTATTGGGTGAATGAGGGGGGGACATTGGTATCGGGTGGATGGGGGGGGGACATTGGTATTGGGTGGATGAGGTGGAGGACATTGTATCGGTGGATGAGGGGGGGGGGAACATTGGTATTGGGTGGATGAGGTGGAGGACATTGTTATTGGGTGGATGAGGGGGGGGACATTGGTATTGGGTGGATGAGGGGGGGGAACATTGGTATTGGGTGGATGAGGTGGAGGACATTGGTATTGGGTGGATGAGGGGGGGGGACATTGGTATCGGGTGGATGAGGGGTGGGGGACATTTGTATTGGGTAGATGGGGGGGGGACATTGGTATTGGGTGGATGAGGGGGGGGACATTGGTATCGAGTGGATGGGGGGGGACATTGGTATTGGGTGGATGGGGTGGGGGACATTGGTATTGGGTGGATGGGGGGGGACCTTGGTATCAGGTGGATGAGGGGTGGGGGACATTGGTATTGGGTGGATGAGGGGGGGACATTGGTATCGGGTGGATGAGGGGTGGGGGACATTGGTATTGGGTGGATGAGGGGTGGGGGACATTGGTATTGGGTGGATGAGGGGTGGGGGACATTGGTATCGGGTGGATGAGGGGTGGGGGACATTGGTATCGGGTGGATAAGGGGTGGGGGACATTGGTATTGGGTGGATGAGGGGTGGGGGACATTGGTATCGGGTGGATGAGGGGTGGGGGACATTGGTATTGGGTGGATGAGGGGGGGACATTGGTATCGGGTGGTTGAGGGGTGGGGGACATTGGTATCGGGTGGATGAGGGGTGGGGGACATTGGTATTGGGTGGATGGGGGGGACCTTGGTATCAGGTGGATGAGGGGTGGGGGACATTGGTATTGGGTGGATGAGGGGGGGGACATTGGTATCGGGTGGATGAGGGGTGGGGGACATTGGTATTGGGTGGATGAGGGGTGGGGGACATTGGTATTGGGTGGATGAGGGGTGGGGGACATTGGTATCGGGTGGATGAGGGGTGGGGGACATTGGTATCGGGTGGAAGAGGGGTGGGGGACATTGGTATTGGGTGGATGAGGGGGGGGCATTGGTATCGGGTGGTTGAGGGGTGGGGGACATTGGTATTGGGTGGATGAGGGGTGGGGGACATTGGTATTGGGTGGATGAGGGGTGGGGGACATTGGTATCGGGTGGATGAGGGGTGGGGGACATTGGTATCGGGTGGATGAGGGGTGGGGGACATTGGTATCGGGTGGATGAGGGGTGGGGGACATTGGTATCGGGTGGATGAGGGGTGGGGGACATTGGTATCGGGTGGATGAGGGGTGGGGGACATTGGTATTGGGTGGATGAAGGGGGGGACATTGGTATCGGTGGATGAGGGGTGGGGGACATTGGTATCGGGTGGATGAGGGGTGGGGGACATTGGTATCGGGTGGATGAGGGGTGGGGGACATTGGTATTGGGTGGATGAGGGGTGGGGGACATTGGTATCGGGTGGATGAGGGGTGGGGGACATTGGTATTGGGTGGATGAGGGGGGGGACATTGGTATCGGGTGGTTGAGGGGTGGGGGACATTGGTATCGGGTGGATGAGGGGTGGGGGACATTGGTATCGGGTGGATGAGGGGTGGGGGACATTGGTATCGGGTGGATGAGGGGTGGGGGACATTGGTATTGGGTGGATGAGGGGGGGGACATTGGTATCGGGTGGTTGAGGGGTGGGGGACATTGGTATCGGGTGGATGAGGGGTGGGGGACATTGGTATTGGGTGGATGAGGGGGGGGACATTGGTATCGGGTGGTTGAGGGGTGGGGGACATTGGTATCGGGTGGATGAGGGGTGGGGGACATTGGTATCGGGTGGATGAGGGGTGGGGGACATTGGTATTGGGTGGATGAGGGGGGGGACATTGGTATCGGGTGGTTGAGGGGTGGGGGACATTGGTATTGGGTGGATGAGGGGTGGGGGACATTGGTATTGGGTGGATGAGGGGGGGGACATTGGTATCGGGTGGTTGAGGGGTGGGGGACATTGGTATCGGGTGGATGAGGGGTGGGGGACATTGGTATTGGGTGGATGAGGGGGGGGCATTGGTATCGGGTGGTTGAGGGGTGGGGGACATTGGTATTGGGTGGATGAGGGGTGGGGGACATTGGTATTGGGTGGATGAGGGGTGGGGGACATTGGTATCGGGTGGATGAGGGGTGGGGGACATTGGTATCGGGTGGATGAGGGGTGGGGGACATTGGTATCGGGTGGATGAGGGGTGGGGGACATTGGTATCGGGTGGATGAGGGGTGGGGGACATTGGTATCGGGTGGATGAGGGGTGGGGGACATTGGTATTGGGTGGATGAAGGGGGGGACATTGGTATCGGTGGATGAGGGGTGGGGGACATTGGTATCGGGTGGATGAGGGGTGGGGGACATTGGTATCGGGTGGATGAGGGGTGGGGGACATTGGTATTGGGTGGATGAGGGGTGGGGGACATTGGTATCGGGTGGATGAGGGGTGGGGGACATTGGTATTGGGTGGATGAGGGGGGGGACATTGGTATCGGGTGGTTGAGGGGTGGGGGACATTGGTATCGGGTGGATGAGGGGTGGGGGACATTGGTATCGGGTGGATGAGGGGTGGGGGACATTGGTATCGGGTGGATGAGGGGTGGGGGACATTGGTATTGGGTGGATGAGGGGGGGGACATTGGTATCGGGTGGTTGAGGGGTGGGGGACATTGGTATCGGGTGGATGAGGGGTGGGGGACATTGGTATTGGGTGGATGAGGGGGGGGACATTGGTATCGGGTGGTTGAGGGGTGGGGGACATTGGTATCGGGTGGATGAGGGGTGGGGGACATTGGTATCGGGTGGATGAGGGGTGGGGGACATTGGTATTGGGTGGATGAGGGGGGGGGACATTGGTATCGGGTGGTTGAGGGGTGGGGGACATTGGTATTGGGTGGATGAGGGGTGGGGGACATTGGTATTGGGTGGATGAGGGGGGGGACATTGGTATCGGGTGGTTGAGGGGTGGGGGACATTGGTATCGGGTGGATGAGGGGTGGGGGACATTGGTATTGGAGTGTTAATGGTTTCTTTCAGAGTTTTCTCGGCGTATGTGAAGGAAATTGAAGACAAGCCGAGCCCAACACTTTGGGGGACAAAGATGCCATTTGGGGAGCTCCTGTTTGAGAGAGGGAAAAGCGGAGGATGGGTGCACAGCGTATGCTTCTCCCCCACTGGTCAGTATCTGGCCTGGGTGGATCACAACAGTTGTGTCAATGTGGCCGACTCAACCCGAGACAAAACGTAAGTAACATAGAAGATCGACCACTGAATCCCATTCCTGAGCCCGTCTCATACTGTCCCTCCTGCACCACACTCTTCCCTGAGATGTCACCTACACTAGGGATGAGCCGAACACCCCCCCCCCCCCCCCGCACCAGAACCTGGGAACGGACCGAAAGTTTGCGTGAACTTTAGAACCCTATTAAATACAATGGACTTGAACGTTCAAAATCAAAAGTGCTAATTATAAAGGCTAATATGCAAGTTATTGTCCTAAAAAAGTGTTTGGGGACCCAGGTCCTGCCGCAGGGGACATGTATCAATGTAAACAAAAGTTTTAAAAACTGACGTTTTTCGGGAGCAGTGATTTTATTAATGCTTAAAGTGAAACAATAATAGTGAAATATTCCTTTAAATATCGTACCTGGGGGGTGTGTATAGTATGCCTGCGAAGTGGCGCGTGTTTCCCGTGTTTAGAACTGTCCCTGCACAAAGTGTCATTTCTAAAGGAAAAAAAGCCATTTAAAACTGCTTGCGGCTTTAATGTGGTCCCGGCAATATGGATGAATATCATTGAGAAAAATGGCATGGGTACCCCCCAACCCACGAACTACCAGCCCCTTTAGGTCTTGTATGGATATTAAGGGGAACCCCGCACACAAAATAAAAAAGGCCCTATATACTCTGAACAGCCGTATACAGGCGGTGCATACAAGACAGGGACTGTAGGTTTGTTCTTATGTAGAATCTGTTTGTAATTTTGAACAGGTACATTGTTGAAGTGTAGCTCCAGCCCAAAAATCTATTTTTAAGCTTTTTGGAAAACATAGGGAAGGGTTATCACTCCTGTAACATTTGTTTTGCTGTCTGTGCCCCTGTTCAGAACATTTCACCTCACTTTCCATCCCAATGACAAATGTTTTTTGAAAATTTGGGGTTTTTCTTGAAACAAGGATTGGTGATAAAGCATCAGTACAGAGGAGACACCTTTCTCCCATATTTATTCTTACAGGAGAGAATTTTCCTTCCTAGGGGTAGATTTCCTCTCACTTCCTGTTGTCTTCTTCCGTTTGCAAGGAGGAGTCGTTTGTAAGTTGGATGTTTGAAAGTAGGGGCCTGCCGTATATACTCTGCAGAAATTTGGCCCTTAGGCGTTGGTGTTGCCACAACACTGTGAGCCCTCACAGTTACTCTTGGTGGGCGCATGAATGGGCCCTGCTGTGAATTGTTAGATCAAGAATTGTAATTACATGCCATTGTTGAACAGGGGCTGAAAAATTGGGCCTTTGGTGGTGGTGGTGGTGCTACAACACTGCAATCCCTCACAGATACTCTAGTTGGAGCGCAGGAATGAGCCCTGCTGCAAAGTATTGCATAAAAAATTGTAATTACACGCGCTATCAGCATGATCATTGAGGAGGAAGAGGATAGTCACTCATTATAACAGGATAGTCACTCAGCATCAGCATAGGCAGTCTTGAAGGGATCTGACATTTCAAAAAAAATTACTCGGTTACATCAGCATCAGGTGCTTAGTAGCTGGTGGTGATCCAAGACCGATTAATTTTTATGAAGGTCAGTCGATCGACCCTGTGATCGGTTACAAATCCTCCAGCAGCACTGAATGTGCGTTCTGAAAGAACGCTGGATGCAGGACAGGTCAGTAGCTGAATTGCATACTGTGCAAGCTCTGGCCAGTGATCCATTCTCAAGACCCAGTAAGCCAGAGGATTTTCGGTGGGGAAGGTGTCCAAGTCTGACCTTGCCCCTAGGTATTCCTGCACCATGTAAACCAGACGCTGGCGATGGTTGCTCGAAGCGATCATACCTTGGGGCTGCGTACTAAAAAATTGTCTGAACGCATCGGTCAGATGGCCACCTTCTCCACCGCTCCTTCTTTGACTGAACGAAGCCTCAGCAACACGATGTCCAGGACCAGGAATTTGTAACCTCCCAGTCTCTGGGAACGCGTTTCACAAACCTTTCTGCAAGGCCTCCTGGAGATGTCTCATCCTCTGCTCCCTCTGCGACGGCAAGATAAGGTCCGCAACCTTACCCTTGTAACGTGGATCAAGGAGAGTGGCCAGCCAGTAATGGTCCCTCTCCTTGATCGCACGAATACGAGGATCCTTCCGCAGGCTTTGCAGGATCAGGGAGGCCATGCAGCGTAGGTTTGCTGAGGCATTCGGTGCAAAGTCCTCTGGGTCACTGAGGACGACATGATCTGCAGCCACCTCCTCCCAGCCACGTACAAGTCCATGGGAGTCTTGGGACTGTGATTGATCCCTTGAAGACTGCTGCTGATGCTGAGTGCCAGCCTCCACCTCCATGCTGACACAATCCTCCTCTTCCTGTGTGATAGCCGGGACAGCAGGAACACTGTCTGGATAAAGGGGGCCTTGAGAGGTAAGGAAGTCCTCCTCTTCCTCCCTCTGTTCTGCCTCAAGTGCCCTGTCCATTATTCAACGCAGCGTGTGCTCCAACAGGTGGACAAGAGGGACAGTGTCACTGATGCATGCACTGTCACTGCTCACCATCCTCGTGGCCTCCTCAAATGGTGCCAGGACAGTGCGTGCATCCCTGATCATGCCCCACTGGCGTGGTGAAAAAAACCCGAGCTCCCCTGACCCTGTCCTGGTGCCATATTGCAACAGATACTCATTGATGGCCCTCTGCTGCGTGTGCAGCCGCTGCAGCATGGCCAACGTAGAGTTCCACCTGGTAGGCATGTCACAGATTAGGCGGTTCTTGGGCAGGTTGTAATCCTTTTGCAGGTCAGCCAGCCGAGCACTGACTGCTTCAGGACCTCCTGTAAGCCTGGGTACCTGCCCAAGAACAGCTGCACCACCAAGTTAAGGACGTGAGTCACACAGGGCACATGGGTCAGTTGTCCCTGTCGGAGGGCGGAGAGGAGGTTGGTGCCATTGTCGCAAACCACCTTTCCTGGCTTAAGCTGGCGTGGCGTCAACCACCTCTCGGCCTGCCCCTGCAGAGCTGACAGAATCTCTGCCCCAGTGTGGCTCCTGTCCCCCAAGCACACCAGCGCAAGCACGGCATGGAATCTTTTTGCCTGCGTACTTGCGTAGCCCCTTGAACGCCTATGGAGCACCGCTGGTTCCGAGGACAAAGCACAGGAAGAGGCCATGGAGGAAGAAGAAGAGGAGGGGGTGGAGGAGAGAGGTGTGTCAGAATCACCAGTAGTAACATTTTGAAGGCGTGGTGGCGGAACAACCTCCAACACTACTGCACCTTGTCCTGCATCCTTCACAGCTGCCAAAATAGTGACCCAATGGGCCGTGAAAGAAAGGTAACGTCCCTGTCCATGCCTGCTGGACCATGAGTTAGCGGTAATATGCACCTTACCGCTGACCGCCCTGTCCAGCAAGGCCAAGACATTGCCTTCCACATGCCGGTAGAGAGCCGGAATCGCCTTCCGTGAGAAAAAGTGGCGTTTGAGAACCTGCCACTGAGGAACCGCACATTGCACAAACTCACGGAAGGGGGCCGAGTCTACCAACTGAAAAGGCAGCAGTTGAAGTTCTGGCATTTTAGCCAAGCTAGCATTCAACCGCTGGGCATATGGATGGCTGGGAGTGAACTTCTTTTGGCGGTGCAGCAGCTGGGGCAGGGAAATTTGCCTGCTAGAATCGGACGTCGGTGTACTGCTAGCAGAGTGGCCGCAAGTACTTGGCTGTGACACACCTAATTCTACACCTTCATTCCTCTCAGTGCATGTTTCAGAGAGGACTGAAGTTATAGTGGGGTTGGAGATCCCAGCTGATGCGGTGCAAGGAGAGGTCCGCTTTGTTCTTTGGTGTGGGTCTTTGAGGTAGGCTTGCCAACGAGCTGCATGGCAGGTCAACATATGTCTGGTCAGGCACATGTTTTGGCCACACCAGATACGCCTGAGACATATGTTGCAAATGGCAACTGTGCGATCTGATGCACACGTCTGGAAAAAGGCCCACACCAAAGAACTTTTGGAATAATGCGCAGAGACAGCAGCGCCCTGCACATGCGGAGCTCTGCGGTGTGATGCAGTTGGTGTGCTGCCCTTAAGTTGGCCCCTGGAGGGCATCCTGCCTCGTTGGAGATGTGCCTCCTCCTCCTCCTCCTCTCTCCTATCAGGCACCCACGTGGAGTCAGTGACCTCATCATCCCCTCCCTCCTCATCACCGGAGCAAATCTGGCAGTACGCTGCAGCTGGGGGAACATGACTGCCAGATAGCTGTCCTTGTTGGGCACCCCCTCTCTCTGGGCTCACGTTACTGCCGTCCTCCAGCTGGGTACCATCATCTGAGCCTTCAAAACGCTGGGCATCCTCCTGGAGCATGTACCCAACACTGTGCTCAAACAGTTCGGGGGACTCCTCAGGAGGACATGGTGGGGCTAGGGAAGGAGTGACTTATGCTATTGAGCCGAGGGAAGAGGCCCCTTTGGCAGCTGCTTTGCCAGACAAAGTACCCTGAGCCTGGGTGAGAGAGGATGAGGAGGATGAGGACGGCTTGATCATTCACTCTACCAAGTCTTGGGAATGTTGCAGATCAACATGGCCAGCTGCCGAAAAGAAGAACAAGCGTTTCCCAAGGCCACGTGCTGATGAGGATGCACCGTGTCCATGACCAGCAGCACTGTTGCCTCTAGACACAGAGCCTGCTTGCCCTCTTTTATTGCCTCGTGACTGTCTGCCTCTCCTTGTTTGCCTTCCAGACATACTAATGGCCTGCAGTGAGATGTAGCTGCACAAAGGTGGGATGTATGTATATATATATATATATATATATATATATATATATATAATGTAACATCAGGCAGGTAAAATCACCAGGTTGCATCTAGGATGGGAGATATACATATCCTAGATTCAGGCTTTATGCCAGTTTATACCACTAGGGGGAGTGCTGGGAGTCTTGCAGGGGAAGAGTTAATGAGCCGAGCTGAATCAAGTGGGCTCATTAGGGCCTCTACAAGAACTCCCAGCATGCTAAGGGAGATGCTCCATCCTGGAACCAGATCTGTGTGGATAGTCTGGGGAGTGTGATCTCTGTGCGGTGAGCCAAAGCCTGTGTGGTTATTACTTAGATCTTCTAAAAGCAGGGAGCTAGGGACTGGGGCAGCACAAGGCTGTACCCAGTTGTTAGTTAGGGACACCAACGTGTGTAGTGAGCGGTCAAGTTGACCAGGATTTATTTTCCTGTTTCTTTTGTTTTTGCTGTATTTTTTTGTCTGTATATAGTTCAAAAAAAATCACACCGTTTTGTTTTCTCCTACCACTGTCTGCTGTGCCTGTTTTTGTGTGGTGATTGGTGAACCCATCCAGGGGGTCACACACACCCGCTGCTGAGTTAACCCCCTCACAATATATATATACTGTATATATCTGTACTGATAATACAGCTTTCAGAATCAACTGCCTGCTGTGGTATTAGTATGGGAAAAGCAGCAATTGTCTTCAGTTAGTTTTAGGTGAAAACTGTGCAGAGGACACAGTACACTAACTGAAAATACTTGCAGCTCTCTGCCTGTGGTTTTATTATGAGAACACCACTATAATAGTCACTAGCTGTATTCAGGTGAGCTTTAGGTGAACGCTATGCAAAGCACACAGTACACTAAGTGAAACACTGACTGCAGCTAGCACAATCACCCGCCTGCCTGTCACAGTATAGAGAATAACAGGAACGGATCTAGCTAAACTGAATACAGTGTATAAATATATATACACAACACCTAGGATGCATATATATCCTCTACACACTGTAACTGCAGCTAACTGACTCGCCTGCCTGCTCTATCTAACTCAATATGACACTGTCTGTCTCTCTGTCTCTCTCTCTCTCTCTGTAATCTCTCATTAAACAACTCCAACACACTACACAAGGCTGCCAAGCCGGCGGCCTTAGAAAGTGTGCGGCGTGTACCTACTCCTCTGAGCCATGATTGGCCAAAGCCACCCTGCCTTTGGCCAATTACGGCTCTCCGTTCTTACCGCGCTGTGATTGGCCAAGCATGAGGGTCATAGTGCATACTTGGCCAATCATCAACCAGCAATGCACTGCGATGCCGCAGTGAATTATGGGCCGTGACGCACCACTCGAATTTGGCGCGAACGGCCCATAATGTTCGCTATTCGGCGAACAGCCGATGTTCGACTCGAACACGAAGCTCATCCCTACCCTACACCCCTCAGGGGGAGTGCCCTACCTGCACCGCACTCTTCCCTGAGGGGTCACCCTACACCCCCTAGGGGGAGTGCCCTTCCTGCACCACACTCTTCCCTGAGAGGTCACCCTACACCCCCCAGGGGGAGTGCCCTACCTGCACCACACTCTTCCCTGAGGGGTCACCCTACACCCCCTAGGGGGAGTGCCCTTCCTGCACCACACTCTTCCCTGAGAGGTCACCCTACACCCCCTAGGGGGAGTGCCCTTCCTGCACCACACTCTTCCCTGAGAGGTCACCCTACACCCCCCAGGGGGAGTGCCCTACCTGCACCACACTCTTCCCTGAGGTGTCACCCTACACCCCCCAGGGCGAGTGCCCTACCTGCACCACACTCTTCCCTGAGAACCCCTTTTCTGTTGACAGGCTTCTGCTTCCATCCAAGGTTTTCTCAATGTTCAGAGAGAACAACTTCCCCCCTGAACACAATTTGTATATATCTATTGGAGTGTCAGCTTTGGCGCCGAGCCCAGGCAGAGGATGTAACACCACCTGTTCACTGACTTTCCTGTCTTCTCTATTACAGAGTCACTGAGCTGCGGACAGACAAGCTTCCCTTCCTGTCACTTCTATTTGTGAATGAGACCCGGCTGGTGGCCGCGGTAAGACGATCCCTCCTGGCTGATGGAGGTTCTATTTTCATTGCTGGCCCTCCGGCAAAGCTCTGATCTTCTAATCACCAGACAAGGAATATATGGGACAGGAAGTCTCCTTTCCGGGGTCACCCTAATAACATTCCACCATCTTTGCTTCCACCAGGGCCATGACTGCACCCCCTATCTCTTCTCCTACTCGGGGCCCGGAGACATCCAGATAGTCAGCAGGATTGGAGCTCAGAAGCAGACCTCCAAGGCGGCCATGTCTGCCATGCAGCATTTCCGCAATTTGGACAAGAAGGCCGCTCAAGAGGACGATGGCTCCGACACCGACACCCTGCACCAAAACAGCATCAGGTGAGAATCAGCCAATCATCTGCAGGGAACACCGTGACAGGACTGCTGATTGGTGCCCCAGGCAACGCTTTTGTTTATGAGAGTTGAAAAGTTCACAAACTTCTTCAATATGTCTCAAACCTCACAAGTTTCCCGAATTTTACCGCCCTCCTGAAACATAACACCCCAACACTTATCTCCCGAATTCTACCGCCCTCCTAGACCCCAACACCCCAAAACCCCAAAACTTATCTCCCGAATTCTACCGCTCTCCCGGACCCCAACACTTATCTCCCGAATTCTACCGCCCTCCCGGAACCCAACACCCCAACACCCCAAAACCCCAACAATTATCTCCCGAATTCTACCGCCCTCCCGGACCACAACATCCCAACACTTATCTTCCGAATTCTACCGCCCCCCAGGACTCCAACACTTATCTCCCGAATTCTACCGCCCTCCCGGAACCCAACACCCCAAAACCCCAACACTTATCTCCCGAATTCTACCGCTCTCCCGGACCCCAACACCCCAACACTTATCTTCCGAATTCTACCGCCCTCCCGGAACCCAACACCCCAACACCCCAAAACCCCAACACTTATCTCCCGAATTCTACCGCTCTCCCGGACCCCAACACCCCAACACTTATCTCCCCAATTCTACCGCCCTCCCGGAACCCAACACCCCAACACCCCAAAACCCCAACACTTATCTCCCGAATTCTACCGCCCTCCCGGACCCCAACATCCCAACACTTATCTCCCGAATTCTACCGCCCTCCAAGACTCCAACACTTATCTCCCGAATTCTACCGCCCTCCCGGAACGCAACACCCCAACACCCCAAAACCCCAACACTTATCTCCCGAATTCTACCGCCCTCCCGGACCCCAACACCCCAACACTTATCTCCCGAATTCTACCGCCCTCCCGGACCCCAACACTTATCTCCCGAATTCTACCGCCCTCCCGGACCCCAACACCCCAACACTTATCTTCCGAATTCTACCGCCCTCCCGGACCCCAACACCCCAAAACCCCAACACTTATGTCCTGAATTCTACCGCCCTCCCGGACCCCAACAATTATCTCCCGAATTCTACCGCCCTCCAAGACCCCAACACCCCAACACTTATCTCCCAAATTCTACTGCCCTCCCAGACCCCAACACCCCAACACTTATCTCCCGAATTCTACTGCCCTCCCGGACCCCAACACCCCAAAACTTATCTCCCGATTTCTACCGCCCTCCCGGACCTCAACACCCCAACACTTATCTCCCGAATTCTACCGCCCTCCCGGACCCCATCACCCCAAAACCCCAACACTTATCTCCCGAATTCTACCGCCCTCCCGGACCCCATCACCCCAAAACCCCAACACTTATCTCCTGAATTCTATCGCCCTCCCAGACCCCAACACCCCAACACTTATCTCCCGAATTCTACCGCCCTCCCGGACCCCAACACCCTAAAACCCCAACATTTATCTCCCAAATTCTATCGCTCTCCTGGAACCTAACCTAACTCTTCCCTTCAATCTAACACCCCAAAACCCCAAAACACAACACTTATCTCCCGAATTCAACCGCTCTCCCGGAACCTAACTCTTCCCTTCAATCTAACACCCCAAAACCCCAACACTTATCTCCCGAATTGTACCGCAATCCCGGAACCTAACCTAACTCTTCCCTTCAATCTAACACCCCGAAACCCCAAAACCCCAACACTTATCTCCCGAATTCTACCGCTCTCCCGGAACCTAACCTAACTCTTCCCTTCAATCTAACACCCCGAAACCCCGAAACCCCAACACTTATCTCCCGAATTCTACCGCTTTTCCGGGACCTAACTCTTCCCTTCAATCTAACACCCCAAAACCCAACACTTATCTCCCGAATTCTACCGCCCTCCCGGAACCTAACCTAACTCTTCCCTTCAATCTAACACCCCAAAACCCAACACTTATCTCCCGAATTCTACCGCCCTCCCGGAACTTAACCTAACTCTTCCCTTCAATCTAACACCTCAACACCCCAAAACCCCAATACTTATCTCAGGAATGCATTACCTGTACTAAATGCCCTCCTCATCACACTATCACCTAAACCTAACCCTCCAGCCCTAACTCCTCAATGGAGTGACACCTCTTGTTTGTCTTTGTATGGGTTGTCACTCTGCTGTCTTCCTGCAGCCAGCTCCTGGCCCTGGACCGAGAAGGGGACGGCGATTTCTCCTTCAGCAGCAGTGGAATGGATGGATCTCTCGTGATTTGGGCCATGAAGGTGAGTGTGAGTTTCTGGTACTTTGTGGGTTAATAGACGGAGCAGCTGAAGGTCTTTCCTGTGTTTCAGACGTGAGCGCCCTCCAGCTTGCCCCGGGGTCAGTCTGAGGTCCTCCAGCAGCCACCACCTGACACCCTGGAGTGGACACAGAATGTCACACGGATTGTTGGCAGCAAGAAACTTCCGGAAGGTTCACATGTATACAAGTGACAAGGCTGCGTCATATCCCAAGTAGTCTGAGCGCGGCCTGAAATGTGACATCCTGGGGAACGCGGCCTGAAATGTGACATCCTGGGGAACGCGGCCTGAAATGTGACATCCTGGGGAACGCGGCCTGAAATGTGACATCCTGGGGAACGCGGCCTGAAATGTGACATCCTGGAGAACGCTGCCTAAAATGTAACATCCTGGGGAACGCGGCCTGAAATGTGACATCCTGTGTAATGACGAGCCAACAGATTACAGCCTGACCAACCTCTTCACTGGTGTCCTCTTAATTCATCAGGCCTCTTTATATTACATGTTGTACCCCGAATTATGTCCTATCCTCTACACTGTACCCCAAACTTACTGTTCACTGTACCCCAGAATACCTCAATATTGTACCATATCTTCAACAAGGCACCCATTCAGTAAATAATCCACAATAGGAACAATGAGGAGTTTATGTGTCATTGAGTCTCATGTCAGGACCCGGTGACCAGTATACGGTATATGACCAGAGTCTCATGTCAGGACTCGGTGACCAGTATACGGTATATGACCAGAGTCTCATGTCAGGACCCGGTGACCAGTATACGGTATATGACCAGAGTCTCATGTCAGGACTCGGTGACCAGTATACGGTATATGACCAGAGTCTCATGTCAGGACCCGGTGACCAGTATACGGTATATGACCAGAGTCTCATGTCAGGACCCAGTGACCAGTATACGGTATATGACCAGAGTCTCATGTCAGGACCCGGTGACCAGTATACGGTATATGACCAGAGTCTTATGTCAGGACCTGGTGACCAGTATACGGTATATGACCAGAGTCTCATGTCAGGACCTGGTGACCAGTATACGGTATATGACCAGAGTCTCATTGTGACCAGAGAGCAAGGAATAGGGGTAATTGGAGGGTCGGTAGGGCCCAGCTACATACTCCTTATTCCAGCGGCCGACTATACTGGACTGCCAGGTGTTACCATTCAAGTTTATGGAGAGAATTAGGGGCTATCTGGGTTTCAATAAAGAAAGGAGTTCCAGGTAGGGTAACCACATCATCCCTTTAATCCAGGACACATATGAATTACACGGGTTCTGAGGCTAATTTAATGCAGATAAGGCACCAAGTGCGTTTAATTACCACGTTAATCAGACACAGAACCCGTGTAATTAATGTGTGTCCTGGAATAAAGGGATGATGTGGCAACCCTAGTTCCAAGGTTTGTCTGAGGGTTGGGTTGGCGTTTCATGCTTTGGCTGGGGTTCCATGCTTTGGCTGAGACTTAGGTTGGGGTTCAAAGCTTTGGCTGGGGGTTGGGGATCCAAGCGTTGACTGAGGATTGGGTTGGAGTTCCAAGCTATGGCTGGGAGTTGGGGATCCAAGCTTTGACTTGGGGTTGGGGATCCAAGCTTTGACTGAGGATTGGGTTGGGGATCTAAGCTTTGACTGGGGGTTGGGGATCCAAGCTTTGACTGGGGGTTGGGGATCCAAGGTTTGACTGGGGGTTTGGGATCCAAGCTTTGACTGAGGATTGGGTTGGGGATCCAAGCTTTGACTGAGGATTTGGTTTGTGATCCAAGCTTTGACTGAGGATTGGGTTGGGGGTCCAAGCTTTGACTGAGGATTGGGGATCCGAGCTTTGGCTGGGGGTTGGGGATCCAAGCTTTGATTGAGGGTTGGGTTGGAGATCCAAGTTTTGACTGGAGGTTGGGGATCCAAGCTTTGACTGAGGATTGGGTTGGAGTTCCAAGCTTTGACTGAGGATTGGGTTGGAGTTCCAAGCTTTGGCTGGGGGTTGGGGATCCAAGCTTTGACTGAGGGTTGGGTTGGAGTTCTAAAGTTTTGGGCTGGGGGTTGGGAATCCAAGCTTTGGGCTGGGGGTTGGGTTGGAGTTCCAAGCTTTGGCTGGGGGTTGATTTGAAGTTCCAAGCTTTGGCTGAGGGTTGGGTTGGAGTTCCAAGCTTTGGGCTGGGGATCCAAGCATTGACTTGGGATTGGGTTGGAGTTCCAAGCTTTGGCTGAGGGTTGGGTTGGAGTTCCAAGCTTTGGCTGAGGGTTGGGTTGGAGTTCCAAGCTTTGGCTGAGGGTTGGGTTGGAGTTCCAAGCTTTGGGCTGGGGGTTGGGGATCCAAGCATTGACTGGGGATTGGGTTGGAGTTCCAAGCTTTGGCTGAGGGTTGGGTTGGAGTTCCAAGCTTTGGGCTTTGGGTTGGGTTGGAGTTCCAAGCTTTGACTGGGGATTGGGTTGGAGTTCCAAGCTTTGGGCTGGGGGTTGGGTTGGAGTTCCAAGCTTTGACTGGGGATTGGGTTGGAGTTCCAAGCTTTGACTGGGGGTTGGGTTGGAGTTCCAAGCTTTGACTGGGGGTTGGGTTGGAGTTCCAAGCTTTGGGCTGGGGGTTGGGTTGGAGTTCCAAGCTTTGACTGGGGATTGGGTTGGAGTTCCAAGCTTTGACTGGGGGTTGGGTTGGAGTTCCAAGCTTTGACTGGGGGTTGGGTTGGAGTTCCAAGCTTTGGGCTGGGGGTTGGGTTGGAGTTCCAAGCTTTGGGCTGGGGATTGGGTTGGAGTTCCAAGCTTTGGCTGGGGGTTGGGTTGGAGTTCCAAGCTTTGGCTGGGGGTTGGGGATCCAAGCATTGACTGGGGGTTGGGTTGGGGATTCTGTGACTGAACAGATGTGTGTTCCCAGGAATGTAGGAGTTCTAGGTTACATTTATAGTGATTTATACATTATACGTGTAGCACTACCCCCAATTAAGAGAGCTGCTGGTTTGTTTTGGGTCTGTACCCTAGCTATCAACCCCAAGAATCTGTCTCAAACCCTCCCTTGGCACAACTGGTCTGCAATTAGGTTGTGGAACCCAATGGCAATGGGATACACAATAATACTACACAACAGTAAAATGGTACATAAAATTGTTACCTTGTATAGCCACTGGTCCGGCAGGATAATATAGAGAACTCCACACAGTATTCTGCTTAACCACAAATCACGTTTAATTAGTGATAAAAATAGCAGAGTTAAACAGCTGTACAGTTGACTTGTGCAGGGCCCCGCAGAGGCAATATTATAACACAATCTAAATGCGCACTTTCTAAATAAGTGAAAAGGCCTACGCTCGTGAGCTCCCCTAATGGGCAATACTGTGCCCGTGTCCCGTCACTATCAATCCTAGTCAGGCCTGACTAAGTTCAATGTCCAGTTCCTTCAGTGGTAGGACCAGGGCTTTTTTTCCAGGGGGAACTTGGTGGAACTCAGTTCCACCACCTCTGGCTCAGACCCTTTAGTGCCTGCTCACCACAATCACTTGTAAACACAGAAGTCTGGTTTCTGTGTTTACATGTGACAGCTCTGCACTCTGTATGTAATGCAATCCTGGTATTTAATGCCCCTATAAGACCCTCCTACTGTTTTTGTGAAATTTTACTGAACACACCCACTATTTGATGTGGTTTGGAGGGTGTGTGTAGGGGGAGGGGTTTTGTGGGGCCGTGGTTAAGTTCCAGCACCTATTGTTTGAGAAAAAAGCCCTGGGTAGGAGTCTTCGCTAGCAAACGTTGGTGCACAACTGCACATAACATTTGTAATCCAAATGGGTATTAAAGGAAAGCAAACTAAACTTCCACAATGTTTGTGAATGAAACTCTATAGCGGTGCAATAGCCAACTTTAAGCCATGCGGCCTCCGTGAGATGCACTATGACCTGCCGTGTGGCGCACTTCTAATAATGGTGGGCCTTACAAAGTCACAGGCCTATATAAACAGTTAATGAAATCCGGGCAGGTGCCCTCTCACCAAAGTAGGCCTCGTCCCTCCGGTACGTCCCGCTGTCGGTACCTTGATCTCCGGTTCCTCTCACAGCCGCGGTGGATGTTGTTTGAAGGATGACTCCGGTCTCTGAGAAGCGCGAGCTGGTCACACAGAAAAGGATCCCTCTTTTAGCTGAATGATCCTCTGCTAAAGCTGTAGGCCCAGGCTTTAGGCCTAGTTGCTCCGGCAGCAGGCCTCACACAGACTTCCTGCTTGATTGAGAACAGAGAGAGCTAGCGTAGCCCCTCCCCTCCTTTAAGTAACCTCCCCCAGAAAGCTGTGCGAGAATGCAATGCACTTTGGGTAAGGTGACCAGATTTTTTAAATGAAATCCGGGGACATATTTATTTTTTTACTAGTAATGGTGGTAATCAACGACTCTCTGCCCGTCGCCGCCCGCCTCACAGCCTCTCAAGTCTTACTCTCCGGGCCCCGGCTACTACTGGGTGGGGAGTGGAGGAAGATCACTCTGCCAGGGAAGGCAAGTAGATAAGCAGGCAGGCGGCTGGCCGGGACTTGAGCCAAGGCAGAAGAACATGCGAGCGGAGCTGGATGGACATGCACCTGAAACTGAAGAAATATTCCCTCCACTCCGACCAGCACATGATCATCAGAAAGGGGCACAGATAATGGAAAAAAATACACCCCCCTAAGCCAGTAGGAGCAGCAGAGCGGGGGGGGGGGTGTGTAATTCATAATTTATTTATTTTTTATTCTGCACTGACTGTCTTTGAAATTGCCCCAGCCCCTGTTCAAATCCAATCTGGGGACAAGACTGGGGACAGACTTGGTCCGGGGACAGTGTCCTCAATCCGGGGACTGTCCCCTGAAACCGGGGATGTCTGGTCACCCTAACTTTGGGAGTACAGCTGCACTGTGGGTATCGTAGTCTATTAGATACCTAAGGCAATGGAGTCCCTTTCTCCCTGTACCATAAGTTCCACAATGCACCGTTCAATAAGGTAAACAACAGTTGCTGCAATCTCTTAAAGAGACTCCGGAGGGAGCTGAGGATATAGTCCTTTATAACACACTACAAATAGATACATCACTGGGGAAGTGGGCAAAGTTAGGAAATCTGGACAATAATGGGAGAGGGAAGATGAAGTGTCCCGGAGCTCCAGCCCCATCATTACTGAACTTCTTCTGACAAAACTTTCCATTTGTCAGACGTGATCACAGAGACACCATCATTGATGGAAATGGTCCATCAGATCCCCTGGGTTATAGTGCCATCTGCAGGTGCAGGGTGCTAAATGCAGGTAAACCAGCAACCAAGTGACAGTTCCGTATAATAACCTAACCTCACAGATGAAAAAAGGTAAGGACCTACTTCTTTGTGACAGACCCAACCAGGACAGGGGCTTTTGGAGAGGACTAGGGGAAAGCCTCCTACCCACTGAATATGGGCCATAAAGAGAGAAGATCATTCTCTAATGTTGGTCAACAATGTGATGAATGCTAAGAGTGAGACTTGGATTAATTCTCTGAATAAGGATAATAAAGCTTCCCTTCTGGATTGGATGGAAAGGTGTAATATTAATCTTGTACAGGTTAATGGTCAGAGGGAATATGGTGGTCCTCCTGCAGACTAGGTTGGAGAGGGAATATGGGGCATGGGGTGGGGGGAATGGTTTGGGAATGAAGTGGGGTAGGGGGAATGGGTTGGGAATGAAGTGGGGTGGGGAAGGAATTGAGTGGGAATGAAGTGGGGTAGGGAAGGAATGGAGTGGGAATGAAGAGGGTGGGGGGGGAGTGGGGTAGGAATGAAGTGGGGTGAATGGGGTGGGAATGAAGTGGGGTGGGGGGAATGGGTTGGGAATGAAGTGGGGGGAAGGAATTGAGTGGGAATGAAGTGGGGTGGGAATGAAGAGGGGTAGGGGGAAATGGGTTGGGAATGAAGTGGGGTGGGGAAGGAATGGAGTGGGAATGCAGTAGGGTGGGGAAGGAATGGGGTGGGAATGAAGTGGGGTGGGGGGAATGGGGTGGGAATGAAGAGGGGTAGGGGGAATGAAGTGGGGTGGGGGGAATGGGGTGGGAATGAAGTGGAGTGGAGTACTTTGTATTCGGGGTTGTAGGTGCCGAATGAACTGGTCACCTAGGTGGGAATGAAGAGGGGTGGGGGGAATGGGGTGGGAATGAAGTGGGGTGAGGGGAATGGGGTGGGAATGAAATGGGGTGGGGAAGGAATGGAGTGGGAATGAAGTGGGGTGGGAATGAAAAGGGGTGGGGGGAATGGGGTGGGAATGAAGTGGGGTGGGAATGAAGTGGGGTTTTTTGGGAATGGCATGGTAATGAAGTGGGGTGAATGAAGTGGGGTTTTTTGGGAATGGCATGGGAATGAAGTGGGGTGGGGGGAACGGGGTGGGAATGAAGTGGGGTGGGAATGAAGTGGGGTGGGGGGAATGGGTTGGGAATGAAGTGGGGTGGGGGGGAATGGGTTGGGAATGAAGTGGGGTGGGGGGATTGGGATGGGAATGAAGTGGGGTGGGGTGGGAACGGGTTGGGAATGAAGTGGGGTGGGGGGGAATGGGTTGGGAATGAAGTGGGGTGGGGGAATGGATTGGGAATGAAGTGGGGTGGGGGGGAATGGGGTGGGAATGAAGTGGGGTGGGGGGGGGGAATGGGGTGGAAATGAAGTGGGGTGGGAATGAAGTGGGGTGGGGGGAATGGGATGGGAATGAAGTGGGGTGGGGGGAATGGGATGGGAATGAAGTGGGGTGGGGGGGAATGGGTTGGGAATGAAGTGGGGTGGGGGGAATGGGATGGGAATGAAGTGGGGTCGGGGGGAATGGGTTGGGAATGAAGTGGGGTGGGGGGAATAAAGTGGGGTGGGGGGAACTAGGTGGGAATGAAGTGGGGTAGGGGGAATGGGATGGGAATGAAGTGGGGTGGGGTGGGGTGGGGGGGAATGAAGTGGGGTGGGGGGGGAATGGGATGGGAATGAAGTGGGGTGGGTGGGGTTAATGGGATGGGAATGAAGTGGGGTGGGGGGAATGGGTTGGGAATGAAGTAGGGTGGGGGAATGGGTTGGGAATGAAGTGGGGTGGGGGAATGGGATGGGAATGAAGTGGGGTGGGGGGAATGGGGTGGGAATGAAGTGGGGTGTGGGGAATGGGTTGGGAATGAAGTGGGGTGGGGAGAATGGGATGGGAATGAAGTGGGGTGCAGGGGAATGGGTTGGGAATGAAGTGGGGTGGGGGGAATAAAGTGGGGTGGGGGGAATGGGGTGGGAATGAAGTGGGGTAGGGGGGATGGAATGGGAATGAAGTGGGGTGGGGTGGGGGGGAATGGGGTGGGAATGAAGTGGGTGGGGGGGGGAATGGGATGGGAATGAAGTGGGGTGGGGGGAAATGGGATGGGAATGAAGTGGGGTGGGGGGAATGGGTTGGGAATGAAGTGGGGTGGGGGGGAATGGGTTGGGAATGAAGTGGGGTGGGGGGGAATGGGGTGGGAATGAAGTGGGGTGGGAATGAAGTGGGGTGGGGAGGAATGGGTTGGGAGTGAAGTGGGGTGGGGGGGAATGGGGTGGGAATGAAGTGGGGGGAATAAAGTGGGGTGGGGGGAATGGGTTGGGAATGAAGTGGGGTGGGGGGAATGGGGTGGGAATGAAGTGGGGTGGGGGGAATGGGTTGGGAATGAAGTGGGGTGGGAATGAAGTGGGGTGGGGAGAATGGGTTGGGAATGAAGTGGGGTGGGGGGAATGGGGTGGGAATGAATTGGGGTGGGGGGAATGGGTTGGGAATGAAGTGGGGTGGGGGGAATGGGGTGGGAATGAAGTGGGGTGGGGTGGGGGGAATGGGATGGGAATGAAGTGGGGTGGGGGAATGGGGTGGGAATGGAGTGGGGTGGGAATGAAGTGGGGTGGGGTGGGGGGGAATGGGATGGGAATGAAGTGGGGGGGAATGGGATGGGAATGAAGTGGGGTGGGGGAATGGGTTAGGAATGAAGTGGGGTGGGGGGAATGGGGTGGGAATGAAGTGGGGTGGGGTGGGGGGGGAATGGGATGGGAATGAAGTGAGGTGGGGGAATAGGTTGGGAATGAAGTGGGGTGGGAATGAAGTGGGGTGGGGTGGGGGGGGAATGGGATGGGAATGAAGTGGGGTGGGGGAATGGGGTGGGAATGAAGTGGGGTGGGGGAATGGGTTGGGAATGAAGTGGGGTGGGAATGAAGTGGGGTGGGGGGAATGGGATGGGAATGAAGTGGGGTGGGGGGAATGGGGTGGGAATGAAGTGGGGTGGGGTGGGGGGAATGGGATGGGAATGAAGTGGGGTGGGGGGAATGGGTTGGGAATGGAGTGGGGTGGGGGGAATGGGTTGGGAATGAAGTGGGGTGGGAATGAAGTGGGGTGGGGGGGAATGGGTTGGGAATGAAGTGGGGTGGGGAGAATGGGTTGGGAATGAAGTGGGGTGGGGGGAATGGGGTGGGAATGAATTGGGGTGGGGGGAATGGGTTGGGAATGAAGTGGGGTGGGGGGAATGGGGTGGGAATGAATTGGGGTGGGGGGAATGGGTTGGGAATGAAGTGGGGTGGGGGGAATGGGGTGGGAATGAAGTGGGGTGGGAATGAAGTGGGGTGGGGTGGGGGGAATGGGATGGGAATGAAGTGGGGTGGGGGGAATGGGGTGGGAATGAAGTGGGGTGGGAATGAAGTGGGGTGGGGTGGGGGGGAATGGGATGGGAATGAAGTGGGGTGGGGGAAATGGGTTAGGAATGAAGTGGGGTGGGGGGAATGGGGTGGGAATGAAGTGGGGTGGGAATGAAGTGGGGTGGGGTGGGGGGGAATGAGATGGGAATGAAGTGAGGTGGGGGGAATGGGTGGGAATGAAGTGGGGTGGGAATGAAGTGGGGTGGGGTGGGGGGGAATGGGATGGGAATGAAGTGGGGTGGGGGGAATGGGGTGGGAATGAAGTGGGGTGGGGGGAATGGGTTGGGAATGAAGTGGGGTGGGAATGAAGTGGGGTGGGGTGGGGGGAATGGGCTGGGAATGAAGTGGGGTGGGGGGAATGGGGTGGGAATGAAGTGGGGTGGGGGGAAAGGGATGGGAATGAAGTGGGGTGGGGGGGAATGGGTTGGGAATGAAGTGGGGTGGGGGGAATGGGTTGGGAATGAAGTGGGGTGGGGGGAATGGGGTGGGAATGAAGTGGGGTGGGAATGAAGTGGAGTGGGGGGAATGGGATGGGAATGAAGTGGGGTGGGAATGAAGTGGGGTGGGGGGAATGGGTTGGGAATGAAGTGGGGTGGGGGGGAATGGGATGGGAATGAAGTGGGGTGGGGGGAATGGGGTGGGAATGAAGTGGGGTGGAGGGGAATGGGGTGGGAATGAAGTGGGGTGGGGGGAATGGGTTGGGAATGAAGTGGGGTGGGGGGGAATGGGATGGGAATGAAGTGGGGTGGGGGGGAATGGGTTGGGAATGAAGTGGGGTGGGGGGGGAATGGGGTGGGAATGAAGTGGGGTGGGGGGAATGGGTTGGGAATGAAGTGGGGTGGAGGGGAATGGGGGGGGGAATGAAGTGGGGTGGGGGGGGGAATGGGGTGGGAATGAAGTGGGGTGGGGGGGAATGGGATGGGAATGAAGTGGGGTGGGGGGGAATGGGTTGGGAATGAAGTGGGGTGGGGGGGAATGGGTTGGGAATGAAGTGGGGTGGGGGGGAATGGGTTGGGAATGAAGTGGGGTGGGGGGGAATGGGGTGGGAATCAAGTGGGGTGGGGGGAATGGGTTGGGAATGAAGTGGGGTGGGGGGGAATGGGATGGGAATGAAGTGGGGTGGGGGGGAATGGGTTGGGAATGAAGTGGGGTGGGGGGGGAATGGGTTGGGAATGAAGTGGGGTGGGGGGGAAGGGGGTGGGAATCAAGTGGGGTGGGGGGAATGGGTTGGGAATGAAGTGGGGTGGGGGGAATGGGATGGGAATGAAGTGGGGTGGGGGGGAATGGGATGGGAATGAAGTGGGGTGGGGGGGGAATGGGTTGGGAATGAAGTGGGGTGGGGGGGAATGGGTTGGGAATGAAGTGGGGTGGGGGGGAATGGGGTGGGAATCAAGTGGGGTGGGGGGAATGGGGTGGGAATCAAGTGGGGTGGGGGGAATGGGTTGGGAATGAAGTGGGGTGGGGGGGAATGGGATGGGAATGAAGTGGGGTGGGGGGGAATGGGGTGGGAATGAAGTGGGGTGGGGGGAATGGGTTGGGAATGAAGTGGGGTGGGGGGAATGGGGTGGGAATGAAGTGGGGTGGGGGGAATGGGGTGGGAATGAAGTGGGGTGGGGGGAATGGGTTGGGAATGAAGTGGGGTGGGGGGGAATGAGTTGGGAATGAAGTGGGGTGGGGGGAATGGGATGGGAATGAAGTGGGTCGGGGGGAATGGGTTGGGAATGAAGTGGGGTGGGGGGAATGGGGTGGGAATGAAGTGGGGTAGGGGGAATGGGATGGGAATGAAGTGGGGTGGGGTGGGGGGGAATGGGGTGGGAATGAAGTGGGGTGGGGGGGAATGGGATGGGAATGAAGTGGGGTGGGTGGGGGGAATGGGATGGGAATGAAGTGGGGTGGGGGGAATGGGTTGGGAATGAAGTAGGGTGGGGGAATGGGTTGGGAATGAAGTGGGGTGGGGGAATGGGATGGGAATGAAGTGGGGTGGAGGGAATGGGTTGGGAATGAAGTGGGGTGGGGGGAATGGGGTGGGAATGAAGTGGGGTGGGGGAATGGGTTGGGAATGAAGTGGGGTGGGGGGAATGAAGTGCGGTGGGGGGGAATGGGGTGGGAATGAAGTGGGGTGGGGGGGAATGGGGTGGGAATGAAGTGGGGTTGGGGGAATGGGTTGGGAATGAAGTGGGGTGGAGGGGAATGGGGTGGGAATGAAGTGGGGTGGGGGGAATGGGTTGGGAATGAAGTGGGGTGGGGGGGAATGGGGTGGGAATGAAGTGGGGTGGGGGGAATGGGTTGGGAATGAAGTGGGGTGGGAATGAAGTGGGGTGGGGGGGGAATGGGGTGGGAATGAAGTGGGGTGGGGGGAATGGGTTGGGAATGAAGTGGGGTGGGAATGAAGTGGGGTGGGGGGGAATGGGGTGGGAATGAAGTGGGGTGGGGGGGAATGGGTTGGGAATGAAGTGGGGTGGGGTGGGGGGAATGGGGTGGGAATGAAGTGGGGTGGGGTGGGGGGGAATGGGGTGGGAATGAAGTGGGGTGGGGGGAATGGGTTGGGAATGAAGTGGGGTGGAGGGGAATGGGGTGGGAATGAAGTGGGGTGGGGGGGAATGGGGTGGGAATCAAGTGGGGTGGGGGGAATGGGTTGGGAATGAAGTGGGGTGGGGGGAATGGGTTGGGAATGAAGTGGGGTGGGGGGAATGGGTTGGGAATGAAGTGGGGTGGGGGGAATGGGATGGGAATGAAGTGGGGTGGGGGGGAATGAGTTGGGAATGAAGTGGGGTGGGGGGAATGGGTTGGGAATGAAGTGGGTCGGGGGGAATGGGTTGGGAATGAAGTGGGGTGGGGGGAATGGGGTGGGAATGAAGTGGGGTAGGGGGAATGGGATGGGAATGAAGTGGGGTGGGGTGGGGTGGGGGGGAATGGGGTGGGAATGAAGTGGGGTGGGGGGGAATGGGATGGGAATGAAGTGGGGTGGGTGGGGGGAATGGGATGGGAATGAAGTGGGGTGGGGGGAATGGGTTGGGAATGAAGTAGGGTGGGGGAATGGGTTGGGAATGAAGTGGGGTGGGGGAATGGGATGGGAATGAAGTGGGGTGGAGGGAATGGGTTGGGAATGAAGTGGGGTGGGGGGAATGGGGTGGGAATGAAGTGGGGTGGGGGGAATGGGTTGGGAATGAAGTGGGGTGGGGGGAATGAAGTGGGGTGGGGGGGAATGGGGTGGGAATGAAGTGGGGTGGGGGGAATGGGGTGGGAATGAAGTGGGGTGTGGGAATGGGTTGGGAATGAAGTGGGGTGGAGGGGAATGGGGTGGGAATGAAGTGGGGTGGGGGGAATGGGTTGGGAATGAAGTGGGGTGGGGGGGAATGGGGTGGGAATGAAGTGGGGTGGGGGGAATGGGTTGGGAATGAAGTGGGGTGGGAATGAAGTGGGGTGGGGGGGGGAATGGGGTGGGAATGAAGTGGGGTGGGGGGAATGGGTTGGGAATGAAGTGGGGTGGGAATGAAGTGGGGTGGGGGGGAATGGGGTGGGAATGAAGTGGGGTGGGGGGGAATGGGGTGGGAATGAAGTGGGGTGGGGTGGGGGGGGAATGGGGTGGGAATGAAGTGGGGTGGGGGGAATGGGTTGGGAATGAAGTGGGGTGGGGGGAATGGGGTGGGAATCAAGTGGGGTGGGGGGAATGGGTTGGGAATGAAGTGGGGTGGGGGGAATGGGATGGGAATGAAGTGGGGTGGGGGGGAATGGGTTGGGAATGAAGTGGGGTGGGGGGGAATGGGTTGGGAATGAAGTGGGGTGGGGGGGAATGGGGTGGGAATGAAGTGGGGTGGGGGGAATGGGTTGGGAATGAAGTGGGGTGGAGGGGAATGGGGTGGGAATGAAGTGGGGTGGGGGGGAATGGGGTGGGAATCAAGTGGGGTGGGGGGAATGGGTTGGGAATGAAGTGGGGTGGGGGGGAATGGGATGGGAATGAAGTGGGGTGGGGGGGAATGGGTTGGGAATGAAGTGGGGTGGGGGGGGAATGGGGTGGGAATGAAGTGGGGTGGGGGGAATGGGTTGGGAATGAAGTGGGGTGGAGGGGAATGGGGTGGGAATGAAGTGGGGTGGGGGGGAATGGGGTGGGAATGAAGTGGGGTGGGGGGGAATGGGTTGGGAAT
The DNA here is from genome assembly GCA_029206835.1 of Rana muscosa. Taxonomy (NCBI): domain Eukaryota; kingdom Metazoa; phylum Chordata; class Amphibia; order Anura; family Ranidae; genus Rana; species Rana muscosa. The sequence goes on from CM055128.1 coordinate 334,052,182, forward strand.
GAAGTGGGGTGGAGGGGAATGGGGTGGGAATGAAGTGGGGTGGGGGGGAATGGGGTGGGAATCAAGTGGGGTGGGGGGAATGGGTTGGGAATGAAGTGGGGTGGGGGGGAATGGGATGGGAATGAAGTGGGGTGGGGGGGAATGGGTTGGGAATGAAGTGGGGTGGGGGGGAATGGGGTGGGAATGAAGTGGGGTGGGGGGAATGGGTTGGGAATGAAGTGGGGTGGAGGGGAATGGGGTGGGAATGAAGTGGGGTGGGGGGGAATGGGGTGGGAATGAAGTGGGGTGGGGGGGAATGGGATGGGAATGAAGTGGGGTGGGGGGGAATGGGTTGGGAATGAAGTGGGGTGGGGGGGAATGGGTTGGGAATGAAGTGGGGTGGGGGGGAATGGGGTGGGAATCAAGTGGGGTGGGGGGAATGGGTTGGGAATGAAGTGGGGTGGGGGGGAATGGGATGGGAATGAAGTGGGGTGGGGGGGAATGGGTTGGGAATGAAGTGGGGTGGGGGGAATGGGATGGGAATGAAGTGGGGTGGGGGGGAATGGGATGGGAATGAAGTGGGGTGGGGGGGAATGGGTTGGGAATGAAGTGGGGTGGGGGGGGAATGGGTTGGGAATGAAGTGGGGTGGGGGGGAATGGGGTGGGAATCAAGTGGGGTGGGGGGAATGGGGTGGGGGGAATGGGTTGGGAATGAAGTGGGGTGGGGGGAATGGGATGGGAATGAAGTGGGTCGGGGGGAATGGGTTGGGAATGAAGTGGGGTGGGGGGAATGGGGTGGGAATGAAGTGGGGTAGGGGGAATGGGATGGGAATGAAGTGGGGTGGGGTGGGGGGGAATGGGGTGGGAATGAAGTGGGGTGGGGGGGAATGGGATGGGAATGAAGTGGGGTGGGTGGGGGGAATGGGATGGGAATGAAGTGGGGTGGGGGGAATGGGTTGGGAATGAAGTAGGGTGGGGGAATGGGTTGGGAATGAAGTGGGGTGGGGGAATGGGATGGGAATGAAGTGGGGTGGAGGGAATGGGTTGGGAATGAAGTGGGGTGGGGGGAATGGGGTGGGAATGAAGTGGGGTGGGGGAATGGGTTGGGAATGAAGTGGGGTAGGGGGAATGGGATGGGAATGAAGTGGGGTGGGTGGGGGGAATGGGATGGGAATGAAGTGGGGTGGGGGGAATGGGTTGGGAATGAAGTAGGGTGGGGGAATGGGTTGGGAATGAAGTGGGGTGGGGGAATGGGATGGGAATGAAGTGGGGTGGAGGGAATGGGTTGGGAATGAAGTGGGGTGGGGGGAATGGGTTGGGAATGAAGTGGGGTGGGGGGAATGAAGTGGGGTGGGGGGGGAATGGGGTGGGAATGAAGTGGGGTGGGGGGAATGGGTTGGGAATGAAGTGGGGTGGAGGGGAATGGGGTGGGAATGAAGTGGGGTGGGGGGGAATGGGGTGGGAATGAAGTGGGGTGGGGGGAATGGGTTGGGAATGAAGTGGGGTGGGGGGGAATGGGGTGGGAATGAAGTGGGGTGGGGGGAATGGGTTGGGAATGAAGTGGGGTGGGAATGAAGTGGGGTGGGGGGGAATGGGGTGGGAATGAAGTGGGGTGGGGTGGGGGGGAATGGGATGGGAATGAAGTGGGGTGGGGGAAATGGGTTAGGAATGAAGTGGGGTGGGGGGAATGGGGTGGGAATGAAGTGGGGTGGGAATGAAGTGGGGTGGGGTGGGGGGGAATGAGATGGGAATGAAGTGAGGTGGGGGGAATGGGTGGGAATGAAGTGGGGTGGGAATGAAGTGGGGTGGGGTGGGGGGGAATGGGATGGGAATGAAGTGGGGTGGGGGGAATGGGGTGGGAATGAAGTGGGGTGGGGGGAATGGGTTGGGAATGAAGTGGGGTGGGAATGAAGTGGGGTGGGGTGGGGGGAATGGGCTGGGAATGAAGTGGGGTGGGGGGGAATGGGGTGGGAATGAAGTGGGGTGGGGGGAAAGGGATGGGAATGAAGTGGGGTGGGGGGGAATGGGTTGGGAATGAAGTGGGGTGGGGGGAATGGGTTGGGAATGAAGTGGGGTGGGGGGAATGGGGTGGGAATGAAGTGGGGTGGGAATGAAGTGGAGTGGGGGGAATGGGATGGGAATGAAGTGGGGTGGGAATGAAGTGGGGTGGGGGGAATGGGTTGGGAATGAAGTGGGGTGGGGGGGGGGAATGGGATGGGAATGAAGTGGGGTGGGGGGAATGGGGTGGGAATGAAGTGGGGTGGAGGGGAATGGGGTGGGAATGAAGTGGGGTGGGGGGAATGGGTTGGGAATGAAGTGGGGTGGGGGGGAATGGGATGGGAATGAAGTGGGGTGGGGGGGAATGGGTTGGGAATGAAGTGGGGTGGGGGGGAATGGGGTGGGAATGAAGTGGGGTGGAGGGGAATGGGGTGGGAATGAAGTGGGGTGGGGGGAATGGGGTGGGAATGAAGTGGGGTGGGGGAATGGGTTGGGAATGAAGTGGGGTGGGGGAATGGGGTGGGAATAAAGTGGGGTGGGGGAATGGGTTGGGAATGAAGTGGGGTGGGAATGAAGTGGGAATGAAGTGGGGTGGGGGGAATGGGGTGGGAATGAAGTGGGGTGGGGGGAATGGGTTGGGAATGAAGTGGGGTGGGGGGAAATGGGGTGGGAATGAAGTGGGGTGGGGGGAATGGGTTGGAAATGAAGTGGGGTGGGGGGAATGGGGTGGGAATGAAGTGGGGTGGGGGGGAATGGGGTGGGAATGAAGTGGGGTGGGGGGAATGGGTTGGGAATGAAGTGGGGTGGAGGGGAATGGGGTGGGAATGAAGTGGGGTGGGGGGAATGGGTTGGGAATGAAGTGGGGTGGGGGGGAATGGGGTGGGAATGAAGTGGGGTGGGGGGAATGGGTTGGGAATTAAGTGGGGTGGGGGGAATGGGGTGGGAATGAAGTGGGGTGGGGGGAATGGGTTGGGAATGAAGTGGGGTGGAGGGGAATGGGGTGGGAATGAAGTGGGGTGGGGGGAATGGGTTGGGAATGAAGTGGGGTGGGGGGAATGGGATGGGAATGAAGTGGGGTGGGGGGGAATGAGTTGGGAATGAAGTGGGGTGGGGGGAATGGGATGGGAATGAAGTGGGGTCGGGGGGAATGGGTTGGGAATGAAGTGGGGTGGGGGGAATGGGGTGGGAATGAAGTGGGGTAGGGGAATGGGATGGGAATGAAGTGGGGTGGGGTGGGGGGGATGGGGTGGGAATGAAGTGGGGTGGGGGGGGAATGGGATGGGAATGAAGTGGGGTGGGTGGGGGGAATGGGATGGGAATGAAGTGGGGTGGGGGGAATGGGTTGGGAATGAAGTAGGGTGGGGGAATGGGTTGGGAATGAAGTGGGGTGGGGGAATGGGATGGGAATGAAGTGGGGTGGGGGGAATGGGGTGGGAATGAAGTGGGGTGGGGGGGAATGGGGTGGGAATGAAGTGGGGTGTGGGGAATGGGTTGGGAATGAAGTGGGGTGGGGAGAATGGGATGGGAATGAAGTGGGGTGCAGGGGAATGGGTTGGGAATGAAGTGGGCTGGGGGGAATAAAGTGGGGTGGGGGGAATGGGGTGGGAATGAAGTGGGGTAGGGGGGATGGGATGGGAATGAAGTGGGGTGGGGTGGGGGGGAATGGGGTGGGAATGAAGTGGGGTGGGGGAGAATGGGATGGGAATGAAGTGGGGTGGGGTGGGGGGGAATGGGATGGGAATGAAGTGGGGTGGGGGGAATGGGTTGGGAATGAAGTGGGGTGGGGAAATGGGTTGGAATGAAGTGGGGTGGGGGGGAATGGGGTGGGAATGAAGTGGGGTGGGGGGAATGGGTTGGGAATGAAGTGGGGTGGGAATGAAGTGGGGTGGGGGGAATGGGTTGGGAATGAAGTGGGGTGGGGGGAATGGGGTGGGAATGAAGTGGGGTGGGGGGAATGGGTTGGGAATGAAGTGGGGTGGGAATGAAGTGGGGTGGGGGGGAATGGGTTGGGAATGAAGTGGGGTGGGGGGAATGGGTTGGGAATGAAGTGGGGTGGGAATGAAGTGGGGTGGGGGGAATGGGTTGGGAATGAAGTGGGGTGGAGGGGAATGGGGTGGGAATGAAGTGGGGTGGGGGGAATGGGTTGGGAATGAAGTGGGGTGGGGGAATGGGGTGGGAATGAAGTGGGGTGGGGGGGAATGGGGTGGGAATGAAGTGGGGTGGGGGGAATGGGTTGGGAATGAAGTGGGGTGGGGGAATGGGGTGGGAATGAAGTGGGGTGGTGGGAATGGGTTGGGAATGAAGTGGGGTGGAGGGAATGGGTTGGGAATGAAGTGGGGTGGGGGGGGAATGGGGTGGGAATGAAGTGGGGTGGGGGGAATGGGTTGGGAATGAAGTGGGGTGGGGGGAATGAAGTGGGGTGGGGGGGAATGGGGTGGGAATGAAGTGGGGTGGGGGAATGGGTTGGGAATGAAGTGGGGTGGAGGGGAATGGGGTGGGAATGAAGTGGGGTGGGGGGGAATGGGGTGGGAATGAAGTGGGGTGGGGGGAATGGGTTGGGAATGAAGTGGGGTGGGGGGAATGGGGTGGGAATGAAGTGGGGTGGGGGGAATGGGTTGGGAATGAAGTGGGTGGGAATGAAGTGGGGTGGGGGGGAATGGGGTGGGAATGAAGTGGGGTGGGGGGAATGGGTTGGGAATGAAGTGGGGTGGGAATGAAGTGGGGTGGGGGGGAATGGGGTGGGAATGAAGTGGGGTGGGGGGAATGGGTTGGGAATGAAGTGGGGTGGAGGGGAATGGGGTGGGAATCAAGTGGGGTGGGGGGAATGGGTTGGGAATGAAGTGGGGTGGGGGGGAATGGGTTGGGAATGAAGTGGGGTGGGGGGGAATGGGTTGGAATGAAGTGGGGTGGGGGGAATGGGGTGGGAATCAAGTGGGGTGGGGGGAATGGGTTGGGAATGAAGTGGGGTGGAGGGAATGGGTTGGGAATGAAGTGGGGTGGGGGGGAATGGGGTGGGAATGAAGTGGGGTGGGGGGGAATGGGGTGGGAATGAAGTGGGGTGGTGGGAATGGGTTGGGAATGAAGTGGGGTGGAGGGAATGGGTTGGGAATGAAGTGGGGTGGGGGGGAATGGGGTGGGAATGAAGTGGGGTGGGGGGAATGGAATGGGAATGAAGTGGGGTGGGGGGAATGAAGTGGGGTGGGGGGAATGGGGTGGGAATGAAGTGGGGTGGGGGGAATGGGTTGGGAATGAAGTGGGGTGGAGGGGAATGGGGTGGGAATGAAGTGGGGTGGGGGTGAATGGGGTGGGAATGAAGTGGGGTGGGGGGAATGGGTTGGGAATGAAGTGGGGTGGGGGGAATGGGTTGGGAATGAAGTGGGGTGGGAATGAAGTGGGGTGGGGGGGAATGGGGTGGGAATGAAGTGGGGTGGGGGAATGGGTTGGGAATGAAGTGGGGTGGGAATGAAGTGGGGTGGGGGGAATGGGGTGGGAATGAAGTGGGGGGAATGGGTTGGGAATGAAGTGGGGTGGGGGGAATGGGGTGGGAATGAAGTGGGGTGGGGGGAATGGGGTGGGAATGAAGTGGGGTGGGGGGAATGGGTTGGGAATGAAGTGGGGTGGAGGGGAATGGGGTGGGAATGAAGTGGGGTGGGGGGGAATGGGGTGGGAATCAAGTGGGGTGGGGGGAATGGGTTGGGAATGAAGTGGGGTGGGGGGGAATGGGATGGGAATGAAGTGGGGTGGGGGGAATGGGTTGGGAATGAAGTGGGGTGGGAATGAAGTGGGGTGGGGGGGAATGGGTTGGGAATGAAGTGGGGTGGGGGGGAATGGGTTGGGAATGAAGTGGGGTGGGAATGAAGTGGGGTGGGGGGGAATGGGGTGGGAATGAAGTGGGGTGGGGGGAATGGGTTGGGAATGAAGTGGAGTGGAGGGGAATGGGGTGGGAATGAAGTGGGGTGGAGGGGAATGGGGTGGTAATGAAGTGGGGTGGGGGGAATGGGGTGGGAATGAAGTGGGGTGGGGGGGAATGGGTTGGGAATGAAGTGGGGTGGGGGGGAATGGGGTGGGAATGAAGTGGGGTGGGGGGAATGGGTTGGGAATGAAGTGGGGTGGAGGGAATGGGTTGGGAATGAAGTGGGGTGGGGGGGAATGGGGTGGGGAATGAAGTGGGGTGGGGGGGAATGGGGTGGGAATGAAGTGGGGTGGGGGGAATGGGGTGGGAATGAAGTGGGGTGGTGGGAATGGGTTGGGAATGAAGTGGGGTGGAGGGAATGGGTTGGAATGAAGTGGGGTGGGGGGGAATGGGGTGGGAATGAAGTGGGGTGGGGGAATGGGTTGGGAATGAAGTGGGGTGGGGGGGAATGGGGTGGGAATGAAGTGGGGTGGGGGGAATGGGTTGGGAATGAAGTGGGGTGGAGGGGAATGGGGTGGGAATGAAGTGGGTGGAGGGGAATGGGGTGGGAATGAAGTGGGGTGGGGGGAATGGGGTGGGAATGAAGTGGGGTGGGGGGAATGGGGTGGGAATGAAGTGGGGTGGGGGGAATGGGTTGGGAATGAAGTGGGGTGGGAATGAGTGGGGTGGGGAATGGGTTGGGAATGAAGTGGGGTGGGAATGAAGTGGGGTGGGGGGGAATGGGGTGGGAATGAAGTGGGGTGGGGGGGAATGGGTTGGGAATGAAGTGGGGTGGGGGGAATGGGGTGGGAATGAAGTGGGGTGGGGGGAATGGGGTGGGAATGAAGTGGGGTGGGGGGAATGGGTTGGGAATGAAGTGGGGTGGAGGGGAATGGGGTGGGAATGAAGTGGGGTGGGGGGGGGGAATGAGGGGTGGGGATGGGGAATCAAGTGGGGTGGGGGGAATGGGTTGGGAATGAAGTGGGGTGGGGGGGAATGGGATGGGAATGAAGTGGGGTGGGAATGAAGTGGGAATGAAGTGGGGTGGGGGGAATGGGGTG